>JAXQQM020084016.1:0-211493 GCA_034641835.2 Pinus albicaulis | reverse complement strand
AGAAGCATAAATCTTCATAAAATGGATTTATATAATAAATTATAATAAATGACATGATGAAGAATAGTAGAAATGGGTGGAATAAGTGTTCAAAAGTGATAATAATAATGGCATATTAACGGCCCAACACATATCAGACACCACGGCTTGGTATTGCTAACAAATGAATTTATAAAGTCATAATGGTGAACGAATTAACAGAGTCGATTTGCATGGGGACTCTGCATTGATTCAAATATAAATGTCAAACCACTGTGTGTGCATAGGCTACACAAGATCCGATTGTGTTGTATTTTATACGGTTATTTGGCTACATTGTGGGCATAGTTGTATTGAAGATTCGATGAGTTAAATCGAATAGACAGCAGTAACATAAATCGTAATTGGAATCCTTGTGTAGCAATGGTCTGAGGAGAGTGAGTCTTCAAATGCAAGAAGCAAAGGCATAGAGAAATATGCAATCGAATGGAAATTTGATACAACAGTAAAACAAAGCCGTGAGCATGTGAGTGGATGGAGTAAACAACATGCAGCATTTACAGAATCGAAGAAAGACTTTTGGCTTATACAATGAGGCTGAATTCAATGGTGAAGGAACGGAAGTACGTGAGAAGATGGAGTTGAGAACCCCAAACATGCAATCGAAGTTCGATGATCCATATCACAGAAGAATTGAAGACACAGAGCAAGAACGAAACCGTAAATGCGTTGGATGTGAATGTCGAAGTTCATGCATGGAGGCATTGGCATTAAGTCAACAAAGGTAAAGTCATACTTTCGATTGAGGAGTATCAATGTCATGGGTAAATAGTTCCAATGTTCGTTGAGGAGAATGGTAAATTAATGGGGCCCAGACGCATTATTAATGTTGATGCGTTGGTTTAGTTTTATCAAAATCTGAACTTATAATATGTTGGAATGTGTTGGTCGAGAAATGCATATTGGGTTTTATTTCGAAGTTGAAATATTCATTTGATGAACTCATGGAGTGGAATGGACTATGGTTTAACCATAGATTTGAAAAAAGTAGAGCTTCCACATATAAATGAAATTTGGGTTATGGTTTTATAACCATGTATTAAAAAGTTGAAGAAATCTTCTTTGAAGATTTAATTTATAATCTTTTGCAAAAGTTTGTGAATTTTCTCAGACTTGGAGTTTTACTTGGGGCATAAATTTGGAGATACATTTTATATGCATAACTTGTGGTGAGAATGTGGGTTTGTAAGGGTGACCCTGCCATCATAATATAGAAATTAATTTAGAAAAATACACATTGCTAAATGTTTTAAAAATTTCCTAACTCCATGCATTTTCCTGCGAAGTTATCGGGGTGTGTTACAATATAATCCATCATTTAATATGGTTATGTTGTAACTAGTTGATGTAATGTTTATAAAAGCATGGTGTTTAAAGAAAAAATATTTTGAATGATAATTTCACATTTGACGGATGGGTTTACTTTAAAAGTACTTATTCTCTTATTAGTCCTTGCCATGGTAAGACTATAGAAATATATTTTTCTTGACCACTATTGGTTTAAAACTGACAAATTCAAGTTATAATGTTTAAATTCAAAAAATAAATATTTATTTTTCAATATTATTGAAAAAAATATTTTTCAAACATTTGATTCGACCATGACTTTGAAGGTCTTATTGCAGCCATGTGGTTAATTGCCTCAGATTGTTTTGTCATATTTTTTTGGATGTAATTGAAATATTTATGTCATAATTTTTAAATATTTGTGCAATGATTTTTCATTTTTAAGCTTCATAATTAAAATTCTTGAAAATAGCTCATTCTAATGTAAATAACATGTTTACAACCAGCTACAACCCACCATAATTTAAGCAAGTATTTGCATAAAAAATGAATAGAAACAAGATGGAAATAACTAGAAATTGCACGAGATGTTGCAAAGGGAACACCATAAGGAAATATCATATAACACTAATTAATGCTTCTTTCACAATTGTTGAAAGACAAAAAAATATCAAGAAAAGGAAAGGACCATGCTATAATATTGATTCCTTGAGCCTTAGAAATCATGAGGCCTATGTTGAAGTTGAATAACCTGTTTGATTACACCAACATCAATGGCACGTAAATAAATAAGTATATTGTGATTTTCTAACTTTGAAATCATAGGTCATGTGTCTACAAAGGAATTTAACAATTATTAAATAAATTTTGAATTTCTATGTGAATTAACATCTACCCTTAAATAAAAATGGGCATATATCCAATCTTAAAATTGAACCCAAGAATAACATCACCTACACCTCTTCTTGATAAATTTTCCCATGTTTCTTTTTTCAATGTTGAATCACCTCTGCATTGTTTCCTTCATGATCCTTAAAACTATTCAAAATATCACATTCATCTTTATTACTAATCTCATTGGTTTCTTCCATGTTATTGTTTTAATTCGATAGATTATGCTTAAGTAAATATAACCCATGTCACGCGGTTGAAAATAATGTAAAGATAATTCAACAAAATTTAAACCATTTTATCTCGAAACTCATGCAAGGGTGGTCCATAAGCATGCCATTGAAAATACTGGTGTTACAGGTTAATTTGGGCATCATCCCCCAAGACCTAGTCAAATTGGGAATCATCCCCCAAGACCAATATGAATAGGTTCTATCATCCCCTAATTCAGTTGTTATATGCCCTAAGAGAAGTCATTCCTTTGGTGGCTTCAATTGTAAGATTTCCAAGATATGAAGTATAGATTATATGACCCATTGACACATAAACTCTCCTCTGCATGAGCCTAACTTTGTTGCAGTGCACTTACCTCCATGTAAAGGTGCACTACAGTGAACTTCCTGACACTAAAGGGTGTGTTGGTCTCCTGGAAGTGAAATCATCATTGTTCTAGGAATCTCCACATGTCCAGTGCCTTCTAAAAGAGCTCATAGCTGTCATACTTCGAATACAATTTTTCTTCCATCACCACTGAACTTGGAAACATGTCACGCCTATTATTATAAAGCCATTCAATTACATTTATTGATAAAATACCTTCAATTACCCTACAAATTGAGCACTCATCTAAGTGCTAGGGAGGAAGAAATTGTGTAATGTTATGTTATTGGATTCTCAATTAATGAGAGATGGAAGTATTGCTATGCTGCTGAGATGATTCTTGGTGTGATGAGGACCAAATTAAGTTGGAGTAGGTTGACGATGAATCAATTTATTAGTTGTAATCTTCTCCTCCTACTTTCTTAATAAATATATATGTTCATTTTCTCATATGTATGCTTATATATTGTGAATTGCATTCTCAATTGTGTATGTATTCTCAGATCTAATCAGTTTGATTTGGTTAAGATAAGTAGATATTTGTATATTTTTATGTTGTTTGTTATTCTCTATCTTTGATTGTAGGTATCGATATAGTGGCTTTAGTTGGATTGAGAGCGACAACAACATTGAAAGAAGGTGAAAGAGAGCGAAATGATCACAATTAGGTTTATTTCCTTTATCCCTATCTATTTTTCTTAGAGAAAATAATAGTTCTCTTTCTTCTGTTGTTCTGAGTGAAGGAATGCCACACCTAGGGAATCTAGTTTATCTGTAGTTTAGAATTTTGTATAACAACTGGCTTTTAACATAAAAAAACACACCTCACCATGGTTTTAAAATATTGGCAGCAAAATTTATATAACCTAATTGTATATCTGATTTGTAAACACATGAAATAGTTATTGTGAATTTTTCATTTTAGATAGGAAACATAGGGATAAATTTCACAAAAAAACTTGGATGAAGAAAAAACATGCATGTGGAAATTGTACATATTGACCTTTATGGTCCCATTATAATTTATCCATTCGCAAATCCAAATTATTTTATTACATCCATGACTATGCTACAATGAATTCTTACAACAATATTGCTTCTTTCAGCCTTACAAATCATGAGGCCTATGTTAAAGTTAAATTCCTTGTCTCATTATGCCAACATGAATGGCTTGTAAATAAAGAAAAAGATTTTGATTTTAATTTTTATGTGAATGAATATCTACCCTTGAATAAAACCCAATCTGGTAATTGAATCTAAGAATAGCACCAGCTACACCTCTTCTTGAGAAAATTACATGTGTTTCTCTTCTCACTGTTGAGACACCTATGTATTAACAAGTGTCCACAATATTTCTATATGATACATTGATACCATATTAACCTTTCTTCTTATCTCTAATAATTATGTGTTATTGACCAACTAAAGGCACCACATTCTAAATAGCCATTTTCTCTATCCAAATATTAATAAAGTTTTTGAATATTTTTTTTGTCTAAAAACCATAACCAATGATAGTTAAGGATAGTATATATTTCATAATAGAAGAGGATGTGACCTATATGTTACAAAATTAAATAATAGGTAGAACAAGTGATGTAGGGTAGTGTATTCCTTGTTATTCAGGATATGTATGTATGTATAAGTTAGATGAATAAACACTTGAATATCTAACAGGTTTACACAAGTAACTCCATTCAATTATTGTCTTGAATAAGCCATACACAAGTACAAAGGAATTATGAAATTGGGGTAATAATATATATATATATATATATATATATATATATATATATATATATATATATATATATATATATATATATATATATATATATTGTTTTACCAACTACATGTTTTCATTATTATTTCCCCCACCACAACCACCTACCCTCATAGGAAAATGCGATTGCGGAAATAATAGATACTACATACAAAATTTTTAAATACTCCTCTATTATTTTTCTCCACCACTTGCTGTCCCTATTACTACCCCCACTCACCACTTATACCACCCGTCACTTCATACAATTTTTGGCTAGGAAAATAATTGAAAAACTTAAATGAATGCATTACACCAAACATAAATAAAAAACATGAATTCCAGCACACCAAATCAGCGACTTTGAATATAATTCTCACCAACCCTATCATTTGATGAATTATTGTGTTATGTTTGGGAAGAAGGGTCAATATATATAGTGGAATTATTTGTAATATCCCGACCTAAACATTTATAATTCTAGGTAATACAAAACTTTAACCAAATACGACTATGACTCAAGGCTTGTCATTCGATTATAAATCCATTCGATTATTCCATATGCCTATATCAATGTAACGTGGGGCTCATTTTCCTTGATTCTAGGTCCTTAGGGGTCCTAGGTATGATGATGTTATCATGAAATCATCATGCCACATGGTAGCTCGAGGTGGCTCCACATGTCACATATGTTTGTCCTTTTTCTAATCAAAATTTGCTAAATCATCCAACCACATGGTATCCCCTAATATCGCAACATGTCACTACATTTATGTTATTAATAACATATCCATCCATGTTTTATTTTCTTCCACGTCACATCCTATAGTTCACTACTATGTGCTTGAACTCTTTTCCAATGATATTGTGCCAAGTGTTATGGAGATGACTGACCCACATGGTGTAGTTCTATTAGGTCATGGATATATGCTAAATGTAATTCAACTAATTTCTCATCTATCATCCATTGTAACATTATTGATCCTCAATAGTCTAATTGGCGAGAAAGTGCACACTATTTAGCGTGACTAAAAAGTGTGCATGTGAATGTTAGATGTGCCCTTGATATCCACAATTGATCAGGATAATGAATGATAGATGTGACCAAGAGATGTAAATTGTTTAACCCATTAATTATTTGGGTTTGGCCCTATATTTTTACCTTTCAATATTCCCTAAATAATGTTTATTTTCAACTAGCCATAACTTCTCATCTCGGAGGATTTTATGTAAAACAATCATTTTTGGAAAGGTATTTATAGGATGTAAGCATTCATGTACTTTATAGAATAATTTGGATATCACAATTACTTCCAAAACTATTAATGAAATCTTATGCATCTCCTTTGACATCAACAACATTGTGTTGTCATCAATGACATCTTGTTTTCATCAATGGCATCTTATGTTCATCAATGACAATAATAAGTGTAACATACCACTGTGATATGCTAATATTAACTAAAACATGACAAGACATAATCTATCAATAATTTACATTCATTCATATGGTGTTCCTCTATGCGAAATATGTTACACCATAATTCTTCTCACTTTTCCTTCCCCTTAGTCAAATGCTAAAGTTGTAATGTCGACACGGCTAGTTGTTCCTGCACCATCACTTTCTCCACCTTTGACTAACGAAGCCACCAATTTTGACGCCATAATAAAGGCCTCTGACTGCATACCTATCCACTGTTGTGTCATCGATATGCCTATAAGAAGAATTATCCTAACAATAAAAAGTAATTTATCTTTCATGTCTAGATTCTTCAACATCAACCTGTCCTTCAAAATTGTAAATCATTTATCAAAATCACAAACCAACTCTCTTGGGCCTTATTTAATTTCCTTAAGTTTTTTAATGCACTAGGATCTTTATCAAGGACTTTTTAATCTCAATCAGAGTCTTATTATGTCAAATTTTAATCATTTTTTTGAAATTCATCTACCACTTCAATACGTGATACATGAAATTTGCTTCCAATTGTGCTATTTTCGTCATCTCATCTTGGACTTTTTTGGTTTTCCAGATGGCCTAATACACAAATAAGTGTTTCTCTGGGTTCTCAGTGATAGAGCCATGAAATATTAGCACTCGTAATTCCACATCTGCCATTTTTCTTTGTATTGTACTTCTCGTTTAATTGATACCACCTCCACCTATTGAGCTACTAGAAAACTACATACTCATTTGTGAATTATACTAAACTTGAGCACCTTATGTCAGCCCTCCTACACTCTTGTAATAGACCTGAGTTAAGTTTCCATTTAAATAAAGATAAATTGTAAAAGGAAAAAGTAAAACAAAGGTCATTGGACACATATTCGAAGTTGAATGAGGGGGAAAACATTATATTGGGAGAACTTGAAGTTAATTTTTTATTAAATATGGAAATTGGAATTTGAAAAAGGGAAACAAATGGAAATTAATTCAAAAAATAAAGTAAAAAAAGAGAAAATTAAGATGAAGAGACAAAAAATATGCATGGAAGATAAAATGAGGAAAAGGAAAAGTAAGAAAAATAAAAGGAAGAGAACATTCTAACACACACTTGGACATTCGATAATTCTCACTTAGACAAGGAGAGGAAAAATAAGGAGAGAGAACACTACAACAAAAGGAGAGATCACTAGGAAGCAAGGAAGACATAAGCAACAAAGAAAGGAAAACCAATGGAGCACAAGAAGAATATTTGACAATAGTAAGAAAAGGAAAAAATTAAACGGAGAAATAGTAACTGGTAGTATGATGATTTTGCAGGTAACAAGTTGGATGTTTGATTATGTTTCTAGGATCTGAATGCATAGTTTATGAATTAGTTTACTAGACATAGTGTCATTATTAACATGGGATTTTACTATATTAACAATTATTTACATCCTTTCCTTTTTCATTTCTTGTATATCCATGGTGTGTTGGGTTCCCTATTTGGTTGTGCTTTGGATTGATGATAGATTTTGGATCCTAATTGAGGTGGTCTCAGGAAAATCCAAAGGGTTTTGGGCAGAGATGGTTTTCTCCAAGAAGCCTTTAATAAGTTGGTGGAGAAATGAAAATTGATTTGGGTATGGTGAATAAATTTTAAGGAATCCAATCTTGTGTTGGTTCTAGTGATTTCAAGATCAGTTTAGGTGAAATCACTGTGATTGAGGGTGGAGGTGGTTTAAGCTCTAAATTTTGTATTTTCTTATGTTTTGGTTTATCCCATGAGATCACACATTAATGCTTGGAATATCGCATGGGGGTGATTGGGTTGAAAGAAATATTTGGTTCTCTCCCAATATATGCTCGGGTGGTATATTGAAGTCCCTGACTCAGTTGGAATTATCCATATGTTATTTGTGAAAAAATTGAACCAGGAAAAAAGGTAATATGCAAGTTGATGATTATAACATGTGAAATAGGACCACGCCGATTCTTATATACACCACGGTTGAGCCCACATTGAATTACACATGAGGATATCAGAAGTCAAAATCCTTAAGAGTGGTTAAATGAAATACATCCTAGCAACTGTCAATGGTGGCACCAGAGCTTGCTTCGTCATCCACATTTACTCCCTAGAGATTGATCTCTAATTCATCCAAAAAAATTCAATACATAATTCATATTCATTTCATTCCCTATTTTTCCCACATTTTCTCTAACAAGATATCCCCATTCAAATAAATTCATAATGAGATATGAATAATGAGACTAGTATTCCTTGTGATGCATACTTCACTTCATTAATTGACTTTGTGATTCAATGGCATTTTTTTGGGCACCTTGGAATTTTATTTACTAAAAGGAATTCCAAGAACCCTATCCTTTAATAATGATTCCTCCATTGAAGAAATTCTCTTGCCAAATATAAATATATATTTTTAGCTTAGATCTTTAATATGTTATTTGGAATTATTTCAATGAAATCACATTAATGCCAATTAACTTTAGAAAAGTGTGAATCATTTATAATCAATGATTCAATAAATATAACTCCAATTAATGATGATTGTTATCACTTAGTAAATTCAAAAGGTTAAAGAAATAACTCACCGAGGTAATCACAAACCTACTTTTGAGATCAGGATCTAGCCTTCTTAATGCTCAGAGAGGGCTCTCTCTTTACGATTTAACTTTGTTGAGTTAATTGATTTTAGGCTAGTTATTTAAGATTGATTGGTTTTTATTTTGATTTGGTTTGGTGGTGAAATTACTGATTCAGATGGATATATGACTTTCTATTTACCATGGGCTAATGGAGTCAATGTATCAAGCAATAGAGCAGAATCAAGTTCTAAAGGAAGTGTTCACGGGGCGACGTAGTTGAGTTGGTTTAGATCTTTGGGTTGGAAGGTGAAATGGTTTCAATCGGGATGAGAGAGAAATTAAGGATTTTAAAATCCAGATAATGAAGAAATAGGACAAAGGTCAATCGAAAATAGGGAGAAATAAGAATTCCCTAATCTGGATATCAGAAGAAAACATAAAAATGAATAACAGTCAAGACAGAGTGTTTTTAAACAAGTTCTGAAATATAATTCCTGTTATAACATTTAGATTCAGAAAAAATGCAAGTATGTGAAAAAATTAGAAAATAACAAAGAACAATGTAAAGTACTTCACTAAAGTGGCTCAGCACATGAATCCTGTAATATAATGCCTTTATTTCTCAATCCAATCTGCTGACTTGAAAATAGTACAATGAACCCTCTGGTTCTTAGGTTAGTACAACTATATAAATTTTTAGCAATCCACACACCACACCCTTAATACTTCGAATGAAAAAAATATTTATATAAAAATTAATAAAAAATATCCTAAACTGATTTATGATTTTATTCTGAGAAATAAAATATCTCGATGCTAAAAGGTAGTGACACCTTTTGACTGATTGAAAGCTAGCACTAATTTTCTGATTGTTTGTTTATTTGTTGGCTTCTCTCATCTGGCTTGTCTCTTACATTTTCTTCATGCTGGCTACCTTTTTACTCTGCCTTTCTCTTTAAACTCTGTTACTGCTCTTTTTACCTATTTTTTTACTTTTACTGTCAACTCTGTCTTTTCTTTCACATTTAACCTGTATTCACTTTTACATTTAGTAAATTACTGTTACTGGTGAATAGTGTTTTTATTCTCTGTTTTAACATTTACTACCTCTATGTAAATGATTCCTCCTGATCTGTTGTAGCATGGAATATTTTTTCAAGGAAAATGATTCAATTTCATTTCCTTGTGATTTCTTGGAGTAAAAAGGTTTAAGTAGTATTAAGCTGCTTATCCAAATTATTCTTCTGATAATAACCTGCAAAACAAAAACAATCATTAATAAAAAATTAGGTATGCGGGGAGAGAACCCAAGGTTTTATTGATCTAGGAGGCTTGTGGAAGAAGTCTAGGCTGTGAAGGTTTTCAATTCTGCTTTAAAACAACCTTTCCAGCTTTGCATTTCAAACATAGATAGTAAATCAGGATTTCAGAACAATGGTGGCTTCAACGCATATTGCAAATGTTTTATCACACAGTGGACATGGTTTTTCACTTCAAAAATCGGTATTCTCATCATAATAGCAGAGGGTTTATGAAAATTTGGTGTTATACTACTCAGCGGGAAAGTGGTTTATCACACTGTAAGAAGATGGTTTACGGTTTGGGATTGGCAAATGCGATAAGTTATGGTGGTGCCACGTGGTAGGAGATAGGATGAGAAAAGAAATCATTTCGCAATCTTCTGAGGTTTTAAACATCGGATGGTTGGGATGCGAAACTGAGCGTGGGTCATTGGATCTGTGCATGGTGATCTGACGGTCGAATGCATTGGCGAGTTTGGATAAGTAAGCCCGGGAAAATTCATGCAAGGTGATATATTGTATTATGTGAATGTTTTTTTTTTAATATGAAGTGAGGCTAGGGATTAATATAGGGTATGTAATATTTGGGGAGTTAAATATGAAATATTAGGGGAATACACATATTAAGTGGGTGTTTTAAATAATATAATATATATGCGAATGGGTTAATATATAAAGGGATCGGGATATAAAAGGATAGCCGGGGGGGGTTTATAAAACTATAGGATAAACTAAATAAGGGAAGTCAAAAGAATAGATATGGTGGTTGAAAAAAATATAATGGAGTGGGGGTTTAATATATGCCATGGAATTAATATACTAAGGGAATTAATATAATATTAAACTTATGGGTTAACATGATGTTAAAGGGGTCTAAATTAAATTGACTTGATATATATTAAACGTTAAAAAATATGCAAAAGTGGATTTGTATGTGTTTTTATTGGTAAAGAGGAATTAGTAAAGGGAAATGACGTTAGTAACTAGGTAAAGGGGTTTTAACTAGGGAAAAAGGTGGAGTTAGTTAGGGAAAAGGGTTTTTACAAGGGTAAATGATTTCCAAAGGAGAAAAGGAATATTAGCGAGGGTGAAAATGAATAGGGAAGGGTTTTCTGGAATTTAAGAAGGAGAAAATAGTAGGATATTAGTAATAAAAACAAACCAATTTGATGATTTCTAGTGCTTTTGAAAGTAGTCTACCTACTCTTATTTATCGTAACATTTTTATTTCTTTTATGGGCGCATTTGATCTTGCTGACCCTTTTATTTTCTTTTAACAAACAAACTAACTACTTCTAACCATATAACATCCAATGCCTCAGATTAAACTGATGAGCACATTTATTCTCTACCTAACTATTGATCTGCCAAGTTTAAACAATTTGGCTAGATATTTATTCCCTAACTATCAACATGAAATTTAAAGCATGAATGATCAAGATTAAACCGTTTGATCCTTATGGATTGTGGCACTTTGGACAAGTTGCATACAATTTTATTTGCATAAAATAAACTAATAGTAGTGGCCTTTGAATGTGCAACACTTTTATGATCTTATTTTTATTTATTTTTGTGGGGTTCATACTTGATATTATTTCTTGATCTTGTTTCTTTTTAGTCCTTTGATTTTCTTTTAGGACTTACCCACTTTTAATTTTTTAAATATGGCAATACATTTGCAGAAAGGAAAAGTATGTATAATATTGCAAGGTTTACAGGGTCAATTCAAAATTATGAATCCTATTATTATAGGACCCTAACAGTGGATTCACATGGGGATGGCATCTCCTTGTGAGATGTTAAGAACACCATTGACTAGTAGCCTGATCCATTGGGCCAATCCCAAGACTGCTCATGCTTTGTTGTATAATCAGTTTGATTGAATATATTTGAACTGAAATAATACCCTTTTTGCACACTGAAATATGATTTGAAACTAAGATGCCACAACCTTTAAACCAAACTACTGAATCATTATGACTTTAGGGAATTTTTCTCGGTTTTGAATCTTAATTAATTATTTCAACACTTGCTGAAAACTAGAAACTGAGAATGAAATAATATTCTTGAAAAAAAATCACTCAAACTGTAATTCTACCTACTTACTTTAATCAATTGTCAAACTATTGGTTAGGTAAAATGAAACAACCAATGCAACCATTCAAGAATTATATACATTGAGGTATTTTTTTGAATTTTCTTGTTTGTGATAAAAAATGAAGTTCTGCAAATCATTAGAAACTTGTCAATATATGTGATGATAACGAAATACTCAATTTCCTTTGTTGACTCTAGAAATGGTACAAAAGGATCTTCCAAGGTGTATGTACAAATGTTAATCTGATCCAAACAACTGTACATCTGTTCTGGATGGCCTTCATGCCATGAAACTAAACTATTATTTCCCTGCAAACTTAATTGTTGATTTTCAAATAAGCTTTGTGATTAAAATGTATGTCTAGTGAAACCTTTGTCATCTTGATTCTAAAGCTCATAGTTAGCAAATGGAGAAAGATTTTGAATGCATTTATCATCCAACAGATCATCTATTGGATCATGAAAAATTGGCAAGGATTTATTCAACCTATTGCATATAGGTTTGAATGGAACTTCATGGATTTATGCAGGCTGCTCATCGTTTGCTTTAGAAATATTATACCAAAACTTCCTTAAAAACTAAAATGATTCAAAACATAGTGGTATGGAAGTTTATTGTATCATTTGATCATATGTTTCAATGAAATTTGATGATTGTAATTGTGAAACTGAAGTATCTTGATCAATAATTTCTTTGTCTTCTTTGTTGTCCATCACAATTCCTAAAGATTGTTGATTATTGATTACTTTAAAGTTGTCTGTAATGAACTGGAATGAAGCAAAACAAAGAGGCAATGTACCAGCACTTCTTTCCAAATTTTCTGCACTTTCTTCTTCATTTTCATAGTTGATCTGTATTGGTTGGTCACTATTTTCGGGCTGCTGAAACCAAATTTCCTCCTCCATAAAACTGGTTACTGATGGCTCTATAAACTTAGCTTGAGTTTGGATAAAATATTTATTATCATATTGATAATATTCATGAAAATCATTAAAAGGAGGAATGTCATCAAACATACACATTAGATCAACTGATTTCTTCTCAACATATTCATGTGTAAATCCATTCTCTGATCTATGGCAGTTGTGTTTAACAGGGAAGTGTTTATGATCAACAACCTCTTCTTTTCTTGCAATAAGTGGGTCATGGTGATATTGAATAAAAAATCCGTCTTTCATGGTGATTCTTAGCATCATTTCCTCTACTTTACTTACCAAAATTTCAAAATTTACCTATGCAATGTTGTTCTTCTCTTTTTCTGCTTTCAAATTTTCCCTTTTAGTTTACAGATTAACTTCTACATCAATTGCAATATCCTGCATATTGTCAAGTGTTTCTGAATCTCTTTCCCTTAGCTAAAATTGTATTTCTGGATCAAAGGCACTTGGATAATGCAAGAGAGCTGAATCAGGAGGAGGTCTTATATTTTCTTGCATTGAATAATAAACTTGATCGAATCTATCAAAAAATTTTTGTATTGAATCAATTTGGTTGTCTTTTCAACTGATTATATTCTTCTATTATCACAAAAATATTGACTTTGATTATCCATTTATAAAGGAAAATTTTCACAAAATGTTGGAAATTTGAGATGCTTGCAATAGGAAGGTTCTTGAACCAGCTTTTTACTTTACTCTGCAAAGAAAGAGCAAAAATTCTGATTCTAACATTATCTTTATCAATCTCAAATAGGTCTAGATAATTTTCAAAACCTTGAATATGTTTTTGGGTAGTGATGTTATCATTCTCTCCATCAAACTTGGGTAGATATTTGAAATAATTATCAGGGAAATCATGGAGTATAGGAGGTAGTATTAGGGGCTTATATCTATCAGGAACTTTACAGGGTACAGGAATATGTACAAGAATTGTATTGAGGCTTATCAATCAGAAGATGATGATCATAGTTTTCAGAAGAAAGCTGCTCAAATGGATGAGATTTTATATTTACAATATTCAAAGGAAAATAATCAAATATTAGTCTAAGATCACTACTAAAATACAATATACATTGAAAAACCTTCTTGGTAAGAAATAACATAATGTCTTGGATAAAGGTCCAAGTCGAAAACCTGATATTCCCGTGATGTTCTTACAGGTTCATTTCTCCAATGGAGTCTTGATTTCGAAGCTGATTTGGAGTTGGAGTCGCCAAGTGGATGATTTTAACCCTTCTATTTCTGATCACTATCCACCATCATAGATCAGATCTGATTCTTGTATATTTTTTCTAAAGAAATAGATTGATAATTCCCTAGGGGAGTCGCCAATATGTTATCACTCAGTAATTTCTCAAGGTTAAAGAAAGAACTCACCGAGGTAACCACAAACCTACTTTTGAGATCAGGATCTAGCCTTCCTAATGCTCAGAGAGGGCTCTCTCTTTATGATTTAACTTTATTGAGTTAATTGATTTTACGCTATTTATTTAAGATTGATTGGTTTTGATTTTGATTTGGTTTGGTGGTGGAATTACTAATTTAGATGGATACATGACTTTCCTTTTACCATTGGGATAATGGTCATTGGATCTATGGATGGTGATCTGATGGTCGAATGCATTGGTGGGTTTGGATAAGTAGGGTCCGAGAAACTGCATGAGGGGTAATATAATGTATTATGTGAAGTTTTTTTTTTAATATGAAGTGGGGTTAGGGATTAAAATAGGGATATGTAATAAGCAGGGAGTTAAATATGAAATAGTAGGGGAATACATATATTAAATGGGAGTTTTAAATAATATAATCTATATGTGAATGGGTTAATATATAAAGGGATCGGGATATTAAAGGATATTGGGTGGGTTATAAAACTATAGGCTAAACTAAATAAGGGAAGTTTGAAAAATAGATATGGGGGTTGAAAAAAATATAATGGAGTGGGGGATTAATATATGCCATGTCATTAATATACTAAGGGAATTAATATAATATTAAACTTATGGGTTAACATGAAGTTAAAGGGGCCTAAATGAAATTGACCTAACATATATTAAACGTTCAAAACTATGAAAAAGTGGGTTTTCATGTGTTTTTATTGGTAAAGGGGAATTAGTAAAGGGAAATGAGGTTAGTAAATAGGTAAAGGGGTTGTAACTAGGGAAAAGGCAGAGTTAGTTAGGGAAAATGGTTTTTACAAGGGAAAATGATTTCCAAAAGAGAAAAGGAATATTAGCGAGGGGGAAAATGAATAGGGAAGGGGTTTTCTAGAATTTAAGAAGGAGAAATTAGTAGGATATTAGTAATAAAAACAAACCAATTTGATGCTTTCTAGTGCCTATGAAAGTAGTGTACCTACCCTTCTTTATCCTAACATTTTTATTTATTTTATGGGCACATTTGATCTTTCTAACCCTTTTATTTTCTTTTAACAAACAAATAAACTACTTCTAACAATATAACATCCAATGGCTTAGATTAAACTGATGAGCACATTTATTCTCCACCTAACTACTGATCTGCCAAGTTTAAACATTTTGGCTAGATCTTTATTCTCTAGCTATCAGCATGAATGATCAAGATTAAATTGGTTGATCCTCATCGATTGTGGCATTTCAGACAAGCTGCAAACGATTTTATTTGCACAAAATAAACTAATAGTAGTGGCCTTTGAATGTGCAACACTTTTATGATCTTATTTTTATCTCTTTTTTTCGGGTTCATACTTGATATTCTTTCTTGATCTTGTTTCTTTTTAGTCCTTTGATTTTCTTTTAGGACTTACACTCTTTTCATCTTTTAAATATGGGAATATATTTGTAGAAAGGAAAAGTATGTATAATATTGCAAGGTTTACAGGGTCAATTCAAAATTATGAATCCTATTATTATAGGACCCTAACAATGATGATGATTGTACAAATATTTTATAAGTGACAATAATATTTAGTTGTAATAAAAAAAAATTGTGAACTCTTTTACCATTTATAAATAGTATATGATTGTGAAGATTGCGTGATAAATAGCAAACTAAAGCTCTAATGAAAAATGTTTTTTTTGTTAGATATTTATTATGTTATTTGGAATTATTTCACTGAAATAATAGTAATACCAATTAACTTTATAAAAGTGTGAATCATTTATAATGAATGAGTGAAATCAATCTAACCCCAATTAGTGATGATGATGAGTGTCAATTATATTTAATTGTCCAGTTATATTTAATTGTCATAAAAATAAACTGTGAACTCTTTTACCATTTTATATATACTATATAATTTTGAGGATTCCTTTATAAATAGTAAACTAAAACTCTTATGAAAAATATTTTTTTTTGGTTAGATCTTTAATATGTTATTTGGAATTATTTCAATGAAATCATAGTTATGCCAATTAACTTTATAAAACTGTGAATCATTTATAATAAATGTATCAAATCAATATAACTCCAATTAATGATGATGATGATTGTACAGATATTTTATAAGAAAGTGTGAATTATATTTCATTTTCATAAAAGAAATTGTGAACTCTTTTACCATTTTATAAATACTATATGATTTTGAAGATTCCTGATAAATAGTAAACTAAAACTCTTATGAAAAATTATTGCATCCATAGGAGATGTGGAGTCTAATTGGGTTGATAGGTAGATGTGTAGGTGTAATGTAGGTATGTAAACAAATTTAAATGAAAAATAATTAAAAGTTAAAAATGATATGGGGAATGAGCGTAAAGATTTGGCTCCATTAATAAAAAGTTAAAAGTAATAAACAAAATTTTGAGAGTAATAAATAAAAATTTAAAATTAATATAAACCCCAGTATCTATGATGGGTGCAAACATTTAAATTTTTCCTCAATTAATAACAAAATTTAAAGTAATAAAAGTAATAAAATTTAATTTTTTAAATTTCTATTTGTACGTGTTCCCTTCCTTAAGACGATGGTTGAGAGTTCTTCCACCATAGATACTAGTGTTTTAACTAATAAGAAAATCAAATCTTGATTTGTACAACCTTTAAACCTATTACTACCCATTAAGATGTTATAGATACTTTGCAGGGGCATATTATAGATACTTTGGATGGGTATTTTTGGTAAATCTCACTCTTGTTGGTCTCTGGTTATCTCTGCCATTAATTTTTCGTTTCCATAAAGTTCCAAATTCTTTTATGACATCCATCGACCATGCTACAATGAAATATTACTACAATATTGCTTCCTTGAGCCTTACAAATCATGAGGCCTATGTTGAAGTTAAATTCCTTGTCTCATTATACTGACATGAATGCCTCATAAATAAACAAATAGATCATGATTTGAATTTTTATGTTAATTAAGATCTACCCTTGAATAAAACCCAGTCTGTAAATTGAGCCTAAGAATAGCACCAACTACACCTCTTCTTGAGAAAATTTCCTGTGTTTATCTTCTCACTGTTGAGTCACCTCTTTAATAAAAAGTGTCCACCAAATTTATATAAGATACATTCGTACCATATTAACCTTGCTACTTGTCTCTAAGAATTAAGTGTTATTGAACAAAGAAATGCACCACATTATAAATATCCATTTTCTCTATCCAAATAGTGTTGTACAGGTAAATCCCTCTATCCCTGGGGTGGGTCTAGTAACAAGGGAACATGCTAATGCTTGGATTCCTAGTTTATGAATGAAACAGAGTCGGGAAAAATGACCTACCTATATTCCAATGCGGTCATCATAGCTGTGGCATTAGTCTCTTGATATTCATCTTGACACGTCGTGGCCCTTCAAAGGTAGTACTCAGGTGCCTAAAAAAGGATCAGAGAACGATAACAGTATATGAAAACATACTTGCATTCATAACTATCAAATTGGACAAGGAGAACTAAACGTATTACACAAGATTAATCATATGAAATGCAAAACAAGAACTAAAAGATCAATCATGTATTAATAAGTAGAGAGAAAGTGTTTAAAACCAAAAGAGCCTTAACTTTGTAGCATCCTTCAGTGGGTCCAAACAAACACGTCTCAAGCATTCGATTTGGATTTGGTGAGGTAATAGGCCTAGACTCTTTCTCGACAATGGATTCCTCTCTGCATTATCTCACACCAGCTATAGTAAGGACTGTTCATCTAGCTGCAACTATGTGAAAAGGGTGTATTTATAGGAGAGGAGGAGGTGGTTTAGGATCCGTCATAAGGTGGAAGGGAGACCCTATCCTTTGGGGAGGTTATCAAAAGTAGGAAACAAGAAGCCAAAGGAAGGTATTTGATGTTATTCAGTTGAAACAACCATGCTGACTCTGCTCATGAAGTGGTTTGGAATGGAAACTTCGCTTCTATTTTAAAAAACTTTCCAAAAATAGCTTGGCACAAGCAGTCCACTGAGACAGAGCACCAAGGGTGCGAGCCTGAGTGTTAATTTTTGTATTGGCATGAGGCCATAACTACCTACTAGTGCCAACCCAAAACCATGTGTTTTAGAGAGTCTGCTCCAATAATAGTCAACAGAAAAAATGTTCTTCTCATGCTAACGGATGCAATGACACTTTTTTCAAGGCATGAAAATACACAGAAGTCACTGAAATGGTCCTCCAACGTTCAGGGTGGGGATTGCATAGACGGTGATGAAATACTTTGTAACAGATGACCCATAAAGTATGAGGTCAGAGAGAGAGGGAGGAGTGAAATGCTTTACGAGAAGAAGTTCAAACCAAACACCGCCATCAGAAGACATGCAAGTACAAGTACAACTAATATTTCTGATCATGAACATGTGGCATGGGCACAGCCATCCATAATAGAGTACATATAAAAATGATATTTGAGGTATGGACACAGCCATCCAACAAGAAGGATCAATAAATCAACTAAGGTATGGTCGTAGCCATCCAATCAAAAGAGTCATGCATATAGTCGTG
The DNA here is from genome assembly GCA_034641835.2 of Pinus albicaulis. NCBI lineage: Eukaryota > Viridiplantae > Streptophyta > Pinopsida > Pinales > Pinaceae > Pinus > Pinus albicaulis. The sequence goes on along the minus strand of JAXQQM020084016.1, from coordinate 192,632 downwards.
ATAAACCAAAATGATCTCAGAGCCCGGATTTTATCAGAAAAAACCTAGGGTCTTGTGCTCCATCTCGACCTAAAAAAGTACAAATTCAAGCATGCAAATATGTGATTTGAAGTCAAACATGCAGGAAAATCACCTGATTACCAGCCAACGATGAAAGCTATTAATAGGCATGAGAGAAACCACCAATAATGAAAATGGTTCTCAAGGTACAACTGGTACAATCCACGAAATATGAACATTGAGCTGGCGTCGAACACTCGTGGAATCACTCGATCGAAGGGGAATGATGAGGACATGTCATTGAATGCAAAAAAATTTCCATTGAGTCATGCAAGCTCCAAGGTATTAGAAGGTAGTCTCTATATCAACTTCTGGGATAATGAGCTAAAGTCGACAGGAAGCGACATAGTCAAAGGAGGGCCATAATTTTTCCCACATCATCGACACGAGACAAAGGAATAATATGATAGTGCATCAGGACGAAAAAACAGGATCAGAGGTTGAAAACTACAAAAGGAAATTTCTCTTGAACATATTGGTAACATGACTTCGGAAATTGGAAGTATTTGACGTCAAAGGATCCAAGGTCATGATGTCGTGGAAAAAAATGGATGAGAGGTCAAATCAAATTACCCAAACCCATGGAGGAAAAAATGACAAAATGGGATGTCCCCAACCAGACACGAATGCAGATGAGTGTCATGTTCAAGAGCGACATGCTGCCGCTGAGACTGAGAAACAGTTCCATTTTCCCCCACAATTGTTGGCGAGTACCCCAATTATTTTTGGATACACACTTGAAGGGGATAGAATGTGCTTGTCATATAATTTTTTCCTTCAGAAAAATCCATCCTAGTACATTTTACGAGCCCTAGGAAGGAGGAACTCGGTTACATCATGGTGATGATTTTTGATGTCATGTTGGTTTTAGTGAGTCTGACAAAGCAAGAACTCACCGTCTTTTCATGTTTAGAGAGTTTGAAAACAAGAAGAAAAGAAAACTCCAGCAGTTCCATTTTCGTAGGAAGTCTCACAGATCCAAAAAGGTAGAAAAGTATGTCTAAGAGAAACTCTTAGTCGCGATAGGCTAAGGTATTTGTATTTCGTAAATAATCTATCCCAGCCTGAAAAAGGGGTAAAAGTATACTGGGTAGATATCATTTTGCATCCTTTAACGCGTTCAAAACAACAAGAGTCTCGATGATCTTTTCAATTTTCAAGAGTCAAAAAAGAGTTGAAAGAGGACTCCAGGGGTGACTTTTTCATGTTGTTACCAAGTCTGAAAAAGTATAAAATAAAACTCGTTACTTCATCACTGTCATGTTGAGGACCTGTTGCTTCACAAGAAATGCACGTAAAACCCATTTTTCGAGATAAAATAGCAAAATAATCGAAAAATATGCTCAGAAACCTAATTAGGGTTCTAAAAATTTTATAAAATTCTAAAAATAGTAAAAAATTTTCTTTTCACTTTTACCACTTGGGAGCACTTTTTACCCTTTTTTCACTGTGATTTTAAGGCACTGACTTTAGAAAATCTAGAAGGCCAATAACGAATCCGTCTTGTCCAGGTAAGAGCTCATATCCTTGCCTGCATTTTGATATAATTTTCATTGACTGTAATTAAATTTTTAGATCTATGGAGGGGTTTTTTGTGTAAATTAGGGCGTGGCGGTCAGCGCGGGTTCAGCCATGGACTCATGCCAACCAGCCATGAATTCAAACAAGGTCTCACCAACTGCGGCCACAATTTTTTGCTTGTTAATTCAAACAAATAACCTATTTTAAACACTCAAATAGAAAATTATTTGAATAATGATGACGCCAATGATGTTTTTTCAGGTCTGAAAGATAAAAATGGAAATCGAATGGAAGGAAAGAGAACATAGTGAAGAAAATGAGCTAGCCTTGGGAAATGTGAGATGCATGGAAGTTCTCAGGGACTGCGGGATCAAAAAATTATTTATGGAACGATGTCTCCGAGCTCAATCGGAGCTATTACAGTATTTTATCAGTGTCTGGTACATTGACCAAGAAATATTCATAATTCATGACCATAAGTTAGAGATTGAGGTCTTATATGTTTACTTAGTAACTGGATTGTCACAGAGGGGGGTCATACCAATCTTGACAGGTACCTAGCCCACAATGGAAAACATGAGCATGGTCATTGAAAGAGTGTGCTGAGGAGCAAGGAAAGGGTCCAAGAGTGGGAAGGTAGATATCCAAACCATTCTGGATCTAGCACCAAAATTAGTGGTGCACACCATCACGGGAGCTGTGAGATCTTAGGCTCTGCATGAGGCCATAAAAACATAGTTACTTCTTGTAGTAGATTGCATGGCACCCACTCTCTACAACTAGGAAGAGGTGGTGATGATCAACATGAAACGCCAATTGATGAAATGCAAGAATGGTAAGCTGAAGCATTTCGGCTATGTGTCCATCCTGGTACCATTCATTTTGGAACAACTACCAATTTTCCAATGTCAGGAAGTGATAGTTCCTACACCACTAGCCCAAGAGACATGGATGGTCTGTTGGGTGGCTCTGATGTCAAGATCAAGAGGGGGTCAATAGACATCCTGGAGATGGGAGTTCTTTGAGTGGCTCCTACGACAACTAATTTTCGTGGAGGACTAGCCCTATTCTGGCATAGACTTTACCGATGATGCGGATCTCCCAATCCCAACAGGAAAGGATTGGGATGAAGCATTGGGTAAGACTCATTTTTTATTTTCATGAGTATTATGATTTTTTTTTATTATATCTATCCTGATGTTAATCCATGTATTTACAGATGTCAACCTAGAAAGACCTATAGGAATGGCTCCAATAGCATGGTGAATTCCTCGTGATTTCGATGTGGCCCCTCATGGTGAGGGAAGCGAGGAGGAGGAAATCGTAGGCAACCTCGAGGGGCTCACAAGTAGAATCCCATACTATGTGAGATTCGATGATGTTCCTTGCGCGTGCCAGAGACACACTGCTAGGGAAAATTTTAAGGATGGAAAATTATTTTGAAGTTTAAAAAATTGGCGAATCTGACTAGTCCCTAATGTGAAAAATATAAAAATTTTATTGATGTATTTGTAAAATTATTCAAATTTATAATGATATTATATATATTTTCTATATAACGTTGGCGATTTTTAAGGTAAAATAATTTTATATTGTAAAATTAGGGCGAATCACTTTTATAAAAAAATGGAAATTAGCGAATCTTTTTTTTGGAAAAACCATGGAAAATTAGCCCACCTACAAATATTAGCCCCTAAAATTTTCCATGCACACTGCAGGGGTGTCAAACTGTGTTCATTTCTTATTGAGGCGGCTTGTGCGGGCAATCACATTCTACCATGAGCGCCATGCTGACTAGACACCTAGGTTGTTTATTTCTGCATCTTTTTTGAGAGACATGATGTCTGAGGATGTAGCCAAAACATACTTATTTTTTGAACTTATGATGCACGTGGGTGCAAACACTCATTACATATATATATATATATATATATATATATATATATATATATATATATATATATATATATATGTACATCAATTTTCCCGTATGAATCTTATCATGTGATGATGATGTCTTACATATTACACAAATGTCTATCTAATACAATATTAGCTACTGTATCAGTTAATGCATTCATTCATCTAGGAATATGTTGATACGTGATGTAATCAAAATTTATTTCCAGTAACCAAACACGTAAATACAACCTTAATATTTCAATATGTCTAACATAATAATGCCCATTAAGTTGAAGAACAACAATCTGAGAATCTAGGTTAACAATCAATGCAAGAATTTCAAGAGCAATGGCCTTAGTCAAGAGTTCAATGACAACACTATATTCAGCGACATTGTTTGTGGTTCATCCTAGAAAAATACCTTGAAGGTCTATCAACTCACCATTAGGTTTATAAATCACCCAGGTTGCGGAAGATAGATTCCGGGTACTGTGAGAGGCACCATCCACGAAACCAACATAAGGATTAATAGGAATTGCACAATAAGAAACGACCCAATAAGCAAGAAACTACTCGCAAAGCACACCAAGACAAAAAATGTACAAAAATTAAAAAACACCTATGTACAAAAGAAACATGCACGAGAAACTCATGCATAATCTTTTTTGAGATACAACCCATTTTTGGGTTGATCTAGAGTATAACCGTCATAATCAATTACATCATAAGCCCCATTCTGCAAAATGTGCTTAACAATATAGGGCCCATGCCATATGGGTTGGAATTTTCCTGCCCCCATCTTATTGTGAGCTTGGTCATACAAGAGGATTAGGTCTCCTTCTATAAAGGAACGAGGGGAAAATGACTAGTCAAAATGAGCTTTGACCCACTTTTTTTGTGCTTCTATGACAAGAGCAGCAAAGAGGTGAGTTTCATCAAGCCTCTCCAAATATAGAAGACACTCTTCTTCCAGTGAGGTATTCAACAAAAATTCAACATGTATCTTGAGAGAAGGGATTTCACATCCAATCGGAAGGGTAGCTTCCAAACCATAGACAATCTGGAATGGAGTGAATATGGCTGCATCCTTCACTAAGTTTCGGTAAGCCCAAATATTTGAAAACAACACAAGATTCCATTTTGACTTGTGCATCCCAATCGTACATTGAAACATAGTGACGAGAACTTTTTTCACGTCTTCAACTTTTCCATTGGCCTGAGGGTTGTACGGTGTTGAGTTATCGTGACGCAAAATCAACTTAGAAGTTGTTAGCCGCCTATAAAAATTTTCATACCTAATGGTGGCTAAATGATTTTGGAGCCTTCAAGGAACAATTTTATTGCTAAAAATTGTTGGCTCTTGAAGACTCTTAAAAGGCCTCATGCCTCTATCCAAAATCTTCATTTTCTGTTTCCATTTTATACTCTGAGAATTCTGCTAAAATCCAAAGAGAAAAAACTGCTGCAAAAAACCATCATTTTCCCCTTCTCCCACTCTCAACTAACCTTCATTTTCTCTCCCTTTTCCCCATAAATTTCCTCTATTTTTCATGTTTTCCTTTCATAAAAATCACCCTTCCATAGTTGAAAACTCATTTTTTAACTATTTCGAACCCCCCGATTCCTTTGAATACCATGAAAAATTCATAAAAAGCACAAGTCTTTGATTACAAGCTTTAGCCCCTCAGGCTAAGCCCCCTAACCACTTCCCCACATGTGTCCTTGCCATAAAACCAAGCATTGAACCCATTTAGCACTTATCGCATCAGAGATTTTCGATGGCGCGTAAGTCCTATATTCCATTTTAAATTCCGATGCGATCAACCCTTGTATATAAACCTACCTAATCACCTTTTCCTTTTATAAAAAATGAAAAAACCCATTTTATCCAAAGTTTTTTAAAAAACCAAAATCACATGTTGAAATATCTAATGGGTAGATTAAGAAGACCCGATCGCGCAATCGCGATCGGAGAAAACACAAACGGGTTGATCGAGAAGACCCGCATCAAAGTTCCGATGCGATTGGGTCTTATGTGTTAAAAAATCCCCCCCGCCTCTGTTTCATATGACCTTCCCCGGGCTCAAGTGTTAAAGATCTCAAGCGCCAATCGCATCGCACAAATTCAAAGTGCGCAAGTTTTTTTCCATCGTCCAAAAGTTCCGATGCGATTAGCCTTTTGTGATAAAAACCCCGATTGCATTTCGTTCCCAATCGTTCTTTCCCTTTTTAAAAACATGAAACCCACTTTTCCAAAGTTTAAATGTAAAAACTCAAGTCACGTGTTGAAATATTTTAATGGGTTGATTGAAAAGAGCTGATCGCGCAATCGCAATCGGAGAAAATACAATGGGTAGATTAAAAGACCAGGCCCAATGACCCGATTGTGATTAGCCCTTTTATGCACACCTCGGGCCTATTACATTCCGTAAAGACCACAGGCCCCGCAGTCGGGCGCCTATCATATATGTATATCCCGATCCATTTAAAAACCTTTTTTTTTCTTGAAAACTTTGGGTTTCATGTGTTATAAATTTTTTTCCGCCGGTCCACTCTAGAACTAATCCCCACCATTGATCGAACTCTGATCAAGCAACCATCACTCCGTCGCATCGGAAATTTCAAATCGCATCGCAAAGTTCAATCGCATGCATTTTATTTATCCCTCCGATCGTCCAGTCCTTCAATTTGTTTCCCACCGTCGATCCGATCCTCAGATCGATGGCCATCACTTAATCGCTTTGGCCCTTTCAATTGCATCGCAAACTTACATCGTGTCCACTTTCTTGTTCTGCCGATTGACCTCTCTCCTGATTTTTTCTCCACCGTCGATCTGATCTGCAGATCGACTGCCTGCGCTCCATCACGTCGCATGTTTCGATCAGCCCATTTGCACGCCACCCCCGATTGAGATCCCTCGATTGCAATCTGCTGATTGAATCCGGACTGTCCATGTGTCCGAATCGGACAGTCCAAAATCACTCTTACTTATTCTTTTTCGTGCCCTTATTTTACCTCTTTTTGAGTAAATCTCCACCGTTGGATGTTTTCATCCAACGGCCACGCTCCTCTCCCACCCTCCAAAAGCAGTTAAAACCTAAAAACACAGGATTTCCTAAAGTTTTGTTTATCTTGCAGGTTTAAATGGTTTTTCCATAAGAATACCGAAATTCGGGAATGACGATTCCCATACCTTTGATTTATCAAAGGGAACCATCCATCGAGCTCTATTCCGTTGTTTCGTCAATGCTCTATGGGCATTGATGCCTTTAAAGCCCCGCACGGCTCTGCATATTGAAAATACACTGTGTTTTAAACACGATTTAAAAGAGTATAAGTTTGAAGAACGGAGTGCAGCAGAGATGAAGATTAGAGGAAGATTTGGAAAATTACGGCTAAAAAGACTATCAAAAGCCTAATTCCCTGGGTTAAAACATAGTCATAAGAAATTATAAGTGTTTGAACTAATAGAAAGGTTTCCACCACCTGCATTTGAGACGAATTGATTCTTCAGCTACTACAAGGGCCACCTGCTGCCTCAAACCATTCAAAACAGAGGCTGAAGTTATTGATTGAAGAAATATCTGCCTCCAGCGCTGCCCAGAAGTTAATTCTGCCATAGGAAGCTTATGCAACAAAATATCTTTAGGATCACTCCACGTTATGCAAAGCCTGGAAGTAAACAAAGCTCCTACCGAGTTTAAATATTAATTGTAAAAACATTTAATGTAGAACCTCCTGTAAAATTATTCATCAAGCCCCTCAAAAGGCCAAGAAGTCTTGAATCTATATTAATTTCCTTGAGAGATATTTTATCAGATCTCACCTCCTCATCCTTCTATAAATACTTCTGTAGAAGATGAACAATTGTCCCTGAGAAGGTCTTGATGAGCTCATGGATCCAATGATAGAAGTTTTGAAGGTCTTGATGATGTTGTTGCATGCTTATCCCTGAGAAGGATCTATCATTGGATCCATGAGCTTGGCTGTTGGTGAAGTATTTTGAACTGTTTTATGTTTTTCCCCTGTTTTCAATATGTTCCATAATTTCTTACTACAGTAGGATAGAAAGTATTAGGCTAAGAAATGACTCCTGGAAGCACCTTAGACCTGTTCATCCTTCACTATTTTATGTTTTCTTCTGCTGAAGTATTTTAGAGGCTTTGAGCTTTCTCCTTAATCTCCATGCTTGTTTATTTCCTTAATAGTTCGAATAGTTGGTTTCAGCATGATTTATGGTTTTCTCTGCTTGTCTATCGCCCCTTAAAAACTATTATTGAAGTCTCCCTTTGAAGTTTTTTTCTTACAGTGAATCAAAGAGGTCGGTTTTGATCTTGCCCTTTGTCCTCATTTAAACAGTTGGCTTAAAGGTCGTTATAATTATGATCATAGATGTTTTTAGGTGTTCCCTCTTCTATGACTGTAATTATCAGTAAATCTTTTATGTTTTCTAAGTCCTTTAGAATAAAATCTTTGAGGAAATAGGGTGTTCCCCAAATCTTAGATTTCATTTTGAAAGTTGTCTTGAAGTCATTATTTGATTAAATAATGTTTGTAGAATTTATGGTTAGCCCTGTCTATCAAATATTTCTTTATTGTTTAAATTATGTTTTCAGGTTCCCTTTGTTGAGAATTCAATTTCTCTTTCCAAATCATTAATGTTCATCCCATTCCAAAAAACCAAAGGATCCTGTGGCCAATTTAGATTTTCCCTTTGATATCCCATATCCTTTGATGAGTTTGTTATGACCTTTTCTTAACTCCATTGCCCAATGAACCAGATGTTTCTCCATTCTGTGTATCTTTCCTAGACCTTGCATGTTCTACTATATCAATTCAATCCAACCAACCAAACAAACAAACACCTGCACTTAATAACTACTCTAAAATCAATACTCTAAGCACACAAGATAAAAAAATTCAAACAAACATTTGAGAGATCCCTCTCTGAGAATAGGAGGACTAGATCCTGTAACTCTAAATATTGGTTCTCATGTTGCCTTGTCTTTTGATTTGCCAAACTATCAAAACACGGGACACCAAAATAATGGTGATCACGGTGGGACCATTCTGAGTCAGTGAAAATCTAAGTACCCCTTAGGACTCTAGAAATCCCTTATTTTCAAAGACTATCCAGTGATTATCAGCCACCTCATCGCCACCAACATAATGGCGATCATGGTGGGACCCTGAGAAAAATCTTCGAAAAACAAAACACTTAATATCTAGCATAACATAAGTAACCTTCTTCAAGCACTACCAAGCATAATGATAATCATGATAGGACCTTCGAATCAGTGAGAAACTAAGTAACCCTTAGGATTCTCATAAAGCCTTGTCAAACCTTGAAGATTTCAGTTACCAAGCCATAAGAGTAAACTCTGTACGTTTTGACACCCTAGCTAAGTGTTAAATCAGACTTAGAACACTCTCTTAACCTATAAGACCAATATAACTCAGAAAAACCCAAAACAAATTTCATTTTGGCTTCATAATAAACTTGGTGGTGGACCATAAAACCTTTTACCTCCAAAAGAGCTAAAAATTCCCACCTGGCGACTCCACAATCCTAAAATCACACCTTAAGACTCCACTGGGAAGACCCCAAGTCTTAATAGCATCTTACAAACTCAGCTAGAAGGCTTTAAGATTAAAATTTTCCTTCTTCTGAAAATATCAATTAGCCTATTAAAGATTTTCATATTTGGTTAAACTTTTATTTTAACTAGGTCTGAAAAACATAGCATAGTGGCTCCTGGAATGATTCATACTAGAGCCTACCCTGACCCAAACCCACCAGGAATAGTTGAAAACCCTAAAAGTATCCTTAGGAAGTCTCCTAAGATAAAATTATCAACTGTTTTCAGATCACCCTTGAGAGCTAATTCAGTTCCTGAAAATCTTTCAGCTCTACAACAATCTCAAGTTGACCTAGTAAATCCATTTAGAACTAGGTCTCTTGGTGATTTAGATCAGTTAGATTCTGAGTCTTCACTGTCATCTCCTGAAACAAGTGAGCCTCTTGGTAGCAAAGAAACAACACCTCCTGACTTACATTTCCTTCACAACTTAGGTGTCTCTCATCCAAGATCAGCTCAGCAGTCTATTCCTGGTCCATCCACTTCTGCTCATCCTTTATCCATTGTTCAAACCACTACACCTCAGCCCAGTGTTCCTGTTATAAATCCGCTCCTTGTAAATCCACCCCCACCACCTATCATGGCAGCATGGTATGCTCCCCTAGTGCTTCCTGTACCATTAGTTAATCTTCCACAGGACTATCAGTCCAAAATTCCATTATATGATGCTAAAAATGCTACAACTGCATCACAACATGTAGATAAAATGAATGAATAATTTGACATAAATGAAATAGATGATGATTCTATCAAGCTTAGGTTATTTTCTCAGAGCCTAGGGGGAGAAGTAAGAAAATAGTTCAAAGGTTTAGCCCCCAATAGTATTAATGATCTCCAAGGCTTCCATCAAACGTTATTAAACAAATGGGATGTAAAGAAAAATCCTCTCGAAGTCCTTTCTGACTACAAAAACCTCCATATAAACACTGGAGAAAGTGTGCAAGCTTACTGCACTAGGTTCAATAGTGTGTATAATGCACTTTCCTTGGAACCAAAACCTCCACAGGGCTCATCTTTAAACAAATTTCCTGAAGGGTTTGACTCTAACATGACCTATCAACTGAAAGAGAGATATTTTGCAACTCTTGAAGATAAGCAAAAGGGTGCTCTTTCTGTGGAAGTCAACTTAATGGAGAAAAGAGCAAGAATGAAAACTGAGAAGAGAGTATCTTTTAGAGAAGATTCCACTCCTTCTACTTCAAGCTCAAAAATGGAGAGGATGTTAGAAGAAATGATGAAAGAGATGAGCATAATTAAGAAAGCACAAGCAAATGAAAACCAAGATGCTCCTCAAAATAGAAATTAGAATTATAGAAGAGAAAACAATCAAGACAAACAGAACGAGAATGACCAACAGATTAGACCTCCCTTCCAACAAAATTATGTAGATCAATATGAGGAAGATAGGGAGTTGGAAAGGTTGGAAGAAGCTCATGTAAACTTGATTGGATCAGACAGTGGAGATGATTTTTTCCTCACTGAGGAAGAACAATGATTCTTCTCTAATGACCAAAATAAAAACACCTATGATGACTCTGATGACTATAGATTGGGCTTTGAAAATGAAATTATGGAAGTGCATAAACAATACGATCTTAGGAGCAAAGGGAATGCAGATAACTTAAAGGAAAAGAACACTAATACCACTGTCAAGAAAAACACAAAAACTCAGCCCAAAAAGACAGCGCAGAAAACCAACATTTTGGCCAAAAAACCAGACTGAAACAAAGGCAAAAATATTCAGCCAAATGTTGAAAAAAGTACCCCTAGCACTTCAGCTAGTGGTCCTAACAAAACTGTCCCAATTACTAGTCCAAATAAGGTTCAGCAAATCAAAATTACTGAAAATAATTCAATTGAAAAAGCAGATGTAAATATGAACAAGTCAATTATTCCTTTCATCCTTGAGGGAGAGATTGCCAAGATAAAAATTACCATTCCCCTAGCGGAACTAGTAACCCAAGAGGTGTACAAAAACCAAGTTTTGAAAGCTTTGAACTTAGGAAATGATACTGACACTTTGAACCTAACATATGATAAACCTGAGTTGTTATTCGGTCCTGAAGTTGAAGGAGAATATCAAGAAGGGGTTGTCCCTCCCTTCTATGTTAGCTTGAACATACAGGAGAAAATTTTACACAATGCCATGTTACACTCAGGAGCTTCACACAATCTAATGCCCAAGGTGGTAATGGAGAGCTTAGGCTTAGAGATTAATAAACCATACAAAGATTTGTATTCTTTTGACTCAAGCCGAGTCAAATGTTTGGGTTTAATCAAAGATTTATGTGTTAATCTAGCTTATATCCCTGCTAAAAATCTAGTTATGGATATAGTTGTAGCTGACATTCCCCCTAAGTATGGCATGCTCTTATCAAGATCTTGGGGAGCCAAACTTCAGGAAAGCCTTCAAATGGACATGTATTATGCCACCATCCCTGTTTTTAACCAAAACAGAAGACTATACAGGGAATCTCACATGAAGTACATGGTGAGAAACTTAGACAAACCGAACAACAATCCAATCTATTGTACTCGATCAAGTTTAGATTCCTTTATCTTATGTAACGAAGATGAATTTACTCAACAAGATAAAGAGAACATAGACCCCATTGATTCACCAAAAAAATCAAATCTTCTCTCAAATCAACTTCAAAACATCGACAATCAACATCAACAAGAAAACGAAAATGAGTCAAACATAATTTGGACAATAAAATTTGATGGATCCTGTAATAAAGTACGCGAAGGTGCAGGCGTATGGATCCAGAATACGAATCAAATTTTTTCATATAAATTGGATTTCCTGTGCACTAACAATATTGCTGAGTACGAAGCACTTCTCCTAGGTTTACAATTGCTCAAACAATTACAGGCCCAAAAGGTAAAAATCTTAGGAGATTCTGAACTTATCATAAAAAAAATCAAAGGAGAATACTCAGCCAGAAATCTGAGGCTTAGGGAATATCGGAACGCTGATCTCGATTTATTGAAAACATTTGAAAAATACGAACTTGTTTTCATTCCTAGAGTGTTTAATCATTTAGCAAATGAACTCGCTTTTAACGCCAGCAATTGTCAAATACCTAAGATAAATGAACAACTTAGCATGAAGGTAAAACATAGGCTTGCAGTGCCTAATAATGTAGATCACTGGCAAGTGTTTGATTCTGACCAACACATAGATGATTTCTTGAAGTCAGAAAATGATTTCACCATACCAACATCAAATTCTAGCCATAATCAGAACTGTCCATATATTGAAGAAATCCCAGAAGCTGAAAGAACACACTCTGCTGATATAAGTCATTATGAGAAAACATTTGAAGCAGAGTCAATTGATAACGTGGACCAAAAAGACTTGGAATTTTTAGAATGTAAAAACAGTTCAATTCCAAGAGGTCTCTCACCTTTGGAACACCTTCAACTTTAATGATGTAGCCAAAGAACCAAAAATGGAGCCTGTAGAAACAAACGTAGAAGAACACAACATAGGCTCCCTAACGGAACCCAAGATGATTAAATTGTCCAGCACTCTTCCAACTCACATAAAATCTCAATACATTGATCTGTTTAAGGATTTTAAAGATGTTTTTGCCTGGGCATACACAGATCTTAAATCTTACGATACCAGCATTATTCAGCACAAGAATCCCTTGAAGGAAAATCAAAAGCCCTTCAAACAAAAACTGAGGAGAATAAACCCACTTTTATTACCTTTAGTTAGAGCCGAAATTGAAAAGATGCATGATGTTGGCATTATAGTACCTGTTAGATTTTCAGAATGGGTATCAAACTTAGTTTCTGTTAGGAAAAAGACAAGGGAGATCGGACTCTATATTGATTTCAGAAACCTAAACAGAGCATCCCTAAAATACAACTACCCATTGCCCAAAATGGATCATATAATTCAGAGGGTAGTTGTGTCAAAAAGGATATCACTCTTAGATGGGTTCTCGGGTTACAACTAGGTGTTAGTGCTCCCAAGTGATCAAATCAAACCTTCTTTTACCACACCTTGGGGCACCTTTATGTATGTCAAAATGCCTTTTGGGTTAATGAATGCAGGGGCCACCTTCCAAAGGGCCATGGACATAGCCTTTTCTAAACATATTGGATATTTCATAATTATTTACCTTGATGACATAACTGTTTTTTCAAAAACTGATGAAGAACATTTGATTCACTTAAGAAAAGTTTTTGAGAAGTGTAGGAAATTTGGCTTGTCATTAAATCCCAAGAAGACACTCTTTGGTCTCCAATAAGGTAAAATTCTTGGACATATAATTTCGGAAGAGGGAATCAAAATAGACCCTACAAGTATAGATGGCATATTGCAAATTAGCCATCCAGGAAGCCTCAAAGAGTTGCAATCTTTCATCGGAAAGATTAATTTTTTGAGAAGGTTTATCCCTAACCTTGTTGAGCTATTAAAAAACATCATAAAAATGCTTAAGAAATATGTGGGTATAAAATGGACTTTACCAGCTAAACAATCATTCGAACTGGTCAAACAAGCTCTTACCCAAACACCGGTCCTGATTAGTCTAGATTTTACCAAAGATTTTTACATCTTTTCTTTTGCATCAGAGCATACAACAGCTGCAGTTTTACTTCAAAAGATTGATTTGGGGCAAGAACAACCAATATCTTTCTTTAGTAGGGCCTTAAGAGATGCTCCTCTCAAATATAACATCATGGATAAGAAAGCCTTAGCATTATTGAAAGCATTAAAAGACTTTAAGGTATACATTTTACACTCTCACATAATTGATTTTGTTCCACATACTATTGTCAAGGACATTCTAAGTCAAGACCCTGATGGTAAAAGGGGAAAATGGGTTGCAATTATTCTTGAATATGACTTGGAAATTAGGCCCACCAAACTAGTTAAAGGGCAAGGATTAGCAAAACTTATGGCTGAATCTAACTTCCAAGCACTAGACATGAATATGGTAGACGTGTTGGAAGAAATAGAAGAATTTGATGCTCCTGTTATTGAAGAAACATTTCTAAATTATCCTTGGTATGCTGACATTATTTATGTGCTTTTATATTTAAATACCCCTCCTTATTTGTCTAAAACTAAAGCTATATTCTTGAAACAAAAGGCTTTGAGTTTTTGTATCTTAGATGGAGTATTATATTGGAAAAATGCTGTTGGAATTTTGCTTAAATGTTTGCTTGAAGATGATGCAGAGAAAATCATGCATGAATTGCATGATGGATAATGTGGAGGTCACCTCTACTGGAAGGCCACCGCCAACAAAATTCTTAGATCTGGCTACTATTGGCCTACCCTTTTCTCAGAAAATCAAACGTTGGTCATGTCTTGCCATAAGTGTCAAATCTTTGATGGCAAAAGAAAACTCCTTCCCTTACCTTTACATCCTATCAGAGTTGAGGCACCTTTTCAACAATGGGGGCTAGACTTCATTGGGGAAATTCATCCAACCTCCTCAGCCCAACATAAGTGGATCCTCATAGCCACTGACTTCTTTACCAAGTGGATAGAAGCTATACCCTCCAGAAATGCTAATGACTCTGTCATTATCAAGTTCCTTGAAACAAATATCCTATCCAAATTTGGTTGTCCCAGAAAAATCATAACAGATAATGCTGATGCTTTCAAATCTAAGAAAATGGTTGATTTATATTACAAATACCACATCACCTTGGGCCATTCCACTGCTTACTATCCCCAAGGAAATGGATTAGCTGAATCCTCCAATAAGAGTCTCCTCAATATAATCAAAAAACAGTTGGAGCAAAATCAGAAATCATGGCACAGTAAGCTAGTTCAAGCCTTATGGGCTGATAGATTAACTACAAAGAAGTCAATAACTATGTCCCCCTATCAGTTGGTTTATGGCATGGATGCAGTTTTTCCTACCTCATTTGGAGTTCCAGTCATGAAACTCCTTCAAGAAGTGCAGAGTGAAGAGAATGATATGCAGAGAAGAATCAACCAAACTATCCATTTACAGTAGACGAGAGAAGAAGTTTATGAGAGAACACAGTTAGTCCAAGAAAATATGAAGAAACTATTTGATAAGAGGACTAAGGAAAATAATTTCCAAATTGGAAATGTTGTTCTTAAATTGGATTCAAGAAGAGAAGAGAAGGGAAAACATGGCAATTTTGAGAACTTGTGGAAAGGACCCTACATTATTCATGCTGAGAGGGGTCACAATGCATTTTTCTTGAAAGAATTGAATGGAGAAGATCTATATGGAGGTTCGGTCAATGGAAGGATGCTCAAGCATTACTTCTGCTAAGAATCTTAAGTTTCAAAGAATTTTATTTTTTCATTATAAATATCATAGTCTAACCATTGCATTCAAAGTTAGAAAAATCAAAAATACAAAAACAAAGAAAGAAATAAAAAAGGGCAGATTGTAAAAAAAATAAAGGTACAGCTCCATACCAAAAAGAGACATAAATTCTGAAAGTGTGCAAGCTTAAAGGCCACTACTGGAAAACACACTTCTAGTTAGTCAAACTACCTAATCTTGACTAATTAGCCTTTAAATTTTCCGTTGATAGGATAGTGAATTAGATTTGCCAAACTGTTTAATCTTGGCCTATCAGTAGATAGATTAGGATAGAAATGAAAGGTTCAAAGATGCTCAAAATCTGAACCTAAGTTTCCAAAAGAAAGATGACTCAAATATGTTTTATTTTTCTGAGTCAAAAATAAGAAAATCTGGTTCTAATTAGCTCACAATCTGAACCAGAGAGCAAGGAAGAAACAACTCTCATAAGAGTCAAAACAGAGCTGTAAAAAGATCAAGGAAGTGCTTTGAATTTTCAGATCTTAAGCCTTCATCATTTTGATTTACTTTTTGGAAATAATAAACTATGTGCAACTTGTTTTTATGCCATAGATCAGCATCAAATTAGACTGTTCAATCCTAACTTGTATGCTTTTTAATTTCTGTTTTAGCAAATTAGAGAATAAAATTCTGTTGGACAGTTTAATCCCAACAGATACTAGATTAGGTAGATAATTATATGGATTCAACTATTTAATCTGAATCCATGGAGAAATAAGGAGTAGAAATAGATTCTATTTTTTGCTTTCAAAAAGAATAAAATGTTGTAAGAGAGGTTGCCAATCCAAGTGCACTCTAAGAAGAAAAAATGTTAGATCTGTAGGATTGGGTAGGTAGAAAGCTTGTAGATGAAAGTACATTTGTTCTTTAGCTTCTAATATGTTTTCAAGAGAAATATTATCCTATCAAAGAAAGGCAGCCCAATGGATGAGGCAACTGATCAACCTCCCAGAAAATGCAAGTCTGAAATTCTTGATGCCTTCAAAAAGGCACCATCCCCAAGTGGAGCCACTGTTAGCCACCTATAAAATTTGTCATACCTAATGCTGGATAAATGATTTTGGAGCCTTCAAGGAACAATTTTATTGCTAAAAATTGTTGGCTCTTGAAGACTCTTAAAAGGCCTCATGCCTCTGTCCAAAATCTTCATTTGTTGTTTCCATTTTATACTCTGAGATTTCTGCTAAAATACAAAGAGAAAAAACTGCTGCAAAAAACCATCATTTTCCCCTTCTTCCACTCTCAACTAACCTCCATTTTCTCTCCCTTTTCCCCATAAATTTCCTCTATTTTTCATGTTTTCCTTTCATAAAAATCACCCTTCCATAGTTGAAAATTCATTTTTTAACTATTTCGAACCCCCCGATTCCTTTGAAAACCATGAAAAATTCATAAAAAACACAAGTCTTTGATTACATGCTTTAGCTCCTTAGGCTAAGCCCCCTAAACACTACCCCACATGTGCCCTTGCCATAAAAACCAAGCACTGAACCTGTTGATCATCTTATCTTAGCCCCTTACTAATTTTTGGCAAGCAAACAAGAGGTCAAGCTGCCTTTAAGCTTTCCAAGAATGGATTCCTCCTGAAAAGCTCATCATCCTTGAAGCCTTTCATGATTCCCTGCTCTTTAATTCCTTTCCCTCTGCTGTTCTGGAGTCAATAAGCCTCACCAATTGCTAAAAATATGTGCTTCAAAGGCCTCTACTTACCCCTTGTATCTCAGCAAAACTCCCCGTTTTTCCCCTTTTCCCCCCTTTGGCCAAATTCCCCCTTTTTTCTCTCTATCGTTGCCCTTTCCCAATCTGGAAATACATTGAAAAAGGCCAAAAATCCGCTTTTGAAATTATATAAGGCCTAGCCGCTTTTCCGCTAAACCTTAACCACTTCCCCATAACCCTTGCCCATGACCAAGTGCTTAAAGCCTTGGGGGGCCGATCGCAAATCGCATTCACGCCACTTTCCGCCATCGCACTTTCCGCTTTTGCGATTTGTGCACCCATCGTCGATCCGCCCCATCGCAAAAGCACAAAGCACAGTTTTTTGTTGGTGCCACTTATCCACCATCGCATTTTCCGCCTTTGCGATCTGCGCTCATCCCAGTCATATCCATCGCAAAGCGCAAAGCGCAATTTTCTATTTATGCTGCTTTCTGCCATCGCATTTTCTGCCTTTGCGATCCGCGCTTTCCATATTGTGTCCCACCTCATACGTTCATTCCCGTACACCTCATGCGCATTTATGTTGCATTTCATGTGTTTCCTTTTCATTTCCACCAAAGTCTAAAGGTTTCACATCTTACGTTAAAGTTTCAATGTTTCATATGTATTCCGCCATGTGCATAAGTTATTCCACAGACCATTCTCAACCATTGATCTATGTATCTCGGACATGATCTAAATATTGATGCATTTCTCTGAAGCCCCATTATCCCTGCAAAAACATCATTACATTTTCTACCATTTTTGCTCCCGTAAAACACCATCCCATCACCATACGCCATTGTTCTCCGATCCTCCATATTCTAAACATGCATGAGATTTCATAAGTGAGTCAAATTTTTCAGAGTTGCTCATTAGGAAAAGGCACTGAGATTACAGTCTATTTGCCAAGTCTTCTGAGAAAAAAAAACTCAGGCCTTACGACCAACTTGGACACTCAATGGGTGTTTGATGAACACATGGGTGAAATCTGAGAAAGCCAGGCTTCCTCATCATTAAGGACTCCACTACTCCTTCCATAATCCGACCATTAATAGAATATGAAGCATGCCTGCAGGAGGAAAGGAACCGAATGATTGTCTTGTCAGACAAAAACACTAAGTTAAAGGCTGACACAATTGTTTCCTCTCTCCACTCCGAGTTTGTTCTCCTACACCTAATAAAGCATAAGATTCCAACTGAGGCAAGTCCGGGTGACCTTACCGAGGCCTTCATCAGGGTGGAAGGTTTTGCAGCCATGACGGAACCATCAATGGACTATCAGTAAATGCACCACCACCAGTGTCAGCAACCGCATCAACTCCTTCTCGTCCATGAGATCACTGTTAATTCATGATCCGGCCCTAGTGGCCTTTTTACTTTTTAGTCATTTCAAGTTTTAGGTGAATTCCCTTCTTCACACTAACAATTCCTCTTTACTAGACATTATATGTTTTGTTCTAAAAAGCATTGGTCTAGCAGCCAGTATTTGAGGGTTTTTAAAATTCCTCATCTCATGATTTTTATTTAAACAAGGCTTCTAACAAAATTTCGGCATGCGAGGAAGATATTTTTAAAATATCTTTAAAGCTCTTGATAAGAATGTCCCTATATAACCAAGATCGAAGAAGAAAAAAAGGGGTTTAAGACTTTTGAAAAAATTCTTGCTATAAAGCCTGCATTTTTGTATACAGTGCCTTGAGCTTTTTATGTATTGAGGCTGCGGAAGCCGTGAGATCTCGGTGAGCAGGGGTATTCTACTTTGTTGAAGTGTTTAGAGGATTTTGGTCTTTAATATCTCACAGTATGTAAACTTCTCTTAAATGTTTAATACAATTTTCCATTTCATGCATCTTCTCGTATCATGTTACTGCAATGCGAGTGGCTCACTGATTTTAGATAAGGATTCATCCTAGTTGATGCTCGTATTTGGATCAGTCTAGCACTTTAAATAGGCTTAGGCATGATATACTGTTTCGTATTCATTTCATCCACTTTTCTGCTATATTAGTTTCTTAGGGAGGGTGATTTTAAAACTCCATTGTCATGTATGGATTCTTAGAATGCTAAGCCCAGATGTGGTTCTGTTGTGTATCTAGGTATTAGACCAAAGTTAACTAATATCCTCTTATGTTTCTTTCCCTACATGCACTTTATGAGATTCGATTTCTGTGGCATATTATTTGAACCGGCCCTCTTTACAATAAATTGTCTCTTAGCTATCTGATGTTTTAATATTTGAGCTTTGCATTGTGCCTCTACAACATTACTTTCCCAGTGACAGTTTCTGTGATTGTTGGTCCCATTTTCAATCAATATTCTTGTTTAACAAGAGATAGTAGGAGAGCCTTTGGATTGACAACCCAATTTTATCATATGCCTCCTGCTATGCTAAGATGTCCTAGGCACTGGCCTATAGCAACTCTAGTCTGTCTCTAGGAGCTACAACATCTTTCTGGCACTGTTGCCGGGGAACAAATTTAAGAAAATCAATTTCCCTGGGCCTCGACAAAACATTATTCACTCTCTAAGTAGGTGAGCACAGAGAGTTGAGAGTTGTAGATACCTCACCTTGGCGACTCCACATTCATTTATCAGAATAATTTACTTGCAGTCCCGACTCCACTAGGGAAGAGACAAATGGCTTTGATTTGGTAAATCACTGTGGTGGATAGTAAGATCTTGAATCATCCACCTAGCGACTCCACAGTTCTCAAAAGACCAAACGACTCCACTGGTGGAAGACTCTGAACTGGTGGAGAAAGATCCAGTGACCATCTTTGCAGAAGCATAGACCCAAACATGGATACGGATACAAAGCTAGATGCTTTGTATGATCAATTATATGAATTAATGAAAACATTTGATAGAGTGCAGGAGATTTATACGGCTAATATGAATGCAAATGGTGATTATTTAGAGCAGCCCCTGCCTCTTCCAGAACAAGAACAAACTCAAGACGTGGATAACGAGCAAGACATTCCTGAAGCTTTAAAATCTATGGAAGATGAGGAGGAAAGTGAGCAGGAGCTACCTCATTGCTTACCTATATCTTGTATTATGTTGATAAGAGAGTATCACGACCTAAGAGCAAAAGTTAATATGGAACGCTGCCTTGAGGAAACAAGAGACCACATAGAAGAGGCAGAATCTGATGGGGAAGAAGAGGCTCATGTAAACACCCCGCCTTCAAATAAGCTAGCACAAGAAAAAGAGGACTGTTGTTCTTCTATCCATGACGAGAGGGAAACCCCTCTTTTGATAGAAGAGGAGATTGATCAGACATTAAATCAGCGGTCCACCTCAGAAGTCTTTTATAGATTACACGCTCCTTCATCTCCTGAGTTTGATGATACAGATCCAGAAAGCTCCTCTGAGGATCAAGACGAAGAAAGACCTGTTGAGCAACCAGAATGGTTGACTTGGTCAAGCCAACCTATTTACAACATTGATGGGGAGAGCTACGATAGTATAATAGTAGATGAAGATTCTTTTAATCTTCATTCTGCTTTACTACATATCATCAGTGAGACTGGAAACCAGCAGCCTTCCTTTTTAGAGGTTGAGGAAGAAAGCAAAGAAGAATTTCTTGAGAAAGATAAAAATAGCGAGCCTTCTCTTGAAAAAGAGGAAGCAAAGGTACAAGCCCCTGCTCAAGGATACATAGATCTTTTCATGGAGCTCAACACAGCAGAGCAGAATATACCAGAGCTCCGAGAGGACTCAGCTGCTATATATGATGAGTCCTCTAATTCAGAAAATGAAGAAAATGAGAGAGATTCTCTTTCTCAAGAGAGTTTCCTTCTCCATCTAGTGGAAGAAGAAATCCTGGTTGAAGCCTGCCTGCCAGATATTCATAGCCAGGTATCGTTTCATGATCCTTATGCCTATTTCCTGCAAACCTTTAAAGAAGGATCAAAGGTATTTTTGAGCAGCATGTTGCAAGCAGAAAGAAAATTTTTCAAAGCTGCACAGGATAAAGAAAACCTACCACCCAGGGAAGGCCTGAAAGAAGGGAGTGTACACCATTTTTTCATTGATCCTATGGCAGAATATATGGAGGCCCTGATCAGCCCAAATTCTCCAGCATTGATCCTTCACCAGGGCCAAATTCATCAAGAGTGGTCACCACTGATGGTGACCGCATTTTTGAAGAACCACATGCAGAGCACCCTATGGTTACCTCTGAAAGGCAGTCAGTACTCCTATCCCTTCTTGTTACTGCTTGACTGGCTGCACTGGCATTATTGTATCACTTAAAAGCACCCGAGGTTTCCAAGTAGAGTAGGGTAGGTAGGAAAAGCTTAATAAATCTTAGTCTGTGAACATGTAGTTAGTTGTTTTAATTTATGCAAATTCCAGCAAGCCAGACAGTCTAATCCTGGCTTGACTGTTTTTCAATTTTTGTCTTAGAGTGTAGTGAAGAAATCTGCTAGACAGTTTAATCCTAGCAGATGTAGTTTAGGTAGAGAAAAATATGTGACCAACAGTTTAATCTGGTCTTATGGAGTAATAAGGATAGAAGTAGAAATGCTGAAGAACAGAGTCTTCATAAAAGATGATTAGGTGGTCAGCGAGTTCTCGACACGCCCAAGGATGAACGTGCCATCCCCAGGTCGAGCCAATGTTGATCATCTTAGCCCCTTACTAATTTTTGGCAAGCAAACAAGGGGTCAAGTTTCCTTTAAGTTTCAAAGAATGGATTCCTCCTGAAAAGCTCATCATCCTTGAAGCCTTTCATGATTCCCTGCTCTTTAATTCCTTTCCCTCTGCTGTTCTGGAGTCAATAAGCCTCACCAATTGATAAAAATATGTGCTTCAAAGGCCTCTACTTACCCCTTGTATCTCTGCAAAACTCCCCATTTTTCCCCTTTTCCCCCCTTTGGCCAAATTCCCCTTTTTTCTCTCTATCGTTGCCCTTTCCCAATCTAGAAATACATTGAAAAAGGCCAAAAATCCACTTTTGAAATTATATAAGGCCTAGCCCCTTTTCCACTAAACCTTAACCACTTCCCCATAACCCTTGCCCATGACCAAGTGCTGAAAGCCTTGGGGGGCCGATCACAAATCACATTCACGCCACTTTCCACCATCGCACTTTCCACTTTTGCGATTTGCACACCCATCGCAGATCCACCCCATCGCAAAAGCGCAAAGCACAGTTTTCTGTTGGTGCCAGTTATCCACCATCGCATTTTCCGCCTTTGTGATCTGCTCTCATCCTGGTCATATCCATCGCAAAGCACAAAGTGCAGTTTTCTGTTTATGCTGTTTTCCGCCATCACATTTTCCGCCTTTGCGATCTGCGCTCATCCCTGTCATATCCATCGCAAAGCGCAAAGCGCATTTTTATGTTTATGCTGCTTTCTGCCATCGCATTTTCCGCCTTTGCGATTCACACTTTCCGTATTGGGTCCCGCCTCGTACATTCATTCCCGTACACCTCATGCGCATTTCCGTTGCATTTCATGTGTTTCCTTTGGATTTCCACCAAAGTCTAAAGGTTTCACATCTTACGTTAAAGTTTCAATGTTTCATATGTATTCTGCCATGTGCATAAGTTATTCCACGGACCATTCTCCACCGTTGATCTATGTATCCTGGACATGATCTAAACGGCCCACGATGCATTTCTCCACCAAACCCCATTATACACCGTATCATTGCATTTTTCACCATTTTTATCCGTAAAACACCATCCCATCACCGTCGCACCATTGTTCTCCAGTCCTCCATAATCACCTCCGTATGCATGAATTTCATAAGTCAGTCCAGTGTTTTGCAGGGCTATCAAGTGGGAAAGGCCGCCAGGATTACACAGTCCCTATTTGCAGCGGCAAGTCTTCACAGACAAAGCTTCAAGGGCCTTACAGCAACTTGCAGACATCGTGGACCGTTTTGATAGAACATGGGTCAAAATCACAGAAGCAGGGCTTCCATCATGTTGGGACTCGATTACTCCTTCCATACTCCGACCATTAACAAAATATGAAGCATGCCTGTAGGAGGAAAGGAACCGAATGGATGTCTTGTCAGAAAAAACCACTAAGTTAAAGGCTGACACAATTGTTTCCTCTCTCCACTCTGAATTTTTTCTCCTACACCTAATAAAGAATAAGATTCCAAATGAGGCAAGTCCGGGTGACCTTACCGAGGCCTTCATCAGGGTGGAAGGTTTTGCAGCCATGACGGAACCATCAATGGACTATCAGTAAATGCGCCACCACCAGTGTCAGCAACTGCTTCAACTCCTTCTCGTCCATGAGATTACTGTTAATTCATGATCCGGCCCTAGCGGACTTTTTACTTTTTACTTCAGCTAGTCATTTTCAAGTTTCAGGTGGAATTCATATTTCACACTAGCAATTTACTTTTTACTAAGACCGTTATATCATTTTTGTTCTAAAAACGGCCAAGGTCCTAACAGCAAATGGTGAGAGGTTTTAAAATTCCTCATCATGATTTTGTTATTTTGACAAAGACTTCTAACAAAATTTTAGCATGCGAGGAAGATATTTTTCCAAAATATCTTCCCGCTCTTAGGTAGATGTCCCTATATAAGCAAGATCGAAGAAGAAAAAGAGGTTCCAGACTTTTACCAGAAAATTGTGCTATGAAAGCCATTTTTGTATAAATTTTGTAAGGCTTTTGTATTGAGGCTCAGAGCCCGTAGGGTCTCAGTGAGGACGATTTCTGCCTGTTTAGAGGATTCTGGTCTTTAATATCTCACAGTATGTAAACTTCTCTTAAATGTTCAATACAATTTTCCATTTCATGCATCTTCTCGTATCATGTTACTGGAATGCGAGTGGCTCACTGATTTTAGATAAGGATTCATCCTAGTTGATGCCCGTATTTGGATCATTCTAGCGCTTTAAATAGGCTTAGGCATGATATACTGTTTCGCATTCATTTCATCCACTTTTCTGCTATATTAGTTGCTTAGGGAGGGTGCTTTTAAAACGCCATTGTCATGTATGGATTCTTAGAATGCTAAGCCCAGATGTGGTTCTGTTGTGTATCTGGGTATTAGACCAAAGTTAACTAATATCCTCTTATGTTTCTTTCCCTACATGCACTTTCTAAGATTCGATTTCTGTGGCATATTATTTGAACCGACCCTCTTTACAATAAATTGTCTCTTAGCTGTCTGATGTTTTAATATTTGAGCTTTGCATTGTGCCTCTGCAACATTACTTTCCTAGTGACAGTTTCTGTGATTGTTGGTCCCATTTTCAATCAATATTCTTGTTTAACAAGAGATAGTAGGAGAGCCTTTGGATTGACAACTCAGTTTTATCATATGCCTCCTGCTATGCTAAGATGTCCTAGGCACTGGTCTATAGCAACTCTAGGTTGTCTCTAGGAGCTACAACAGAACCCATTTAGCGCTTATCGCATCGGAGATTTTCGATGGTGCGTAAGTCCTGTATTCCATTTTAAATTCCGATGCGATCAAACCTTGTATATAAACCTTCCCGATCACCTTTTTCTTTTATAAAAAATGAAAAACCCATTTTATCCAAATTTTGTTTAAAAAACCAAAATCACGTGTTGAAATATCTAGTGGGTAGATTAAGAAGACCCGATCGCGCAATTGCGATCGAAGAAAACAAAAATGGGTTGATTGAGAAGACCCGCATCAAAGTTCTGATGCGATTGGGTCTTATGTGTTAAAAACTCCCCCCCAGCTCTGTTTCATATGACCTTCCCCGGGCCCGAGTGTTAAAGATCCCGGGTGCCAATCGCATCGCACAAATTCAAAGTGCACAAGTTTTTTGCCATCGTCCAAAAGTTCCGATGCGATTAGCCTTTTGTGTTTAAAACCCCGATCTCATTTCATTCCCGATCATTCTTTCCCTTTGTGAAAACATGAAACCCACTTTTCCAACGTTTAAACGTAAAAACTCAAGTCACGTGTTGAAATATTTTAATGGGTTGATTGAAAAGAGCCGATCACGCAATCGCAATTGGAGAAAATACAATGGGTAGATTAAAAGACCAGGCCCGATGACCCGATTGCGATTGGCCCTTTTATGCATGCCCCAGGCCTATTACATTCTGTAAAGACCACAGGCCCCGCAGTCAGGCGCCTATCATATATGTATATCCCGATCCATTTAAAAACCTTTGTTTTTATTGAAAACTTTGGGTTTCATGTGTTATAAAATTTTTTCCGCCAGTCCACTCTAGAACTAATCCCCACCGTTGATCGAATGCTGATCAAGCGGCCATCGCTCCGTCACATTGGAAATTTCAAATCGCATCGCAAAGTTCAATCACACGCATTTTGTTTATCCCTCTGATCGGCCAGTCCTCCAATTCATTTCTCACTGTCGATCCGATCCTTAGATCGACGGCCATCGCTTAATCACCTCGGCCCTTTCAATTGCATAGCAAACTTACATTGCATCCACTTTCTTGTTCTGCCGATTGACCTCTCTCCCGATTTTTTCTCCACCGTCGATCTAATCTGCAGATCGACGGCCTGCGCTCCATTGCATCACATGTTTCGACCGGCCCATTTACGCGCCACCCCCGATTGCGACCCCTCGATTGCAATCTACCGATTGAATCCGGACCGTCCAAGTGTCCGAATTGGATGGTCCAAAATCACTCTTACTTATTCTTTTTCATGCCCTTCTTTTACCTATTTTTGAGTAAATCTCCATCATTGGATGTTTTCATCCAATGGCCACGCTCCCCTCCCGCCCTCTGAAAGCAGTTAAAACCTAAAAACGC
The DNA here is from genome assembly GCA_034641835.2 of Pinus albicaulis. Lineage (NCBI taxonomy): Eukaryota > Viridiplantae > Streptophyta > Pinopsida > Pinales > Pinaceae > Pinus > Pinus albicaulis. The sequence goes on along the minus strand of JAXQQM020084016.1, from coordinate 166,735 downwards.
AGGATTTCCTAAAGCTTTTTTATCTTGCAGGTTTAAATGGTTTTTCCATAAGAATGCCGAAAGTCGGGAATGAAGATTCCCATACCTTTGATTTATCAAAGGAAACCATCCGTCGAGCTCTATTCCATTGTTTTGTCGCTGCTCTATGGGCATTGATGCCTTTAAAGCCCTGCGCGGCTCTGCACATTGACAAGACACTGTGTTTTAAACACGATTTAAAAGAGTATAAGTTTGAAGAATAGAGCGCAGCAGAGATGAATATTAGAGGCAGATCTGGAAAATTACAGCTAAAAATATTATCAAAAGCCTAATTCCCTGGGTTAAAACACAGTCATAATAAATTATAAGTGTTTAAACTAATAGAAAGGTTTCCACCACCTGCATTTGAGGCGAATTGATTCCTCAGCTACTACAAGAGCCACCTTTTGCCTCAAACCATTCAAAACAGAGGCCGAAGTTATTGATTGAAGAAATATCTGCCTCCAGCGCTGCCCAGAAGTTAATTATGTTATAGCAAGCTTATGCAACAAAATATCTTCAAGATTACTCCACGTTATGCGGAGCCTGGAAGTCAAAAAAGCTCCTACCGAGTTTAAATATTAATTGTAAAAACAGTTAATGCAAAACCACCTGTAAACTTCTTCATCGAGACCCTCAAAAGGCCAAGAAGTCTTGAATCTATATTAATTTCCTTGAGAGATATTTTATCAGATCTCACCTCCTTGTCCTTCTATAAATACTTTTGTAGAAGATGAGAAATTGTTGGTTATTGTTTGATCACAAGTTGTAATACTGAAAATCTTTGAATTAAATACATAGTCTGTTGAAGTTGAAGAACAAATTGAAGTTTTGAAGGTCTTGATGATGTTGTTGCATACTTGTCCCTGAGAAGGCTCTATCATTGGATCCATGAACTTGGCTGTTGGTGAAGTATTCTGAACTGTTTTATGTTTTTCCCCTATTTTCATTATGTTCCATAATTTCTTACTACAATAGGATAGAAAGTATTAGGCTAAGAAATGACTCCTGGAAGCACCTTAGACCTATTCATCCTTCACTGTTTTATGTTTTCTTCTGGTGAAGTATTTTAGAGGCTTTAAAATTTCTCCTTAATCTTCATACTTGTTTATTTCCTTAATAGTTCGAACAGTTGGTTTCAGCATGATTTATGGTTTTCCCGCCACTTAAAATTTGTTATTGAAGTCTCCCTTTGAATTTTTTTGCTTACATTGAATCGAAGAGATCGGTTTTGATATTTCCCTTTGTCCTCATTTAAACAGTTGGCTTAAAGGTCTTTATAATTATGATCATACATGCTTTTAGGTGTTCCCTCTTCTATGATTGTAATTATCAGTAAATCTGTTATGTTTTCTAAGTCCTTTAGAATAAAATCTTTGAAGAAATAGGGTGTTCCCCGAATCTTAGATTTTATTTTCTAAGTTGTCTTGAAGTCATTATTTTCTTAAAGAATGTTTGTAGAATTTATGGTTAGCCCTGTCTATCAAATATTTCTTTATTGTTTAAATTATGTTTTCAGGTTCCCTTTGTTGAGAATTCAATTTCTCTTTCCAAATCATTAATTTTCATCCCATTCCAAAAAACCAAAGGATCATGTGGCCATGTTAGATGTGCCCTTTGATATCCCATATCCTTTGATGAGTTTGTTATGACCTTATCTTGACTCCATTGCCCAATGAACCAGATGTTTCTCTATTCTGTGTATCTTTCCTAGGCCTTTCATGTTTTCCTGTATCAATTCAATCCAACCAAACCAACAAACAAACACATGCACTTAATAACTAGTCTAAAATCAATACTCTAAGCACACAAGATAAACTTTTGCAAACAAAAATTTGAGAGATCCCTCTCTGAGAACAGGAGGAATAGATCCTGTAACTCTAAAGATTGGTTCTGATGTTGCCTTGTCTTTTGATTTTCCAAACTATCAAAACATGGGACACCAACAGAGGTCAACTCAACCATGATGTAATGACGAAAATGAGAACCATGATCGGTAACAATGGCTTGACTCCATTGCCCAATGAACCAGATGTTTCTCCATTCTGTGTATCTTTCCTAGAACTTTCATGTTTTGCTGTATCAATTCAATCCAACCAAACCAACAAACAAACACCTGCACTTAATAACTAGTCTAAAATAAATACTCTAAGCACACAAGATAAACTTTTGCAAACAAAAATTTGAGAGATCCCTCTCTGAGAACAGGAGGACTAGATCCTGTAACTCTAAAGATTGGTTCTGATGTTGCCTTGTCTTTTGATTTGCCAAACTATCAAAACATGGGACACCAACAGAAGTCAACTCAACCATGATGTAATGACGAAAATGAGAACCATGATCGGTAACAATGGCTTGAGGGACACTAAACCTATTAATGACATGATTGAATAGAAATTGTGATGTTTCCTTACTGTCAGCTGTAAGTGTAGGCATTGCTTCGGCCCATTTCATGAAGTAGTCAACGAGGACGATAATATAAGCTTGCCCCCAGCCGAGTGACGGTTTCACATCATAACATTGATCCCCCACTTTGTAAAGGGACCAACGATAATGACAGGATGAAGGTGTGTGGGTGGCGCACACATCTTGCGCTAATAGATCTGGAAATCATGACACCTACGAACAGCAACAATGCAATTTTTAAATATGGTGGGCTAGAAATATTCTGTGCAGTCGCATATCCAGACATGTGACCACCATAGGCATCATCGTGGCAATCATTAAGGCCCTTTTCAGCCTCCTCAAGAGCCAAACAATGGCGGAGAACGAAATCAACTCTGATGCGGTAGAGAGTATCTTTGACTATGCGATAAGGTTGTGAAGGATGGCGGATGCGTCAATGAGCATCCTTCGTCAACTCAGATCTGAAGGTGTAAGTCTAAATATATATGATGATATCACCCTACCAAGGACCAAGGGTGCTAATAAGAAAAAGCGTGTTGACTAGAATGCATTCCTCAAAACCAAATGGAGTAGAATCAGAAGGGAGAGAGCAGATGAAATTGGTGAAGACCAACGAATTCTTCATTTTGGCAGTAGTGAATTCCAAATCAAACTCTTGGAGGATAACAATCCACTTCTAGTATTTTCCCCCAAGCAATTGACGAGTCAATATATAAGTCATAGGGTTGCAATCAGAAATCACAGTCACTGTGCGCAATAGAATGTAGTGACAAAAACGTTGAACAACTTGAACAATAGCCAATGCCAACTTCTCGACATGTGCATAGTAAATTTTAGTATCGAGAAGATTATGAGACAAATAGTAAACGTGCCTGTCACCATCATCTTTGTCTTGCACCAGAACCATGGTAATAGTGCTAAATGCAACAGCGAAATAGAGGGAGTAATCGTGATGATAATTGGGAGGAGTCAATAGAGGACCAACAATGTATTAAGTGCATCAAAGGATTTTTTGGAGATATCATCCCAAAGGAATGGGACGCCCAGCTTAAGTAATAGCGTAAATCATTTGGCCACTTCAGCATAGTTCGGGATGAAATGGTGAAGGAAGTTAGATTTCCCTTGTAGACTCTATAGTTGATGTAAGGAGGAAGGAGAGGGGAGATTAAAAATAGCTTACAATTTGAGGGGATAGAGGCGAATTCTGTCGTTAAAGACGGTAAACCCTACCAACCTACCAAATTCAGTGCAGAATACACACTTATGCATATTAAGCCGAATGTTATAGCGCTGAAACAAAGAAATATTTGACAGAGATGATCAGGGGTGGTATTTATTCTTAGCCAAATGAGCCAGAAGTTCATCCAAGTAAGGCTAAACAATGCACTTGATATCATGGAAAGAATATGACATTTCTCATTGAAATGTAGCACCAACATTTTTAAGACCGAAAGGGAGCTTCATAGAGGCGAAAGTACCCCAAGGACAAATAAAGGCAGTATTTTGGTGATCGACTGAAAGAATATTAATCTGGCTATACCCAGAAAACCCATCCATAAGGAAAAAAATCTCACTCCCAGCACCTTCATCAATGATCTCGTCAATAAAAGGAAAGGGATAATTATCCTTAGGGAAAACTCGGTTGATATCACGGTAATCTAAATAGACCTGAATAGTACCTTGTTTCTTATCCACGGGAACAATATTAGAAACCCATTCTGTCAAGGGAATTAGATAGAAAAAACTAGCTTAAATAAGTTTTTCAACTTCACCTTTGATAGCGACTGCCTTTCTATGGTGCACAGGATGAAGACACTAGCAAACAAGCTTCACACCAAGATAGGTAGGAATTTCATGCACCACGATACTTGGGTCGATGCTGGGAATTTCTTCATAAGACCAAGAAAAAATGTCGCGAAACTCATAGAAGATATTGGTATAGACCTCGATCTGATCAAGAGAACATGTCACCCCAATATGGATGTTCTCGACAACCCCCTGTTTAATGGAGATGTTGATAGGCATCGTTTGTGTGATGTTTCCCAAGTTACCTTCAGCAAAGACTTCGTGTGTCAGGATGGGCATCTGAAGTGGAGGAGAAGGAACTTGAGAAGCAAACCTATCAAGACAAGAATACATGGCCCCAAGGCCAGGCATGAACGAGGAACGACGATGACTGTCTTCCCAAGGAGAATCCTCAGAGACATAGCTTCTAGGATGGCCTCATCGAAGGGAAATATCTCCTTTAAATAATCGTGTGATCTGAATTTCCGAGCCAAGGGGATTGAGAATAAGTGTCAAGAGACATACTCAAAGGAGCATGATCAGAGGGTGGAGGATCTGAATCCGAAATAAGTTCACAATAATCAATCTCGATGGGAATTAATGGCATCGAATCTTCGAATGAATCATTCTTCTCAAGCGAAGGTATGATCCATGGATCAGAAGACTTAGAGATCATGTTTACCTGAGCAGTGTGGGGTGGAGGAAGTGGAAAAAGACCCATGAGGGAAGGATATTTGAAAAGACCTGGACCTATGCTATCATAAGGCATAGAAATTTGATCTACATATGGAACATTGCTCTTAGAAAATAAAGAATTTTAAAAGGAAAACTAATCGACAATGATGATCTTTCCTTCATGTGGAAATCGAAGAACATGAAAGAGAGTGGACGGAACGCACAACATGGCGTGAGTCAAACTACGACCAAGGAGAATATTGTAATTGAGCTTGGCGTCAATGAATTTAACCTCAACGTTAACTATCTGCCCTTCTAACGTGATGGGTAAAATAGTGAGAACACCGAGACGATGAGATTCCCTTCCATCAAAGGCTTTTAGAGCATTTGGAGATGAATTGAGAGCTATAGAATTGATGGCTTTCTAGCACGCAGATGACATGAGGCACATAGATGCACCCTCGTCCACGACCACTCGATGGATATTATTTCCATTATTTCCTAGATCGAAAGTGATAAGGCTCGAATCGGTGGGATCAACCCCACCGATGGCAGGTAAAAAAACCTTTCATTGAGATGGACAACTCTAAAAAAATTCCATTGTAGACATAGTAGATGGTGCCTGAGCCAAATCCTCAACAATATTGTAATTCTCAGCAGCGCAGACGTTAGGATTGTAGGAAGACTTTTGGAGTACACCTTTGGAGGGTGGTTGTACAACAGGCTCAATACTGGGCCTTTCAATCTGAATAGGTCCAGAAGAAGGGGGAAGGAGGATTATCAATGACTTCCTTCCCCACTGCTTGAATCAGTTTGGTATAATTTTTCGATCAGGTAGCAATAGAAACAGATGCAGGACTATTCCTCATGAACACATGAGAGCCAAATGGGGCAGAGGAAGTATTTTTCGCCACCAACTGAGTCTGTTGTGATAGAAACAGTTCTGTAAGAAAAATCATAGTGCCTTCGGTGCTTTTGATCAATTGACTCACCTCGGCCCATTGAGGGCAGTCCCTAGTGAAATTCTCTTCATCACAAATCAAACAATGGTACTTCGGTTTGTGTTGCGAACCATCATCAGCACAAGATTTCTGAGAAGCTTTTTTCGGGGTATTGGCTTTGGCTTTACCTTTACCCTTATTTTTACCCTTGGAAGTTTTATCCACAGGATTGGATTGGACATCATTTACTTCCTTCGTTTACCGGAATTCAGGGGTTGCTGAGAAGCAGTATCATTGAAAGTAGTAGATTTTTGCTTCGCAGGATTTGAATAGGAAAACTTCTGAGAAGTCTGAGACATAGAACTAATGATACCATTGACATATGGCGTCGCTGGGTTTTTGGAAATTCCAAGTCGAGGAGAATCAGGCAAGAGTTCGTACAACATACCAGACTGAGAGTAAACTAGATCAAGGTACTGGGAACAAGTGATGGCTTGTTCCTTAGTAATGCATGCCCCCATAGCAATGTCTTTAGCAATCAGAGCAATGAAGGAGGTAGTGAACCAGTCAATTAGAAGTTGATTAGGAATCTCAAACTTGATCAAATGACAACAAAGCCTCCGTTCATGAATATGATCAAAGATATGGGTAGCTCAATATTGTTTCAAGGATGTGAGGAGGTGTGTCCCAGTATCATAGTGAACTGGTAACTGAAAGTGTGTGAGAAATGCCATGGCTAAAGAGTTGAAATCTTGAAAGATGATGTGAGATAATTCAAAGTGCCACTTGGCAGCAGCACTAGTGAGAGTCTGTTGGAAAATATAGAGTCGAATAGAATCATCAACCCAAGAGTTAGAGGGACACCAAAGATGGTATGTCATAACATGCGCTTGGGGGTCTTCTCCGGACTTGCCCTAAAACTTGGGACAATCACTAAGAATTTTGGTTTGAACTAGAGGCCAATATGGATTATGAAGGATAGGTTCATTCATCAACATCAAAACATCCAGCAGCTCCAACGTCCCAAGGAAAGGTAATTAAGGATTGAAAGGCATTGCAGGTTGTTGATAAAGACCAGCATTAGGATTCCACCTGAGTTGAGAGGAATTCTTCCCCCATATGTTTTGTCCCTGAGGATTCTATCCATAGGGGTTATAAGCCTGATAGTTCTGCCCATACATGAGTTGAGGACCAGGATATTGATTCTCAGCATACCATTGAGGTCTTGTCTGAGCAACGTATGGAGTTTGTTGTGGAATGAAAGTAGTGCCTTGAGGTGCATTATACAACACTTGAGTCTGACCTTGAGGAAGATACGTGGTGCCTTGAGGTGCACTATATACCATCTAGGATTGACCTTTTGGGACATAATTAATGCCTTGGGGTGCACTTTATACACCAGGTTTCCCCTGAAAACCAGGTTGACCCAACAGAGGACCGTAGGGTTGTCCCTGTTGCACAAAATTATAGCCTTGTGGAACGTAAGGCTGGTGCTGTTGCACAAAAGCTTGTCCATGTGGTGGATATATTTTCCCCTTGGTAACATAATACAATCCCTCTTTAAGATGAGGTTGACCAGAAGGACTGTAGGGTTGTCCTTGTTGGACCGAAGGTTTTCCTTGAAAGGGTTATCCTTGCGAACCATAAGGTTGTTCCTGTGGACCAAAGGCTTGTCCCTGTTGAACCAAAGGTTGTCCCTATAAGGGTTTTCCTTGTGGGCCAAAGGGTTGTCCCTGTTAGTAAATGGTTTGATTGGGATCAATCGGAGGCAAATAGACTAGATTATCGTACACATGATAATGATGCAAAGGATTACCAGAATTTTGCAACTCCTGAGAATCCTAAGGGGTGGAATTATGCTACTGAGGACCTTGAGAGGCAGAATATTGTTACTGAATAGCCAATAGATATTCATCAAATGTATAATCGCTAGGAATGGAAGTAGAAGCCATAGGGGCACTACTAGAATATTGGGTTCCTAAAATGTGAGGTTGTGATCCACTCATGGCGGGCCTAACAGGTATCATGGCATTAATAAAAATGGACCTACAAACAAAAAAGGACGCTGACGACGACTGAGTCGTATTAACAACCGATGCAAATCAAGCCACACAGACAGTGGGTCAGACAGGTACAGAGTCTACAAGTTTCGATGTCATGGGAGCTGAAGGTGATGCCTATGATACCAAGATGACCAAAATTCCTAAGGGAGTCGACATATCAGACCATATCAAGTTCGGATACAACGATTGAATGCCAGAAATGATCAGACCCAAATTACGATAACCACATGGGAGAGATATTGGATGTGAGGAAGGTTGATGTGAGACATAAGGAAAGTTCTCTCAAGGGAGCTGATAATCCCGTGTAGAAACATAAAGCTCTTCACTACTAACAGGACTTGAAGAACCCATCTTAGATGAAGCCAGCTGATCATTGAAAATACGATGAGTAGTGTCGAGTAAAGAAATAGCTATTAAATATGTTTTCGAAGTAAGAGGAGGGAAGTCTTCCTCATTCCCAAAACTAGACCAAGTGTCTCGAGGCTGCCAATTGGTATCAAATGGCTCTTCAAGAGGAGATTTGGTAGCGAGAGGTAAGATACTCAGAAGAATAGACTGCCAGAAATCGACAGACCTAGAGGGTTGAGATGCTTCCGAAGAAACTCCAAGATAAGGATCACCACTAGGAGGCAATGAAGAGAATGAAAAAACTGGTTGTTCTGCCACTGTGACTGTGTTTCAAAATATGAAAGAAACAAGATAGCCTATTCAAGACTTCAAGATCAAGCACTAAGGAACTACTTAAAAACAAGCAAAGAAAATATCTTTAACAGGTGTGTGATTGTAGGTAATTAATTTTATGAAATTGAAGTGAAACTCTGTTGTTTCATGTTTTAAGAGTCAAGAAATAGGAAAAAGGTAACTCTAGTCACTTTCAGGTTGAACGAGCATGAAAGGACAAGTGCTCGATGATCTTTTCAATTTTAGAGTTATGAAAAGACCAAAATGACTACTCAGCAAATCTAAGCAGGGGGTGTACCAAGTTTCCATTAATTGCAATATACACCTTGGTGATCAAATGAAAGAGAAATGACCAAGGACTTAACATACGTGCGGGCAGTCTCCCCGAATGCTATGTTTGGTGTATCAGGGCGACAGACTCGACTTCCTATGGATAAAGGATTGCAACCTATGAGGGTCTCCTTTTATATACTCGATGGTATGGGGACCACAAGTCCTTACTAGTGCTGTTTAAAGCCATATGGCGAACGACATCTACTAGGTTTAACGATGACGAAACATGTCACTAGCCTAGACCTTTAAAACATGTGCGTTAGGTTTCAATGCTTCCTTAGGTTGATTGAATTCATTTTAAATTTGATCTTGAATTAATGTTGCAATTTCAATGCCTTACCAAATGTGATATCGAATCCTTAATGCACAACTACATGCAAAAGAAAATCATTTCCATTCAATGAATGCTAGCTACGAGAAGCATAGTAGTTCACAAAAAAGCAGTGATCAATTGAACATAATAGAATTTCACTAATGCATATAATACCATGACAGCAAAAAACGAAAATATCTTTCCTTGTTCACAAGAAGCTACTAATGCAAAAGAACGTTTTTCATTTTTAATTTAAGCGAAAGAATGAAATTTTTGTCTTTTTAGATGAATGAGAAGCAAAATGCACTATTACATTAAAAAGAAAAATGAACACTAGTTTTGACCAATTCGAATGTAATGATATAAAGTAAAGAGATCAGTCCAATACAAACATGAAACACACTCAAAACAAAGATGCACACCTTCAAGCAAACAGAGGCTTTCGAATCGATTCAATGAGCAGTGTAATCTATGCTCACACTGACAGATGGAGAGCTAAGCGGAAACAAAAAGTTATCATTCAACAACTCAATGACACGAAGAATCAAAAGAAAATCTCAAACAATCATTCATCGAACTCAAACGACAAATACCAATGTGACTCCAACTCAACTCAGAAGGTGCAATGAGGAGAGGGACGAACAAGCAGCACAAGGCACCTAGAAACCCTAGAATGACAAACTCCACTGATAATATGATGGAAAAACAACTGAGAAGAGCGGGACAATGGGGTAAAAACAATACCAGTATACCAATTGAAAGATAAATATCAAATATAGAGGTAGGAAAAACTCAAAAACTCAAAAAACAAGATAAAATTAAATCCTACAGGATTCAACATGTATGTTTAGCTGTAATTCACGCTAAACAGGTGTTGGCACACATGTGACACAAGAAAAAATTGCCAATCGGCGCGACTATTCAACCAAAAGTAGCACCGAGCTAGAAAACCATGGGAAAAAAATAAAAACCACTGAGAAAAGGTCATACTTGACACTCAGGGATTGAATAGGGTAGCTGAAAATAGTTAGACATGTAAAATAAAGAAGGAAAATGATGAAACTACCAAATTAGAATCAACAAGAAAAAAACTAGACGAAAAATGAGAGACGACAAACACAATGATCCCTAGTGGAGTTGCCAACTTGTTGTGAAGTTAAATCCCCTCTGTGGACAGAGGTGATCCATCTAGCCCTGGGGTGGGTCTAGAAACAAGGGAACATGCTAATGCTTAGATTCCTATTTTATGAATGAAATGGAGTTGGGATAGATGACCTACCTTTATTCCAACGCAGTCGCTGTAGTAGTGGTAGCAGTCTCCTAATGTTCATCTTGACATGTCGCGGCCCTTCAACGGTAGTACTCAGGTGCTTGCACAAGGATCAAAGAATGATAACAGTATACAAAAACATACTTGCATTCCTAACTATCTAATTGGTCAAGAAAAACTAAACGCATTGCACAAGATTAATCATATGAAATGCAAAATGGGAACCAAAACATTAGTCATGTATTAATAAGTAGAGAGAAAGGGTTTACAACCAAAAGAGCCTTGACATTGCAGCCTCCTTTAGCAGGTCCAGTCAAACGTGTCTCAAGCATTCGTCGGGGATTTGGACTTTGCGAGGCAATAGGCCTAGACTCTCTCTCGATAATGGATTCCTCTCTGCTCTATCTCACACCAGCTATAGTAAGGACTGTTCAGCTAGATGCAACTATGTGAGAAGGGTGTATTTATAGGAGATGAGGAGGTGGTTTAGGATCCCTCATAAGGTGGAAGGAAGACCTTATCCTTTGGGGATTTTCTCAAAAGTAGGAAACAAGAATCCAAAGGAAGGTCTTCGACATTATTAAATCAAGCAAACCATGTTTACTCTTCTCATGAAGTGGCTGGGAATGGAAACTTCGATTCTATTTTTAAAAACTTTTGAAAAATAGCTCGGCAGAGGTGGTCCACTAAGATAGAGCACCAATGGGCGCGAAGCCATAACTGTCTACCATTTCCGACCCAAAATCATGTGTTTTTGAGATTCTTCTCCAGGAATAGTAAGTAGAGAAAGTGTTCTTCTCATGCTAAGGTATGCAATGACACTTTTTTCAAGGCATGAAAATACACAGAAGTCACTGAAATGGTCCTCCAATGTGTGGGATGGGGATTGCAGAGACTGTGAAAAAATACAGTGTAATAAATAGTAATAACGTTTTTTACTATTGTTTTTTCTAAAAGCCATAACCAATTATAATTATGGATAATATATATTTCATAATAGAAGAGGATGTGACCTATATGCTACACAATTTAAATAATAGATAGAAAAAGTGATGCATAGTAGCATAGTCCTTGCTATTCAGGATATGTATGTATGTATGTATAAGTTAGATAAATAAAAAATTCAATATCTAATAGGTTTACATAGGTAACTCAATTAAATTTTTGTCTAGAATAAGCCATAGAAAATTACAAAGAGGTGGGGGTGGGGTAAATAATATATAATATCTCTATTGTTTTACCCACTACAATAATAGAGACTACATACAAACTTTTTAAATATTTCTATATTATTTTTCTCCGCCACTTTTTGTCCTTATTATTACCCTCACTTGCCACTTGTACAACCGACCACTCCATACAAGTGTTTTATAGGGAAATAATAGAAAAAAAATGAAATTAATGTATTACATCAAACACAAATAAAATAAAACATGAATTGCATCAAAAGTTATGTAATTAATGTTCATAATCGAGGCTCAGAATAAGTGAAACATGACCAATATTATTTGTTGCTTGGCCTTTCTAACCACTATTAGCACTCTGGCTCATAACTACTTCTATTTCAATCTTTGCCTCGCTGACCACAATCAGAAAAAATTGAATGCAATGTAACCAACGGATTTTTCCACTGAGACTGGAGTCAAAATAAATGTAACCAAGAAGTTACGCTCTTAGCCTTTCCACAAATAATTAGAATGAGACTCAAGTAAAAATAAATGTAGCTTTAATGCAATGGACCCTAAACCTTTCATCATAATCAGAATGAGACTCAACTCAACTAGTGCAGTTGGGTTCTTAGGCTCGCTATCGATAGTCAAAATGAGTCTCAAGTAAACCACATTGCAAAAGTAATTTAGACCAGAACCAAATATAATGAAATCAAGCCTCCAACCTATCCAAAACTTTTATCGCACTTAATTATGATGTAATGATGCTTGCAACCTATGTGTAACTTCAATACTTAATATATTCCACCACAACAAACCAACTACTTTGAATATCATTCTCACCACCCATATCATTTGATGAATTATGGTGTTATGTTTGGGAGGAAGGGTTAATATATATAGTGGAATTATGTGTAAGATCCCACCCAAAACATTGATTATAATTCTAGGTAATATAACAATTTAACCAAATATGACTATGGTTGAGGGATTGTCATTTGATTATTCCATATGCCCATATCAATGTGAATTGAAACACATCTTCCTCGATATTAGGTCCTTAGGGGTCCTATGTATGATGATGTTATCACAAATTCATCAAGACACATGGTAGCTCGAGGGGAGGCCACATGTCACCTATTTTTGTCCTATATCTAATAAAAATTTGCTAAATCATCCTACATCATGGTAGCCCCTAATATCATAACATTTCACTGCGTTGATGTTAGAAATAACATGTCCATCCATGTTTTATTTTCCTCCACGTCACATGCTATAGTTCACTACCATGTGCCTGAGCTCTTTGCCAATTATATCGTGCCAAGTGTTATGGAGCGACTGACCCACATGTCATAGTTCAGTTAGGTCATGGATATATGTTAAAGTTCATTCAACTATTTTTCCCATCCATCATCCATTCTAATACTGTCTATCCTTAATAGTCCAATTGGTGAGAAAGTGCACACTGTCTAATGTGACTAACAGGTTTGTACGTTCGTTGAGATCCACCATTAATCGAGATAATGAATAATAGATGTTCCCAAGAGATGTACATTGTTTAACCCTTTAATTATTTGGGTTTGTCCCTATAGTTGGACCTTTCAGTTTTCCCTAACTAATGTTTATTTTCGACTAGCCATAACTTCTCATCTCGGAGGACCTTTTCTAAAAAAAATATATTTTTGGAAACGTATTGATAGGATGTAAGAATTCATGTACTTTATAGAATAATTTGGATATCACAAGTACTTGTGAAACTATTGATTCTATCTTATGCATCCCCTTACATCAATGGAATCTTTTTGTCATTAATGACGATAATAGTTGTAACATAGCACTGTGATCTCCTAAAGTTGACTACAACATGACAATACATAATCTATCAATAATTTACATTCATTCCTATGGTAGCCCTCTATGCGAAATATGTTACACCATAATTATTCTCACTTTTACTTCCCCTTATTCATATGCTAAATTTGTAAGGTCAATGCAGCTAGTTGTGACTGGACCATCACTTTCTCCACCTTTGACTAGCAAAGACACCAATTTTAATTCCATATCAAAGGCCTTTGACTGCATACATATCAACGACTGTCTATTAGTGTCAGTTTTTGCATCGTGCCACCAATATTCAAATAGAATCTTATCATGCCTTTTTAGGGTCTCATTTTCAAAAAAAATTCATTTCATTAGGTCATCATGCAAAAATTTGGTCAATGTATGTAGATCTAGGTTTAATTTCACTCTCAAAATTTTACTAGTTACTGGCTCATTTCACCTCTTTGTTGAGTGTACCATCATTCATGAGTTTTCATCATCATTAAATTAATTTTCATCATGGTTTCATTTAGTCCAAAGTCTCCATTAGTTCTTAGGGTTCCAAGGTCATGAAATCATCATTTCATGCATAAATTCTAGCAACTGGAGGAGTGACAATAAATCAATTTCATCAGCAAATTTAATTTCTAAATTTGATTTCAAAGAAAAATGTAATTTTATGTTCCTAATTTGTAATAAGTACTTTAGAGTTCCAAGTAGCTGCAAATACTGAAAGTTCCATCAGCAAATAATAAAGGTTCCAAAAAGAAATTTAGTGTTGCTAATCCATCAAAAGATAAAGTTCAAAGATCAAGTTCAAAGGTTAAAGGTAAAAATCAATTTAAGGTTGATTTTGAAAAAATGAAATGTGGATCCAAGTCTATTTAATGATATTTCTCTAAAGTATGGAAGGCCCTCAAAGACCAAAAGTCACTCATTTTCACTCTTCAATATCGAGCTCTCAGCTTCTTAAAGTAAAAAACCAAAATTTTCTTCAAAATATTGAGTTTCACAGTCCGTCGTTTTTCTTTTTCCATAGTCGCTGCACTTTTTGGAGTGAGCATGATGCACTTTTCTTAAGCACATTGTGCTTTTTGCAGGGATTGTTGCACCTTTCTCAAGCTCATTACAACGTTTGTAGTGAAGGGGCTACAATCTCAAATTTTATTTTCAAAGGTTATAAATAACATTAAAAGGTTTCCTCACTCATTTTCAAGTAAGTTGCATCTTCCAAGCCCCTCCTTTCAGCTCATGGTCATAATTTTATGGTGAAACCCCTCATTTCTATCCTTGCCATGTTTTAGTGATTAATCCCTAGTTTTTCAGTTTACAAGCTAAATTTGTTTTCCCCTAGACTCTTTTACCCCCCTCATAATCTAATTCACTCCCCACTATCCTCACATCCCTTCATTCCCCAATCCTAAGTCATATTTCCTAAAACCTTACGCCTACGCTACACTTTTCTAGGCAATTAGAAAACATCGCTATAGTAAAATTTCCTACCCCATATCCCTTGTCATTTCAACTCCCTATCACATCCTAAGATTCATAACTCCCTTATACCCTTCCCAAAATTTTCCCTCACTTATCCCAACTCCCTAACCCTATGATCCCACTCCCTTTTCCCTCCCCTTCTCTTCTAGGGTTTCTAAACAAAAATGAGCATCATGGAGGAGGAGAGAAACATCATGGAGGAAGAAAGAAACACCATATAAGAAGAGAAGAAGACCTACAATAAAGGAGGGAGAATTGTAAGGCTAGAGCGATCAGACACTAGGGAATTGATGTCATCACCCCTAGAAGTTAAATGTTTTCATAATGTAGGATTTTTTGAGTTTTGTGAGATGGGCCAAAGAGTGCAGAGCTGTCCTAATTTGACGAGGATATTCATCACAAACCTACAAAATGACCAAATGACTATTGCAGGGGTGACATTCACCATTTCTACAGAAATCATTGCAGCATCAGCATGGATACCTAATGTAGGTGAAAATTGGTTCAAAACTCAAGATTTAGATGTCCAGTTGTATGAACCTTACCTCAAAGAAACATACAAGGACAACATCAAGAAAATATTTCCTTTTGGTAAGTTGCTTAATAATTTTTCTCCTATGATCAAGATCATCATGAAATATTTCACTTGTGAGGTCAGATTCTCAAGGTTGTACAACTACCACATCTATTTACTCATGATTTTCACTACGGTGAAATTTGTCAACATCCCCTATTATTTATACATGAGCATTGACAAGACGGCCTACATAGTGCAAAACAGATAATATGAGCTTCAAACATATAGTATATTCCATCATTCACTCATCAAAATCATTTTCGTTCATCACCTCAAACAGTTGAACATTGCATGGGAGACTTTCCTTGAGGAAGAGGTCTTCACAACACCACCAAATTATCCTGCTAGACCTATTCCACCATGAGCATTAGTTTCTCAAAAGAAAAATATGTCATCTAGCAGAGTTATAGTTAAGAAATATAAAGAGGAAAAAGAGGTCAAAACCTATCATAGAGGACATAAGGAAGTGTTTGCTCCAAAAATTGTGGAAGGGGCCTTTCCTTCTACATCAGCAAAACATGGATATCATAAGCGGTAGGAGGTAGTTGTCCAAGACAAAGAAACCCTTCACCATGATGAAGGAAAGGAGTTTCACCTGGTGGACTTGGCTATCCAAGATGAACATGAAACCTTAAACCTCATCATCAAAGAGAAATATGCCAAAATTAGAGAGCTGCAAGATAATTTGGCAAGGGCACAATTTGTTATATCCTTCCTTGAGCAAGAAAATAAATAGTTGAGTCACAAACAAGTACCCTTGGAAATGGACTTGTTGAAGGCTAAGAGGAAATATTTCAGATGCAAATAAGTGATGTAACATGATGAGTCTTATGAGGATGAGGCTCAAATCACCAAGAAGAGACCAAAAAGAAGAGGCCTTAAAAGAGCATTTGAGCAGGAAAAACAACATGACCGAGAAAAACTCACCTTTCAGGAGAGGATTGCCATGGAAATTAATGAGAACATAGAATTTTGGCTTGAAAAACTAAACATACAACTAGAGAAGCTCCTTCATAAGGCCAACATGTTGGAAATATTTTCATTGATGGCAAAGGAGCACAAAGGAGCAGCACCTGAACTATCATTAAGGCAAAGGAACAAAGAAGTAGCAACAATAAGGCAAAGAAGCAGATCAGGAAATAATGCAATAAGAAAACATAAAAGAGAGGCAAGGAGAAACATTAGACCATCATCAAAGGTAGCAAAGAAGAAAAGGCAAAGGAAACAGAGGCAGCAAAGAAGCAAAGGCAGCAAAGGCAGAGTCATGAACACAAGGTACTGTCGTGAACATGTTGGGTCAAGTCGTGTACGTTTGGGTCAAGTCGTGAATGCGGGGCAGAGTCGTGAACGTGTAGCAATCATGATAATCCCAAGTTGTATTGAATAAAAAATATAAGAACAAAGGAGGACTGTAAATCTTGCACAAATCCTCTGTTGAATCGAATATTGCATTAAGCGCACAACAGAAGGCGATTGTATTTGCAAGAAACAACGAGCATCGAAGGAAAATTGGATTTGCAAGCAACATTGAGGACTGTAGATCTAGTGCAGATCAATGGTGACAATCACATCACAACCATGAAGATATTTCATATCGCAGGGTATAGTGTTTACGGTTAATAGTTTGCAAGTTAAGTTATTTAACTTGCGATTCGAAGTTGATTGGAAAGGCGACAAGCGTGGAACATTAGATCCAACGAAGACCAACGACGAAGATTGAAAGTGAAAACTACAAATTTTAGTGTTTAAGTGTTAAGGTCGTCGCAGGTTAAGTTATTTTCTGTGTGATGTGAATTGGATCGGGAAGGAGACAAGCATCGACCATCGGATCCAACGAAGACCAAGGATGGAGATCAAAAGTGCAAACTGCAAAGTTTCGCATTTAAGAGTTAAGGTCATTGCAAGGTAAGTTATTTTGTGTGCGATGTAAAGTGGAGAAGAAACACGTGCTGGCACTGCACAATATTGCAGATCGCACGAAATAGAGGTTAACCACTAAGTTAAATTGTAAAGTTAGCAAAGTGCGAAGTTGTGGGGAAAGTAAATCTTATAAAGTTCGAAGTGTGATCACCTATGATTGGTGGAAAGTGTTGTGGGACCCTTCAACCAAATTTAAGTGTGTATGGAGAGCCTTTTATTCATTAAATCACATCGAAGGAGGATAAGAAGATTACAACGTAAACTCTAAGGAATGTGAAGTGTGAAGTACGATTTTTGAAGCGGACGCGATGTGGTTCAGAGGTGAATTCTAATATATTTGAAGTGGAAGATGAAATGTTTTGCGTTGGTTTTATGTAGAAAAGCATGGAAGCAGAGATCAACTCGGGTTATAAAGGAAAGTCTTGAACGCATGAAAAAGGACCCAGAGCTCATGTAGAATAGTGTTGCAGCAGTGAGTTAAAAGAAAATACTGAACATGAGTAGAGTCGAGGAAGACCCGAATCTAAGGGCAGAATAATGTCATGTAGATGTGGCTATGAGTTATAAAGGTAAGGCTGAATGCAAGAGAGAAAAATCTGGTCAAGTGACCTACACTCGTGTAGAGGTGTTATGCGGCTACGACAGTTTGATAACAAAGACTGAATGTGAGCAGAAGGAGACTCAGGAAAGTAACCCGACATAGATCAAAGGAGCAGAGAATGTTGAAGGTAAGGTATGTAATAGGAAAAGGTGTAAAAAATAAAGTCATGGATCAAGTCAGGCTAAGGAAATAATGCTGCAACACAGTTGGAAATATAATTGCAGAAACATAAAAAAAACAAAGGGACAACAAGCAGAAGAGGACAAACACACAACAAATCTAAGAAGCTGAAAGGGCTGAGTGAAATATTTGATTGTAACTATAAATGTATTAATTATTTTATATTGTTTATGATGCAAAGTCAAGTCTCTAAGGCAAACAAAAACTCCAATTTAATACTGAAATTAGTGTATATATTATTGTAACATCCTAAATATGTTGAGTGAGGAAATGAATGGGTGGAAGGAAAAAGTCATGCCTGTTCACTTCATATTCCCATATAGAATGCAAACAGCCATGAAGTGATCTCTATAAATGATATTAATGTAATATGCATAGAGAGGTTAGAGATTGGAAGAATGAGAGAGAGCAGATACAGATGTTGTGCAGATCCAGAGCTGAGATGAAGCAGATTTGAAGGATGGAAGGGAAACATTGAAGAAGGAGAAAAGAAGAGCCGATATCCAGGTAAATCAATGTATGATTTTATTGTAGTGTCAGGGAGTTAGTGCTTCCATATCAAGTTGTAGCTTGATAGATATCGAGTTGTAGCTGATTAAGGTAGGAGCCTGCTGTGGGTTGTAACCTAAAGAAAATACATGGGGTTTGGTGCTTCCATTTCATGTTGTAGCTTGATAGATGTCCAGCTAGAGCTGGTAGAGGTAGGAAACTGCTATGGGTTGTAGCCTGTAGAAAATAAATGGGAGTTGGAGCTTCCTTACAAGTTTTAGCTTGCAGAATTTGAGGCAGCAGCCTCCTGTAGGTTGGAGCCTACAGAAAATTAGTGGTGAGAGGGATTTGGATCTTGCCTTTGCATCACAAAAATAATAAGATGTGTTTTTCTCCCTTATGGGTTTCCACTTATATCTATTGTTTATGTGCTTGATGATTATGTGTTGATGTGATGTTTTAATTTGCTTAATTACTTGCTCTGCAAACATTAAATTTGTTGATTATTTATGTATTAAGATTCTTATGAACTGAAGGTGTAATTGAGTTGAATGAAAATAGTTTTAAATGTCCATGAATGTGTTGGCAATATTGTGCAGAGTGTTTTCCTTGATGGCAACCCACCGAATGAAGATGAAGACATGAGATTGTTGGCATGTGTTGTCCTTACACCTGATGAAGCTATTCTTGACTTGATGGACTTGGTAAATGATGTAAATCTGATGTGATATGATGTTTGTTGACAATATGATGTTCTTGAATGGAAACCCACCTGATGAAGATGATGGTAACTTACTTGATGAAGTTGTGCTTGATAGAATATGTCTTGATGATGAAAATCTGATGTATCTACAGAGAGTACAGAAGGTAATGAAGAAAGGAATTCAATATGTGCTAGATCTATGATGAAAAGAGTATGTCTCAAGGCATAGGTGGATTTGCCTAGGAGAAGTCGTGTATGCACGCGGTAAAGTACGTGCCAAGTTGCGTATGGGAAAAAGCGCTCATAAAGTGCAAAAACAACGGTAACCACCATGGTATTGACCCATTGTATTGGGTAATGATTCGTCTAAAAGACCCCGTCCAAGAATACCATCGGAAGTAATGTAGTTTTGGGCTCATGGTATTGTTTTGGCTCATGGTATTGAAAAAGGGGCTCATGGTATTGAAAAAGGGTAAACCTATATAAAGAGAAGAAATTCATTGTGCAAATCATGAGTGTGGGTGCAAGATGTCTGAGCTTGAATGAATACTTCTCTCTGAAGGATATCTGAATGAAAAGGGTTATAGTTGAATGATAGATCTGAATGCATGAGGCACCAATGAAGAAAACGATGAAGAAGGGGATCTAGATCTGAAATGTATTTCTATCTACTAGATCTATTTATGGAGTGATTAGATCTGTGAGGAGGCGAACATCTGTTTGACGTAAAGGGTTGAATCTGAACTGAATATCTGATTTGAAGAAGTATGCAGCTCTGTAATGGTTGAAGATCCATACTCTAGTTCGCCGCAGAGGAAGCGCATCTATACGCAGCTTCGCTGAAGAAAAAGCGTGTATGCACAGTGAAGTTTATGTGCAGATGTATACGCAGGTTTATGTGAACGGAAGCGCGTGTATACGCGGTATCAGTGAAAGGGAAGTGCGTATGCAAACTAGGGTTTGCTAAAGTCTGTGGTAAGAAATGTCTGATCTGTTCTGCTGGTTTACTGATATCTGTCAGTGAGTTATTTGTATCAGTTTTACTGTGCTTAAAAGTATGGAGTGGGTCTAGTCTGAAAATATGATGAAATGAGGCCTACAAGTTGTGCTCTTTTTAAGTTGTTGGATCCAGTGTGAAAATTGATGAAACGTGGTCCATAGAGGTGCTGAGGGTTGTAGCCTTCAGTCAGGGGGTTGTAGCTCCCTTCCAGGTGAGGCTGGTAAACGAGATTAGGGTTGTAGCTCCCTTCCAGGTGAGGCTGGTAAACGAGATCGGGGGGTCGTAGCTCCCTTCCAGGAGAGGCTGGTAAACGAGTCAGGGGGTTGGAGCTCCCTTCCAGGAGAGGCTGGTAAACGAGCGCAGGTGGGTGCCTGCGTGCTGGTCAAGTCTGCGCCAGCACATATGTTGTAAGATGTTTTCTCTATAATAATATATTGAAGGCTGAGCAACTACAGCGGTGGTTTTCTCCCGACTTGGGTTTCCACCTAAAAATCCTGGTGTTCATGTGTGATGCTTTGTGTGATGGTTTATTCTGTTGTTACTACACATGTTTACTGTTAACTTAACATCAGATGATTGAATAGTGCAAAGAACTAAGTTAATAAATTTCTGCATATTTAGATTTCTACTAATACGCGAGTTGCATGAAGGATATCCGCGTATATACGTCGGTTTACTAAAGGAAAGTAGCGTATGGGGTTTAGAGAGTGAAAAAGTAAAATTTTTTGAATATGTTGTAAATACTGATTCACCCCCCCTCTCAGTATTTTTCCCAACAATTGGTTTCAGAGCAGGTTCTTCTGCAGAAGCTTGATCGCTTGAAGGAGATCCGTCGCAATGGGAAGTCAAGAAGGAGTGATGTCTATAAAGCCACCTCTATTCAATGGAAGAAATCTGATATTCTGGAAGGTACGAACAAAAGCATATCTGCAAAGTCTTGGTGCAGATGTATGGGCAATCGTGGAAGAAGGTTATCAATACCCGGCAAGTATTCCGACTGATGCAGCAGAAAGGAAGAAGTATGAAATCAATGCCAAAGCAGTAAATGTCTTATTAGGAAGCATGTCTAAACCAGAATTTGCTAAAGTGATGTAGCTACATTCAGCAAAAGAAATATGGGACAAAATCATTCTAAGTTATGAAGGAGACACAAAGGTAAAAAGTGAAAAACTCCAAACTCTTAGAATTGAATATGAAAATTTGAAGATGCATAGTGATGAGAGTATTGCCCATTTCTTCTTATGTCTGGACGATATTGTAAATCGAATGAGAAATTTGGGTGAAACCATAACTGATACTACTCTGGTGGAAAAAGTCTTAAGATCCTTGACTTCAAAATTTGACTCTAAAGTTTCAGCTATTGAAGAAAGGCAAGATCTGCAAACTCTTACTATTGTTCAATTACATGGTATTCTGACTGCTTTTGAAATGAGACAAGGAGGTCCCTCTCAAACCAGAGAAGCTTCTTTTAAGGTATTTGCAAGAAGAAAAGAAAAGGAAGTTGTCAAAGAATCCAGCTATATATCCGATGAAGAAGAAGCGAATTTCGTGAGAAAACTCCAACTAGGAACTGGAAGATTCAAAAGTAAGCTTCCTTTCAAATGTTTTGAGTGTGGGAAAGTTGATCATTATGCTACAAAATTTCCTTATAAAGAAGCATCTGCTAAAGGAAAAGAAGTAGCAAGAAGGAATAAGAACCGATCTAGCTCTAAGAAAAGTTACTATACTAATGAAGATAGTGATGGGTCATCTAATAGTGAGGAAGAATGTGAAGAAGATCTTAGACTTATCATGGCATGTGAACAAGGAGAAGAAAAGGACACTTTTGTGGATGCTGTAGGGGACAATTATTTTCTTGAAGAAAATAATCAACTCAAAGTATATCTAGAAGAAAATAAGATCATCATAGAATCTCTGAAAAATCAGATTGAAGAAGAAAAGAAGCACAGGGAGAAAGCAGAATGTGAAGTGGTAAGTCTAAGAAAAGAAGTGGAGAAAGTTCAGACTCTGAATCTCAGAATTATTAAAGGATCAGATACCTTAGATGAAATCAAGAGAGAAAAACCTTAGATACCTTATATGAATGCAAGAGAGAAAAATCTGGTCAAGTGACCTACACTCGTGTAGAGGTGTTATGCGGCTACGACAGTTTGATAACAAAGACTGAATGTGAGCAGAAGGAGACTCAGGCAAGTAACCCGACATAGATCAAAGGAGCAGAGAATGTTGAAGGTAAGGTATGTAATAGGAAAAGGTGTAAAAAATAAAGTCATGGATCAAGTCAGGCTAAGGAAATAATGTTGCAACACAGTTGGAAATATAATTGCAGAAACATAAAAAAAACAAAGGGACAACAAGCAGAAGAGGACAAACACACAACAAATCTAAGAAGCTGAAAGCGCTGAGTGAAATATTTGATTGTAACTATAAATGTATTAATTATTTTATATTGTTTATGATGCAAAGTCAAGTCTCTAAGGCAAACAAAAACTCCAATTTAATACTGAAATTAGTGTATATATTGTTGTAACATCCTAAATATGTTGAGTGAGGAAATGAATGGGTGGAAGGAAAAAGTCATGCCTGTTCACTTCATATTCCCATATAGAATGCAAACAGCCATGAAGTGATCTCTATAAATGATAATAATGTAATATGCATAGAGAGGTTAGAGATTGGAATAATGAGAGAGAGCAGATACAGATGTTGTGCAGATCCAGAGATGAGATAAAGCAGATTTGAAGGATGGAAGGGAAACATTGAAGAAGGAGAAAAGAAGAGTCGATATCTAGGTAAATCAGTGTATGATTTTATTGTAGTGTCAGGGATTTAGTGCTTCCATATCAAGTTGTAGCTTGATAGATATCGAGTTGTAGCTGATTAAGGTAGGAGCCTGCTGTGGGTTGTAACCTAAAGAAAATACATGGGGTTTTGTGCTTCCATTTCATGTTGTAGCTTGATAGATGTCCAGCTAGAGCTGGTAGAGGTAGGAAACTGCTATGGGTTGTAGCCTGTAGAAAATAAATGGGAGTTGGAGCTTCCTTACAAGTTTTAGCTTGCAGAATTTGAGGCAGCAGCCTCCTGTAGGTTGGAGCCTACAGAAAATTAGTGGTGAGAGGGATTTGGATCTTGCCTTTGCATCACAAAAATAATAAGATGTGTTTTTCTCTCTTATGGGTTTCCACTTATATCTATTGTTTATGTGCTTGATGATTATGTGTTGATGTGATGTTTTAATTTGCTTAATTACTTGCTCTGCAAACATTAAATTTGTTGATTATTTATGTATTAAGATTCTTATGAACTAAAGGTGTAATTGAGTTGAATGAAAATAGTTTTAAATGTCCATGAATGTGTTGGCAATATGATGCAGAGTGTTGTCCTTGATGGCAACCCACTGAATGAAGATGAAGACATGAGATTGTTGGAATGTGTTGTCCTTACACCTGATGAAGCTATTCTTGACTTGATGGACTTGGTAAATGATGTAAATCTGATGTGATATGATGTTTGTTGACAATATGATGTTCTTGAATGGAAACCCACCTGATGAAGATGATGGTAACTTACTTGATGAAGTTGTGCTTGATAGAATATGTCTTGATGATGAAAATCTGATGTATCTACAGAGAGTACAGAAGGTAATGAAGAAAGGAATTCAACATGCTGCATCTATGATGAAAAAGAGCATGTCTCTTGGTATACGCGGATTGGCCTAGGGGAAGTCGCGTATGCATGCGGAAAGGAACGTTACAAGTCGCGTATGGGCTAAAGCGCTCAAAAAGTGCAAATCCAAGGTTAACCACCATGGTATTGACCCATAGTATTGGGTAATGATCCGCCTAATTGACCCCGTCCAGGTAGTTTTGGGCTTATGGTATTGTTTTGGTCCATGGTATTGAAAAAGGGGCTCATGGTATTGAAAAAGGATAATCATATAAAAGCAGAAGAAATTCATTGTGCACAACATGAGGGTGGGTGCAAGATGTCTGAGCTTGAATGAATACTTCTCTCTGAAGGATATCTGAATGGAAAGGGTTATAGTTGAATGATAGATCTGAATGCATGAGGCACCAATGAAGAAAATGATGAAGAAGGGGATCTATATCTGAAATGTATTTGTATCTACTAGATCTATTTATGGAGTGATTAGATCTGTGATGAGGCGAACATCTGTTTGAAGTAAAGGGTTGAATCTGAACTGAATATCTGATCTGAAGAAGTATGCAACTCTATAATGGTTGAAGATCCATACGCTAGTTCGCCGCAGAGGAAGCGCGTATATACGCGGCTTAGCTGAAGAAAAAGCGCGTATGAGCAGTGAAGTTTATGTGCAGATGTATACGCAGGTTTATGTGAACGGAAGCGCGTGTATACGCGGTATCAGTGAAAGGAAAGCGCTGAAGTCTGTGGTAAGAAATGTCTGATCTGTTCTGCTGGTTTACTGATATCTGTCAGTGAGTTATTTGTATCAGTTTCATGTTTGACTGTGCTTAAAATTATGGAGTGGGTCCAGTCTGAAAATATGATGAAATGAGGCCTACAAGTTGTGCTCTTTTGAAGTTGTTGGATCCAATGTGAAAATTGATGAAACGTGGTCCATAGAGGTGCTGAGGGTTGTAGCCTTCAGTCAGGGGGTCGTAGCTCCCTTCCAGGTGAGGCTGGTAAACGAGATCAGGGGGTTGTAGCTCCCTTCCAGGTGAGGCTGGTAAACAGGATCGTGGGGGGGTCGTAGCTCCCTTCCAGGAGAGGTCGGTAAACAAGTCGTGGGGTTGGAGCCTTCCAGGAGAGGTTGGTAAACAAGCGCAGGTAGCTCTGGTCGGGGTAGGAGTCTCAATCATCAAGACATATGTCGTAAGATGATTTCTCTATAATAATATATTGATAATGAGCAACTACAAACCCGTGGTTTTCTCCCGACTTGGGTTTCCACCTAAAAATCCCGGTGTTCATGTGTGATGCTTTGTGTGATGGTTTATTCTGTTGTTACTACACATGTTTACTATTAACTTAACATCTGATGATTGAATAGTGCAAAGAACTAAGTTAATAAGTATCTGCATTTTTAGATATCTGCTAATACGCGAGTTGCATGAAGGATATCCACGTATATACGCGAGTTTACTAAAGGAAAGTAGCGTATGGGTTTTAGAGAGTGAAAAAGTAAAAAGTTTTGAATATGCTGTAAATACTGATTCACCCCCCCCTCTCAGTATTTCTCCCAACAATTGGTATCAGAGCAGGTTCTTCTGCAGAAGCTTGATCGCTTGAAGGAGATCCGTCGCAATGGGAAGTCTTGAAGGAGTAATGTCTATAAAGCCACCTCTATTCAATGGAAGCAATCTGATATTCTGGAAGGTACGAACAAAAGCATATCTGCAAAGTCTTGGTGCATATGTATGGGCAATCGTGGAAGAAGGTTATCAATACCCAGCAAGTATTCCTACTGATGCAGCTGAAAGAAAGAAGTATGAAATCAATGCCAAAGCAGTGAATGTCTTATTGGGAAGCATGTCTGAATCAGAATTTGCTAAAGTGATGCAGCTACATTCAGCAAAATAAATATGGGACAAAATCATTCTAAGCTATGAAGGAGACACAAAGGTAAAAGTGCAAAACTCCAAACTCTTAGAATTGAATATGAAAATTTGAAGATGCATAGTGATGAAAGTGTTGCCAGTTTCTTTCTTCGTCTAGATGATATTGTAAATCGGATGAGAAATTTGGGTGAGACCATAACCGATACTACTCTGGTGGAAAAAGTCTTAAGATCCTTGACTTCAAAATTTGACTCTAAAGTTTCAGCTATTGAAGAAAGGCAAGATCTGGAAACTCTTACTATTGTTCAATTACATGGTATTCTGACTGCTTTTGAAATGAGACAAGGAGGTCCTTCTCAAATCAAAGAAGCTGCTTTTAAGGTATCTGCAAGAGGAAAAGAAAAGGAAGTTGTCAAAGAATCCAGCTATATATCCAATGAAGAAGAAGCGAATTTCGTGAGAAAACTCCAACTAGGAACTGGAAGATTCAAAGGTAAGCTTCCTTTCAAATGTTTTGAGTGTGGAAAAGTTGGTCATTATGCTGAAAAATTTCCTTATAAAGAAGCATCTGCTAAAGGAAAAGAAGTAGCAAGAAGGAATAAGAACCGATCTAGCTCTAAGAAAAGTTACTATACTAATGAAGATAGTGATGGGTCATCTAATAGTGAGGAAGAATGTGAAGAAGATCTTAGACTTATCATGGCATGTGAACAAGGAGAAGAAAAGGACACTTTTGTGGATGCTGTAGGGGACAATTATTTTCTTGAAGAAAATAATCAACTCAAAGTATATCTAGAAGAAAATAAGATCATCATAGAATCTCTGAAAAATCAGATTGAAGAAGAAAAGAAGCACAGGGAGAAAGCAGAATGTGAAGTGGTAAGTCTAAGAAAAGAAGTGGAGAAAGTTCAGACTCTGAATCTCAGAATTATTAAAGGATCAGATACCTTAGATGAAATCAAGAGAGAAAAACCTTAGATACCTTATATGAATGCAAGAGAGAAAAATCTGGTCAAGTGACCTACACTCGTGTAGAGGTGTTATGCGGCTACGACAGTTTGATAACAAAGACTGAATGTGAGCAGAAGGAGACTCAGGCAAGTAACCCGACATAGATCAAAGGAGCAGAGAATGTTGAAGGTAAGGTATGTAATAGGAAAAGGTGTAAAAAATAAAGTCATGGATCAAGTGAGGCTAAGGAAATAATGCTGCAACACAGTTGGAAATATAATTGCAGAAACATAAAAAAAACAAAGGGACAACAAGCAGAAGAGGACAAACACACAACAAATCTAAGAAGCTGAAAGGGCTGAGTGAAATATTTGATTGTAACTATAAATGTATTAATTATTTTATATTGTTTATGATGCAAAGTCAAGTCTCTAAGGAAAACAAAAACTCCAATTTAATACTGAAATTAGTGTATATATTGTTGTAACATCCTAAATATGTTGAGTGAGGAAATGAATGGGTGGAAGGAAAAATTCATGCCTGTTCACTTCATATTCCCATATAGAATGCAAACAGCCATGAAGTGATCTCTATAAATGATATTAATGTAATATGCATAGAGAGGTTAGAGATTGGAAGAATGAGAGAGAGCAGATACAGATGGTGTGCAGATCTAGAGCTGAGATGAAGCAGATTTGAAGGATGGAAGGGAAACATTGAAGAAGGAGAAAAGAAGAGCCGATATCCAGGTAAATCAGTGTATGATTTTATTGTAGTGTCAGGGAGTTAGTGCTTCCATATCAAGTTGTAGCTTGATCGATATCGAGTTGTAGCTGATTAAGGTAGGAGCCTGCTGTGGGTTGTAACCTAAAGAAAATACATGGGGTTTGGTGCTTCCATTTCATGTTGTAGCTTGATAGATGTCCAGCTAGAGCTGGTAGAGGTAGGAAACTGCTATGGGTTGTAGTCAGAGAAAATAAATGGGAGTTGGAGCTTCCTTTACAAGTTTTAGCTTGCGTAATTTGAGGCAATGAGCCTCCCGTAGGTCGAGCCTGCGTGCGCTACATAAAATTAGTGGTGAGAGGGAGTTGGAGCTTGCCTTTGCATCACAACAATAATAAGATGTGGTTTTCTCCCTTATGGGTTTCCACTTATATCTGTTGTCTATGTGCTTGATGATTACATGTTGATGTGATATTTTAATCTGATTAATTACTTGCTCTACACACATTAAGTTTGTTGATTCATTATGTATTAAGCTGCTTATGAAATGAAGGTGTAATTGAGTTGAATGAAAATAGTTTTAAATGTCCATGAATGTGTTGGAAATATGATGCAGAGTGTTGTCCTTGATGGCAACCCACCGAATGAAGATGAAGACATGCGATTGTTGGCATGTGTTGTCCTTGATGGCAATACACCTGATGAAGTTATTCTTGACTTGATGGACTTGGTAAATGATGTAAATCTGATGTGATATGATGTTTGTTGACAATATGATGTTCTTGAATGGCAACCCACCTGATGAAGATAATGGCAACTTACTTGATGAAGTTGTGCTTGATAGAATATGTCTTGATGAACCTGTTTAAAGATGAAAATCTGATGTATCTACAGAGAGTACAGAAGGTAATGAAGAAAGGAATTCAATATGTGCTAGATCTATGATGAAAAGAGTATGTCTCAAGGCATACGTGGATTTGCCTAGGAGAAGTCGCGTATGCATGCGGTAAAGTACGTGCCAAGTTGCGTATGGGCAAAAGCACTCATAAAGTGCAAAACCAGGGGTAACCACCATGGTATTGACCCATTGTATTGGGTAATGATTCGTCTAAATGACCCCGTCCAGGAATACCATCGGAAGTAATGTAGTTTTGGGATCATGGTATTGTTTTGGCTCATGGTATTGAAAAAGGGGCTCATGGTATTGAAAAAGGGTAAACCTATATAAAGAGAAGAAATTCATTGTGAAAATCATGAGTGTGGGTGCAAGATGTCTGAGCTTGAATGAATACTTCTCTGTGAAGTATATCTGTATGGAAAGGGTAAAGGTTTGATGATAGATCTGAATCTATGATGCACCAATGAAGAAAATGATGAAGAAGGGGATCTAGATCTGAAATGTATTTGTATCTACTAGATCTATTTATGGAGTGATTAGATCTGTGATGAGGCGAACATCTGTTCGAAGTAAAGGGTTGAATCTGAACTGAATATATGATCTGAAGAAGTATGCAACTCTGTAATGGTTGAAGATCCATACGCTAGTTCGTCGCAGAGGAAGCGCGTATGCGCAATGAAATTAGATCTGTAATTTGTACAGAAGTATACGCTAGTTTATGTGAACGGAAGCACGTATATACGCGACATCAGCGAAAGGAAAGCACGTATGCAAACTAGGGTTTGCTAAAGTCTGTGGTAAGAAATGTCTGATCTGTTCTGCAAGTTTACTGATATCTGTCAGTGAGTTATATGTATCTGTTTCATGGTTGACTGTGCTTAAAAGTATGGAGTGGGTCCAGTCTGAAAATATGATGAAACGTGGCCTACAAGTTGTGCTCTTTTGAAGTTGTTGGATCCAGTGTGAAAATTGATGAAACGTGGTCCAAGGTGGTGCTGAGGGTTGTAGCCTTCAGTCAGGGGGTCGTAGCTCCCTTCCAGGTGAGGCTGGTAAACGAGATCGGGGGTCGTAGCTCCCTTCCAGGTGAGGCTGGTAAACGAGATCGGGGGGTTGTAGCTCCCTTCCAGGAGAGGCTGGTAAACGAGTCAGGGGGTTGGAGCTCCCTTCCAGGAGAGGCTGGTAAACGAGCGCAGGTGGGTGCCTGCGTGCTGGTCAAGTCTGCGCCAGCACATATGTTGTAAGATTTTTTTCTCTATAATAAAATATTGAAGGCTGAGCAACTGCAGCGGTGGTTTTCTCCCGATTTGGGTTTCCACCTAAAAATCCTGGTGTTCATGTGTGATGCATTGTGTGATGGTTTATTCTGTTCTTACTGCACATGTTTACTGTTTATTGAACATCTGATGAATGAATGATGGAATAATATAAGTGAAGATTTAATGACAGATCTAAATCTCTGTGTATACGCTAGTTTCATAAAGGGGATCCGCGTATATACGCTAGTTTACTGAATGAAAGTAGCGTATGGGTTTTAAGGAATGAAAAAGTAAAAAGATTTGATTATGCAGTAAATACTGATTCACCCCCCCCTCTCAGTATTTTTCCCAACAATTGGTATCGGAGCGGGTCCTTCTGCAGAAGCTTGATCGCTTGAAGGAGATCCGTCGCAATGGGAAGTCAAGAAGGAGTAATGTCTATAAAGCCACCTCTATTCAATGGAAGAAATCTGATATTTTGGAAGGTACGAACAAAAGCATATCTGCAAAGTCTTGGTGCAGATGTATGGGCAATCGTGGAAGAAGGTTATCAATACCCGGCAAGTATTCCTACTGATGCAGCAGAAAAGAAGAAGTATGAAATCAATGCCAAAGCAGTAAATGTCTTATTAGGAAGCATGTCTGAACCAAAATTTGCTAAAGTGATGCAGCTACATTCAGCAAAAGAAATATGGGACAAAATCATTCTAAGTTATGAAGGAGACACAAAGGTAAAAAGTGCAAAACTCCAAACTCTTAGAATTGAATATGAAAATTTGAAGATGCATAGTGATGAGAGTATTGCTCATTTCTTCTTACGTTTGGATGATATTTTAAATCGAATGAGAAATTTGGGTGAAACCATAACTGATACTACTCTGGTGGAAAAAGTCTTAAGATCGTTGACTTCAAAATTTGACTCTAAAGTTTCAGGTATTGAAGAAAGGCAAGATCTGCAAACTCTTACTATTTTTCAATTACATGGTATTCTGACTGCTTTTGAAATGGGACAAGGAGGTCCCTCTCAAACCAGAGAAGCTGCTTTTAAGGTATCTGCAAGAAGAAAAGAAAAGGAAGTTGTCAAAGAATCCAGCTATATATCCGATGAAGAAGAAGCGAATTTCGTGAGAAAACTCCAACTAGGAACTGGAAGATTCAAAGGTAAGCTTCCTTTCAAATGTTTTGAGTGTGGAAAAGTTGGTCATTATGCTACAAAATTTCCTTATAAAGGAAAAGAAGTAGTAAGAAGGAATAAGAACCGATCTAGCTCTAAGAAAAGTTACTATACTAATGAAGACAGTGATGGGTCATCTGATAGTGAGGAAGAATGTGAAGAAGATCTTAGACTTCTCATGGAATTTGAACAAAGAGAAGAAAAGGATACTTTTGTGGATGCTCTAGAGGAAAATGATTTTCTTGAAGAAAACAATCAACTCAAAGTAAGCCTAGAAGAAAAGAACATAATCATAGAGACTCTTGAAAATCAGCTTGAAGCAAAGGAAAAACACATTAAGGAATTGGAGTGTGAAGTAGTAAGTCTAAGGAAAGATAATGAGAAAGGAAAAACTCTCAATCTTAGATTTGCTAAAAGTTCAAAAACCTTAGATGAAATTATCAATACTCAACGTTCTCCTCTCATAAAAATAGGTCTTGGATATATTGGAGAATCCTCTCAGGCTTCAGCACCAAACTATCTAAAGGCAGCAACTACTGGTTTACAATATTCTGCCTCTCAAC
This sequence comes from Pinus albicaulis, assembly GCA_034641835.2. Classification (NCBI taxonomy): domain Eukaryota; kingdom Viridiplantae; phylum Streptophyta; class Pinopsida; order Pinales; family Pinaceae; genus Pinus; species Pinus albicaulis. The sequence goes on along the minus strand of JAXQQM020084016.1, from coordinate 135,191 downwards.
AAGGAAGCAAGGATTCTTTACAGGTAAAGCAGGATCATCGCACTTCAAGGAACACTGACAGGAATAACTTTCAAAGGAGCTCCAACCAGCAGGTAAATCAAAATAGAAGATTCCGTGATTACAAAAATGTCTATTTCAATGGACAATGTTTTACATGTCACAATTTTGGCCACAAAGCTGCTCAATGTGTTGCTTACAAAACCATCATGACAAGAGAAGCACGAACGAAAAAGATGAATATTGAACCAAATAAGAACACCTATAACAACTTTTCTCCTCTTCAAAACGAAGTTGAATGTACTTATTGCAATAACTTTGGTCATGAAGAATCTGAATGCAGGAGCAAGATCCAACCAAAAGAACATGTTCCCTCAAGCTCCAAAGTGTGGAAAAAGAAAGAACCGCCGGTTGAAAATTGTGGGATAGCGTTATTTGCAGAAGGTGAAGAAAATCAATGGTACATTGATAGTGGGTGCTCAAGACACATGACATGTGACAAAAGCAAACTCCTTACATATAATGCTCTATAAAAGGAAAAGAAAGTAACATTTGGAAATGATTCTCCTGCTGTAATTAAAGGAAAAGGGTCTATGTTTCTAAAAGAAAAGGTGAAGGCTAATGATGTCATGTATGTGGATGGATTAAGACATAATCTATTGAGTGTAAGTCAAATGTGTGATCAAGGAATTGAAGTTGTCTTTAGTTCAAAAGAATGTGTGGTTCGTGATCTTGATACAGGTAAAATTATTATAAAAGGGAAAAGAAATCCAAGCAACCTGTATATACTGAACGGCATAGATCAATGTTACTTGAGCAAGTCTTCAGAAAATTGGCTATGGCATAGAAGGCTGGGGCATCTGAGGTTCTCTCAAATCAACAAAGCAAGTAGACTTCAAGTGGTTCGTGATCTTCCCAATGTTAATCTTCCAGAAAGTATCATATGCAAATATTGTCAATTTGGTAAGCAGACCAGGGTACGATTTAATGCCAAAGAAGGATCATAAAGTAAGCCTCTTGAACTCATTCATACTGACATCTGTGGACCTATGAGGAAAAATTCATTACGTGGGGAAGAATACTATATTTTATTTATTGATGACTACTCTAGAATGTGTTGGATCGGGTTCATTAAACACAAAGATCAAGCATTTGAAAATTTTCAGAGCTTCAAAGCATTGGTAGAAAATTAATTAGATCTAAAAATCAAGTGCCTTAGATCTGATCAAGGAGGAGAATATATATCAAATGAATTCTTTGAATTTTGTGAACAACATGGCATAAAAAGACAATTCTCTGTAGCAGGCACTCCACAACAAAATGGCGTAGCAGAAAGAATGAATAGAACAATTGTTCAAATGGCTAGAGCTATGCTTGCTGATTTTGGAACTCCTGACATGTTCTGGAGTGAAGCAGCACATACAGCAGCTAACATTCTCAACAAGGCTCATGTTCGGGTAAATAGTGACAAAACTCCATATGAACTCTGGCATGGTAATTCTCCCACTGTGAAGCATTTTAGAGTTTTTGGAAGTAAATGATTTATCAAAAATAATGATGAAAAGCTTGGCAAGTTTGAACCTAGATCAGATGAAGGGATATTTCTTGGTTACTCATCTTCAAGCAAAGCATACACATGTTACAATAAAAGGCTTCGAAAGATTGTTGAATGTATTGATGTTGTTATTGATGAGTCTCCTGCAGCTCCTATAGAAGAAAAACAAACAACAAAAGAAGATGATAGTGACATATGGCCTTCTACATCAAATGGAAATGATATAGACAGTGGATCCAATGAAGAATCTGAAAAAGCTCCATCCAGATATGTTCAAAAGAATCATCCTGAATCTCAAATTTTGGGAGATGTTAGCGCTCGAATCTGCCTTAGGCTGAAGAAGGCGAGGCTCGAGGCAACATCAAACCAACCTTAGCCTCGTAGCTAGCCCTACGAGGACAGGAGAGGGCTCTCTCCGGGTCAAACTCAATGAAAGCTGTCCAATGGGATCTGAGATGACCTAAATGAAACACTGATATTGATTTTAGGCTAGTAAATTGATAGAAAGGGGTTTTTTAATAAATAATGGGTTTCCGAGGCTGTGTGGGGCAAAGACAGCAAGAGCAGAGATTAAATAAAGAAAGCAGATTATCTCCTGAGGCAAGGCAAGCATGAATTTTAGCAATTAAATTGAGATAAACGGAATGACAAGACTGCTGAGAAGTCGACAAGGGCATAGAAGATGGATCCTTGTCGAACAGAAGAAAACATTAACTATGAATACTTCCTCAAGACAGAGCAAATAAATTGAATTCTGCCTTTCTCACTTAGAAACATTCAATATTGAAATGGCGATTAATGAACCGTGAACATAACGATGACATATGAAACAAAGGGAAAAACATTTGCTAAATTTCAAGCCACAAGAATCTCAAGAAACAGAGCTGTATTTCTCCATTAAAATCTCTGTCTAAAACTATACAATAAAACTCTGTTTTTCTCCTACACTAGCTCTCAGAACTCTCCCCCCCTCCCTTACAAGTGATTTCACAAAATAAACTATGAGAAAGGCTAACTAATCGATGAGAATAAGGGGCAGTTACATCAATAATCATGAAAATAGGAAAACTCTGCTCTAAAAGGAATAGCGATGTATTTGTTTGTTTGATGACCAATGAATTGGTAGAACATATAGCTGAATTTTCTGAACTGCAACCGAAGACCCAAAATGGACTAACCAATTCGATTTGCTTTGCTGGGATAATTATCTGCACTTCTGGCTTCTGACTTTGATTGCCATGTTATATTTACCATCCAAAGATCTCTGCTTAGCCAATGATTAAGAGACAAATATGGAGCGCAGATCCATCTGGATTGTTAACTGAAGTCATTAAATAGAAATCGAATCCTATTTCTGTGATGAATATCTTCATTTCAAATTAGCCTGCCACGTTACATTTACCCTTTGAAAATCTTCTGGATACTTGTAGAAGCATATAAGAAAGTAGATAAGAAATCCCCAAGATTGATCTCATCAACAAGCCCGCATTGGTCAGACATAACGGATTTGTATTCAAAAGGTGATTGTAAATCCCGCCATCATGCTAACAAATTGAGTCAGCCACCACAGCGTATGAATCTTCATTACGATGCCAGCAGAAGTATGCATGCGTTCTGTTTTTTATTTTTCAAAAATTCCATGGCCGAAGCTTGATTCCTGAAACGCTGAATAACTGGGTTGCGCCTCTGTAAAGTTTGTTGAAAAACCTTCCATATTTCCCCATCGCCAACAGTAAGATACACAAGTGCAGCAGGATTAAATATAGGTGTACACTTTCCATTAGTTATATTGTAAGCCACATTGGAATAACGATAAGATCTCTCGTAGGCATGAACATGATCAGCAAAACAGTATCAACCTTGTATTTCACAAACCATGATTCAAATTGAACTCGCATAGCCTCTCCTTCCATGTAGGCATCATAGTAGCTGTTTGAAGGCGGCTGGGGGCGATCCCAAACGAGACTGGGCGCTCAAAATGATTTTTCAAACCTCTGTTGACGCGTGGGTCACTCACCTCTGCGTGGGTCGCTCGGCCCAGGTGGGTCGCTCTTGTTGTAACTTCACACTACGGAAATAACCCAGGTGGGTCGCTCTGCCCAGATGGGTCGCTCGCGCCCAGGTGGGTCGCTCTTGCCTTTCAAACGCTGTCAACGATTTTGCCACTTTTCTTCGGCCTCCAAACACACGAATTTGACTTCTGCCTTGCAGCTCTTTTGCAAATGAGATTGTTTGCCATGTTTTCATATGAAATACATATCTCATCAAATCATATTACTTTTTAAATTTGTTTAACAACCCACTCTATAATGTTTTTGACATTCTGACATTTGGTCTATTAATACAATGCTTTGCTTTGGCTTTTCCATGCTTTTCTGAATCTTGGACTAATGACACTTTGTTGTCTTTTGCAGGGATGCTTGAAGCTGGTGCCACTGAAGAACTATAAAATTTGAAATATTTTGACCACTTACCTATTTATTACCAAAACATATTTGATAATTTCTTCTTCAAAACCCTGTTTTGAAGAAGAATCATTTTCTCATTGATGGCATTCCTGATATAAACAGCTACTGGTCCTTCTCCTAGCCTGCAAGTGTTATTGAAACATTCTGAAAACAAGCTTTGCAAACATCTAAGTAGCAGAGGGTGAACGCTGATTGGCATTGGTCTGTATAATGAACTGAGACTTTGACAGCTACCTGTCTGCATTTGACTCTGACATAGGTTAGACAAGGCGGAGTCTAACATTGGCTCCAATGGGGATGGCAGCTGCCGCTTCTTGGAGGTGCCAAGAACCACAGAGCTTTGGGAGAGCAGACAGTGCCTCCGTCCATTGGGCTATGGAATCATTATTCTGACAAACAAACTAAATATTGATAACTCAGTTTATTAACTAGAAATTCGACTCACACTGACTTGATGCAAACTGAAATGACTGAATTAAACAAAAACTTTCTGAAAAGGGCAGCAGTCCATCAAAATTTCAAAACCCTGATGGCAACCCCCTGCATACTGATGTGATATGTACAATCATGTATAATTTTCTTTCCAATGCATCCAATCCATCAAATGGCTGCACCCCAAATTTCTGCTCTTATTCTCCTTGAGCAGGCAGAATGATGAACCTGTATGCAACTCAACACAATCACTGAAACCAAAGCTCATGACAATAAACCAGGCAACATTTATCCTTTCTAATGCTTGCAGAAGAATGCTGAAGGGATCTTGAAAATCCTGAAGCACTGGCTTATCTGGAGATCCAGCTGCAAAAATACTAGTATCCACTTCTTTCTGATCTGAAAGGACAATTGATTTTTGAGGGATAGAAATGCACAAATCTGCCATCTGAGTGTTAGCTGTAGGTTCCTTGACCATGAGAAATTCTGACATATACTCTTCAACTTCATGATCTAGATCATTTTTAAACAAAAAACAATCTTCAAGATTATCAAACATGACAGCCTTATCATCTTTGTGAAAGAAAAAATTATCTGTTTGCTGATCTACACAACTGATTACAAGACAATCATCTTTTTCAAAAGAGGAAGAGGTTTCACCAACACTTTCCTGATTATGTGTGCACTGCAAATCTGTTGTAGTTTTGGCTGAAACATGACCTTTCAAAAGTATATCTATCTCATCTTCAGACAAAGGAGACAATGCCCTTTGTTTTCTTCTGCTTAAACAGTAATTATCTTCATATGGCAGGGCATTCAAACTATCATTTATTACTGAGTTATTGAAAGGAGATTTATCACTTACTTGCACAAAGGTCTCATTCTGTCTTTCATGAACTGACTGGATTGTTTCTTCATGAAGGCAGTATTCTAATGATGGGCTGACAATATGACTGTGAACCTTTGGATCCATTACTGTGTCTTCTTCATCCCAGATGATTTCAACAGCAGAGTTCTCCTTGATGGGCTTCAGCACAAGATATGCTTGGTCATCCTGATCTGAATCTGAATCTGAAGTAGCTGTCTGGACATTATCACAATTTGCAATTGGAACTGGACTTACTTGCATGCTGCTGTCTTCCGTGGGCAGATCTGAAATGACATTCTCCCTTTCATCTTTTTCAGCCATGTGGCCCTCTTCAATTCGACGCGCAGGTCTCCTCCAGCATTCTGTATGGTATCTCTTTGTCTTTCATGTTGTTGAAATGGGATTTCCTACATGTGCCTTCCGTTGATTTCACTATTTCCTATGAAATTACTTGCATCTTCATATACATTTTCCTCAAGCTTTGTAATAAAAAGAATATGTACAATGGTAACAACATGAACTAAATTTAATCATGGATGGACATCATATCTTCTTCAAATGAATGCTATATGAAAAACTTTAAACAATAAACATGAAAAATAAGCGGCACCAATGTATACCATGACCGAGCTTCACCTTCCAGAGTGGCCAGGAATATCTTCATCAAGCAATCTTCGGGAAAATCCACCTTCAACTTGCGAATATGCATGTGAAATCTAACCAAATGTAAAGCAGCATCTTTCTTACCATCATCGTTAAACGTAGGCAGATTCCTCGACCAATCCACCTTGGGCATCTTATTCGGAAAACCTGGAATGTGATCTCGGCTCATGGGAGCGTATCTTCTTGCAATCCGGTCCATCTTGACAATTCTGAAGCTACTGATCTGCCTGCAGTGAAATCACCATGGAGCATTTGATTGTCTGGATTGTTTAATGTGTGAAGTCGCCGGGTGAATGATTTCAGCCTTGCGGTGTCTGACTGATGTCCACCATCAGCAATCGGATCTGCAACTTGATTTCATGTACTGGGGCAAGACAATCTACAAGTCAACTGTCACATCAACAGCAAACCATCTTCCCCAGTATGGTCGCCACTATGTTACCGCTCGAATCTGCCTTAGGCTGAAGAAGGCGAGGCTCGAGGCAACATCAAACCAACCTTAGCCTCGTAGCTAGCCCTACGAGGACAGGATAGGGCTCTCTCTGGGTCAAACTCAGTGAAAGCTGTCCAATGGGATCTGAGATGACCTAAATGAAACACTGATATTGATTTTAGGCTAGTAAATTGATAGAAAGGGGTTTTTTAATAAATAATGGGTTTCCGGGGCTGTGTGGGGCAAAGACAGCAAGAGCAGAGATTAAATAAAGAAAGCAGATTATCTCCTGAGGCAAGGAAAGCATGAAGTTTAGCAATTAAATTGAGATAAACGGAATGAAAAGACTGCTGAGAAGTCGACAAGGGCATAGAAGATGGATCCTTGTCGAACAGAAGAAAACATTAACTATGAATACTTCCTCAAGACAGAGCAAATAAATTGAATTCTGCCTTTCTCACTTAGAGACATTCAATATTGAAATGGCGATTAATGAACCATGAACATAACGATGACATATGAAACAAAGGGAAAAACATTTGCTAAATTTCAAGCCACAAGAATCTCAAGAAACAAAGCTGTATTTCTCCATTAAAATCTCTGTCTAAAACTGTACAATAAAACTCTGTTTTTCTCCTACACTAGCTCTCAGAACTCTCCCCCCCTCCCTTACAAGTGATTTCACAAAATAAACTATTAGAAAGGCTAACTAATCGATGAGAATAAGGGGCAGTTACATCAATAATCATGAAAATAGGAAAACTCTGCTCTAAAAGGAATAGCGCTGTATTTTTTTGTTTGATGACCAATGAATTGGTAGAACCTATAGCTGAATTTTCTGAACTGCAACCGAAGACCCAAAATGGACTAACCAATTCGATTTGCTTTGCTGGGATAATTATCTGCACTTCTGGCTTCTGACTTTGATTGCCATGTTATATTTACCATCCGAAGATCTCTGCTTAGCCGATGATTAAGAGACAAATATGGAGCGCAGATCCATCTGGATTGTTAACTGAAGTCATTAAATAGAAATCGAATCCTATTTCTGTGATGAATATCTTCATTTCAAATTAGCCTGCCACGTTACATTTACCCTTTGAAAATCTTCTGGATACTTGTAGAAGCATATAAGAAAGGATAAGAAATCCCCAAGATTGATCTCATCACCGCCTCCAGCATTGGTCAGACATAACGGATTTGTATTCAAAAGGTGATTGTAAATCCCGCCATCATGCTAACAAATGGAGTCAGCCACCACAGCGTATGAATCTTCATTACGATGCCAGCAGAAGTATGCATGCGTTCTGTTTTTTATTTCAAAAATTCCATGGCCGAAGCTTGATTCCTGAAACGCTGAATAACTGGGTTGCGCCTCTGTAAAGTTTGTTGAAAAACCTTCCATATTTCCCCATCGCCAACAGTAAGATACACAAGTGCAGCAGGATTAAATATAGGTGTACACTTTCCATTAGTTATATTGTAAGCCACATTGGAATAACGATAAGATCTCTCGTAGGCATGAACATGATCAGCAAAACAGTATCAACCTTGTATTTCACAAACCATGATTCAAATTGAACTCGCATAGCCTCTCCTTCCATGTAGGCATCATAGTAGCTGTTTGAAGGCGGCTGGGGGCGATCCCAAACGAGACTGGGCGCTCAAAACGATTTTTCAAACCTCTGTTGATGCATGGGTCGCTCACCTCTGCATGGGTCGCTCGGCCCAGGTGGGTCGCTCTTTGTTGAGGAGGTAAATCCCCTCTGCGGACAGAGGCGATCCCTACTAGCCCAGCAGGGGTCTAGCAACAAACAAACAATGCTATGACGCAAGCTCCTAATTACGAATGAAAGGTTTGGGATAGGAACCTACCTGGATTCCAACGCTACAATCTGAAGAAGAAGTGTCCCCGTCCTTCAGCCCTGGCAGATCACAATCCTTCCACGATCTCCGCGGATGAACACCTGCACATAGAAGAAACGAACAGATACAAGCATAGGAACCAGCATGCGTAACTAAACATCGGTCAGAAAATATATTACTCGCATTAACACAATGGAAAACAAAGTGGAACCATAATCATAGTCATCTATTAAAATGATAAACGAATAGAAGTTACAACCAAGTTCTGACGTTGCAGCCTCCTTCGAGTGGGTCTCCGGTCGTCCACGTCTCGCAAAGCTCGCCAAGGGAAAGGGAAACCTCTCCAGAGTCTCGTAACAATGGTCTCCTCGCTTGAGTGGGCCTTAAGGGAAAGAAAGGATTCTTTACAGCACAAAGGCACTTGGGAATAGGGAGATGCAAAGCTTCAGCACTTCAAGACTAGCTTGCCATGGATTTGAGCAAGCTTATATAGATGGGGAAGGAGGGAGTTGGGATCCCTATTATTATGGGATTGGCCCTATCAACAACGAAGGTTCCATGGGAGGTGGCAAAACCAATTCCCTTCCATAGAACTCCCGCAGCCAAACCTCCCAACTCAAGATAGGCAGTGGTTTGTGAGTTTGTTTGAACTCAACTTCCGCCATCCATATTTAAAAAACAGTCCTTAAAATGGGTGGCGCGATTGCTGCTCTATGACAGAGCGCCAAGTGGTGCGACCTCTGTGTAGGATTTTCCTCAGTGGCGCGAGTCCTGAACTGACTGCCCGCGCCAATGCAAAAAGGGATGTTTTTTATGATTTCTACAAGGAGATGTCTCAAGGGAAAATATAGCTCACATTCAGAGGGATGCATTGATGGTGATTTCAAAGCATGACAATGTTTATAGGTCACGGAATGGGTCCTCCATTGTGCGGGATGGGAAATGGTTAGGACGGTGACAAATTACTGTGTAACAGATGCCCCCTAAAGTATGAGGCCCGAGAGAGAGAGGGGTGAAATGCGTTACGAGAACATGTCCAACTGAAGGCCCGTCGTCGGAAAACCTGCACAGAAAGATACAACTGATATCTCAAGTACATGATGTATATATATGGTATGGACGCAGCCATCCGAACAGAGTATGCTATAATCCGGATCCAGGGTATGGGCGCAGCCATCCAACGAAGATCAAACAAATAGACTCAGGTATGGTCGCAGCCATCCAATCAGTGAGTCATGTACATAATGATAATAATCCACAATCGCAGCCTGGATTACAACAGACACAATCCAGGGTCTTGCGCTCCATCTCGACCCAAACAAGTACAAGTTCTAGCATGTGAATGTGTGAGCTGATGTCGAACATGCAAGAACATCGTCTGATTACCAGCCAATGATGAAAGCCGTTAACAGACGCGAGAGAAACCACCAATAATGACAATGGTCCTCAAGGTACTACAGGTACAATCTACGGCGTGCGAATAAATGAGTTGACGTCGAACACTCGCAGAATCACTCGATCGGAGGCCAATGATGTAAACCTCTCGTCGAATGCGACGAACCTGCCATTGACGCATGCAGGCTCCAAGGTACCATAAGGAGTCTCTAGACCAACTTCCTGGATAATGAGTTGAAGTCGACAGGAAGTGACCTTGATCGAAGGTGGGCCATAACGATTCCCACATCATCGACACGAGACAGAGGAACATAATGTTTTGTTGTGAATCAGAACCATATGAGAAACAGAGGAAGGTTGATATTTGCAGAGGCCAACTTCTCTTGAACACATGAACGGCACGACAATGGACTTGGCAGTATTTGACATCAACGGATCAGAGGTCAAGGCGACGAGGCAGTGAACAGATGAGAGGTCAAAAGAGATTACCCAAACCCATGGAGGCAAAGTGAAGCAACGAGATGAGATGTCCCCAACCCGACACGAATGCAGACCAGTGCCATGTTCAAGAGCGACATACTGCCGACGACAACGAAGATGGTTCCATTTTTCCCCCACCATTTCTGGCGAGTACCCCAATTATTTTTTATAACAAGCTTGAAGGGGATAGCATATGCTTGTGATATAAGTTCGCCCTTCGGGCGAATCCATCCTGGTGCATTTAACGAGTCCCAGGAAGGAGAAACTCGGAGAACGTCATTTCGACTATATCCGATGTCATCAGGGTTTAACGAGTCTGACAAAGGAAGAACTCGGCGTCTTTTCATGTTTAGAGAGTTTGAAAAGACAGCTGAAAAGAAAACTCCACAGGTCCCTTTTCGTAAATAGTTTCCAAGATCCGAAAAGGTAGAAAACAATATCCGGGAAAACCTCCTAGTCGCGATAGGCTAGGGTATTCATTTTTCGTAATCGATCCAGCCCAGCCCGAAAAAGGGTTAAACTTATACTGGGTGAATGTCGATTCGTGTCCATTTTAACGAGATCGAAACGACAAGGGCCTCGGCGATCTTTTCATATTTAGAGAGTCATAAAAGAGCTGAAAGATGACTCCAGAGTGACTTTTTCGTGTATTTACCGAGTCCGAAAAAGTATAAAATACAACTCGTCTCCACCTTTTAAGTCGCAAATACCTGCCACTGCACATACCCAACAAGCGTAAAATCCATTTTCGACATAATACATGCAAATATTTGATAAAAAATAACTTTTTAAAAGCTCTTTTAATGACGAAAAGTTATAAATATGCCCAATGGTAAAAAATGAAATTACTTTTTACTATTTACCTTTGTGAGTAACGATGGATCGGTCGGAACGAGGATCTTACGACGAGTGATTGCGACAATCAGTGCTCATTCGGCCGATACGTCTGGCCAAACGGTCAGGCGCTCATGCTATATTTCTTTCCGCATTTTTAATGAATTTCCCTTAAAAATCCAATACCGTAAGGCACTCTTCGGGGGCCAGAGTAGGACGATGGCCCAGCGAGTCTGTCTCAGAGACACAGACCGCGCCAGCAATCTTCACAAAGGAGCCGCGCCATTGATACAAAGACAAATTTTCGCTAGATTCCGACATTTATACCAAATTTATTGAATTTTGAAACTCTGAATCTAATCAAGAGGCTTTTAGACCGTGTGAATCTGGGATAAACGGTCGAAGAATAGCAGTTGAATGGAAGGAAGCGAACAACGGAGATGAGGAACGAAGAATACATGCAAAGCCAACATCAACGTAAGTATGCGAGAAGACGTGACAAAAGGGTTCTTCCTCCACGCCGACCTTCGACTAGCTTCAGGCTCCTCAGCTCCTCTGGTCAACCTCGGGATGAAAATGACCAATGTTCCAGAATACGGACTTGGTCATTGGAATTAGGAGAATCCTTGTTGTTCTTCATTCTTTGGATTATCCATGAAATCAAATCCACCATCTTGTTGAAGACTTGAATATCAGGGGAAAAAGATGGAAGAAATGTCGCGCAGGTGTCATGATGGAACACAAACAGTGAGAATAAGAAGGTATACATCTCAACCATCCCTGATCTGGCAGGAGTTTGTACTCACACCATTCATGGTCTATTTGGATCTGCGCCGGTATATGACTACGAAGACTCATCTTGCGGCCTCGGAGATAGCGGGTCCCGGCCCATGTGATTAGACAGCCGGCCGAGTCACGATCAACATGAAAGGCGAGCTCACAAGTGTAAACGGGGAAAGTGAAACAGTCGACTACCGGTTCATCTTGTGTCGTTCGTGCAGGCATACCAGCCTTCCGAGCCAAGAGGCCCATGTGGCGAGCTCCGGCACCACGGAGCGAATGGCTCGGCCCGAGCATGTGATGCCCGGATGCGGGTAATAAACGGTCCTCTTGAAGCCCGGAGAGTTCTTTTCGTTGGCTCTGAGCGCCAGCGGTGTTTAATGGAGAGATTGGCCCTATCGCGAGATGAACTTTCTAGGACAGGATCTCCCTTTACGAGAGGTGGGCGGGATGAAGAACTGGGTAAGACTCATATTTTGATTTTATGTATATGTATTTTTTGTTAATACACACACTTGTCTTCGACACAATTATATATACATGTAGACGTAGGACTTTGAGAGACACGGCCGGGATGCTCCTCTGCTCCGGGGAGGACACAACTCGCCACGAGATTCGGGGGGAAGGCTGGAGGAGAAACAACTGAATCCCGAACCTGGGATGCCCATGGGATCCCGGACCATGCCGGGGAAACATCGGGTCTCTAGATGGATTACCCGGCTCCTCACCGGTCGAGTTCCAAGCCGACTCCACGCCGGATGCGGTAACTAGTACGTGCCGTGTCGTGTATCATGGAAACACCATGCGGACTGATCTCTAGGATTTATGCTATCATTTTGAGAGACTGCCGTTATCTCGGATGTGTTAAGACAATTATGTATATTTTTAGGGTTTATATGACACACTCTTGTACAAACATTTCGATACATATATGCCTGTCTATTGCGGATAGGTCTTCTTTTACATGTGATGATGAGTTTATAAATTACTTGATACTATCTACTTTTAAAATTTGCTACGCATCATTAATGTATTCAAATGTACAGGTATATGATGTTATGTAATGTAATCAAATTCCTTTCTAATGTCAGATACGCAAAATACAATCGTAGATAAGGCCAGATTTCTTACGAATTAGTATCGTTGATTTATAGCTACAGAACCGCGAATCTGGGTACACGAAATTCTACACGGATACCAAAGGTTCTTTGCCTACGGTTCTAATAATTCAATACGGCGCTATATTCGCGATGTTGTTCGTGATGCGTCCTAAACACACACATGCCGGGTGATCAGCTCACTAAGCGAGGATCGTAGATTCACAGAAAGTGGCGGAAGATGGACCTAACAGTACCTTTGGGGAGGCACCATCCGCGAAACCAACAAATGGGTGAATAGACATGCTGCTCGGGGCCGTCAGCCAGAAAGATGTTTACAAGGAAAGCACACCACACTATGCACACAAATGACAATCACACACCTATGTACACAGAGACGGGGCATGCCCGGCCGCAGTGTCTCAATTCGAGGTGCATGCCCCCAAGCTTCGATCTATAGAAAAATAGAGTGAAGGTTGAAAACAAAAGAAGAGATTTTGAACTAAATCTATCAAAACTAGAATTGAACATATATGTTGTTGTTTTCATGAGAGGTTGACACACTTAAAGGAACTTTCCTCGTTGCATCGTGCTTCATTATTCGAGAAAGCTCGGTACGGACTTGAATCTCCCTGGGAGGGGAACAAGTCACCCACATGAATGTTCTCAACAATCCCGGCTTAACGGAGATGTTGATAGAGGTGTTTGAGTAATGTTACTCGATTTACCTCTGAAAGACCGTGTCATCCAGATAAACAGTGTTGAAGAGGGAAAGACTGAGTAGCACGCGCTCCGAACACAATGATCCGTGCACCCCAAACTAGGCGCAAATGAACGATGATGCCCGCCACGCCCGGTGGCTCCACTGAAATAGTTTGATGAGTAACCTCATCTTGAAGGAAAAGTCTCTCTAAGAGAATCGGCAAATAAACTGACAAGCAGAGATATGGTAAACGTCGAAACCATGATGTCGGAGCATCTTGAAAGTGGAAGGATCCGTGCGGCAACAATCTCACATGCTTATTCTCACCCAGCGATGGTATGGATTCTCCAAACTCACCATACACTGAAGGTGAAGAATAGCAGAGATACAGTCTGAACAACATGGTAACAGCGAAAGTGTCGGTCGTAAACGCGAGGAATATACCCATGAAGCAGATGTGAAAAGACAAGATACTATCGCATACGTGATTCGAAATTTGATCACATAAATGCCGTTGGTATAGGCTTCAGTGAAAAAATGGTGGCCAGTCCTACGTAACAATCTTGCTCTCGTAGGGGAACAGACACAAAAAAGGCATTCGTCGGCACGCAGGCAGCATGGGTCAACTACGGCAAAACATGTTGTAGTTGAGTTTCGCGTCAACCATCTCTTCACGTTGGCCGGTTTTCCATGATGTAGTCTGAGACTCTCAAGACTCCCGGGGTTTAGACTCCGACCATCCGTGCACCCGGGCATTAAGACGATGACAGAATTTTGGAGACGATGGCCTCCAAACAGCGGAGATAACACAAAATGATGCCTCATCAAGACGTACAGCAGACGTTCGGAGATAGTTAATCCCGACAGACCGGCCAGCGGGTGATGCGGGTAGGGAGTAAATTCTCCGGATCAAAGTGAGAGCTCGGTCGGCGGTCAGTCCGATGTGTGTCCGCCCGTTGTGAAGGACAACTTTGAAGAACCTCAGTCACCGACAGCGGTGGCGTGTGCCCGTCCTCAGCGTCTTGTAGTAATGACACCGAACGTTGGATTATAGAGGATCTCACGTTGCCCCTTGGGAGTGGCCCAAGGTTGAGGAGTCGGCCTGGGTGCAATGGACAGAAGAACTAGGTGGAGGCGGATATCCACTGGCTGTGACCTGGGGCCTGTGGCGACTGTTAGCAATCCTTGATCTAGTGGCAATAGTGATAGGTCCATTAGTTTCATCATGAAGAGCACAGGATGACGGTGCGGATGATGGTGTATTCATTCATCTGAGTCTGGCAGTGGAAAGAATCTTTTAAACGGCGGGTCCTTTTGAAGCGCTGAAATTGACTGAATTTAGGACGTGGAAACAGACGATCAACAGTGTAATGGTCACCCTTCACGGATGGGGAACGAGGAACCGGCTTACGTTGAACCATCCTCGATTCAGTTTGGGTCCCGGTTTTAGGGCATGATTTTGATTTGCCTTTTCCCTTCTTCTTCCCCTTGGAGGATTGTCACGAGTTAACAGCGGCGTTCACCTCCATGATTTACGAATCAATTGGACGGGATGTAGTGTGGTATTGGAAAATTCTTATACTGCTTCCCATTCGAACTTCTTGAATTTGCAGAACAGGTTTCAATGACACCATCCATAGGGAAGACAGAGCGGGGCCTTTTGGCTCCGGGCCGTGGAGCATCGGTAGGATATCATAAAGCGTACGGTGTGAATAAACAGATCCGGGTACTAGGCAGCGCGTCCCAGCTTGTTCCTCCCGTCACTGCCTCCATACCAATATCAGGCGATTTTAATGATAAAGGAAATTAGTGAACCGGTGAATCAAATCGATCAGGTATAGCAGAACTTGATGGAGTCGGCCTTGACAACGCCACTCATGGATCATGATCAAGATGAGTAAATAGAATCCTATGAGAGAACAGTGTGTCCAGTCTCACTCACGGACGTAGCTGAAATCGTGAGAAGCACGCTAAAGAGTTGAAATCTTTGAAAATACACAGATAAATATGTACACTTAGCGACGACTCCTGATAACGATACCGTGGAAAGACGCCAAGCAGACAGGTGCGTCGGTCCAAAGGATTGACAGACACAGAGGTGATATGTGTACATGCTTTGGGGTCGCCCGCCGGCTGCCCTCCGGCAGGACAATCTCACAGTATCTTGGTGAGACGGAGGCAATATGGATTATGAGAAATCGGATCATTGGTCAACTTTGAAACGTCCGTGAGCGGATCCGGGGCCGCCGGGGCGGCAATGGAGGGTTAATTCCGTGCCGGTCCCGAGAATAAGATCGGTACCCATGCTCCACGATGGTTGTGAATATCCCTGCCCCCCATGGGTTAAATACGTGGGATTCGGCGTGAGGGCATAATTCGTATAAACGGAGGCGATTTGGATTACGGTAACCATGGTGTGGGGCACGATAACGAGGATTCGTGCACGATTAGTTGTTTGCCAAGTATAAGCGAGCGTTTGGATTCACGTTGCGAGCATAGTTAGAGCCGGGTGGAGGAGGAGGATGCGAGAGCCTCCGGAGTGGTTATAGTTCGGTTGAGATTGACCATGGGGATAATAACCACTGCGAGGATGAGTAGGCTAGCTGATAAGTGGAACCTGCGGAGCCTGGTACGTAGGGCGCGGTGTTGATTTGGGCACGGCATTGAATGAGCAATTTGTTGAGCGAGTGAACGGAATGAGGAGAACACTGAGATAGACGGAGTTTGACCTTGCAGGAGTGAGGGCGGCTGAATGAACAAGTTGGCAGATAAACGGAAGGTGGCGGCGGATTTGCGCGGAGTTGACCTGGTTGTAAATGAGCCCCGATTTGCCGAATAAGCCGGTTGGCACAGGGCGGACACCCGGGTTATCTTAGGATGACCGGTTAACTTTGGTGGTGGAAACGAACCCGGTGCTTGCTGAAGCCCGGTTTGACACAGACGAGAACCATAAGGTGGTCCTGGGCGTGCAACGTTAGAGACAACGGGGATGTCCACAGTTTGCCGCTCTCGGTAAAGAAAAGTGGTTGCCCCAGGGACCATAGGCCGGTCCCACATTGATACCGGCGGCGGCGAGTTGACCGGCGGGGCTATAATATGGTCCTTGTGGATTGTAGAATGGCCCTTCAGCATCATGAGTAACACGATTGGGTTGTCCTGTGGTCGTACGGTGCGGTTGGCCTACGGAGTTGGCCTTGGAAAGGTTGTCCTATGAGTTGTGAGCACAGTTGTACGGTAAACCTTGAGCATACGGATAAGCCTCGGGGAGCGAGGAAGGCGCAAAATGTCTCCATGCTCGTCAATCGACTCGGGGAAACCATACACGGGGAGTGTCGTCCTATGCACATAGTGCGAAAAGAAAGATCGGTAAGGATCTTGGAGAATTTGTCCGGCTCACGGCGTTCGATTCATTGCAAAAACAACGCGATACTCCTCGGAGGGTATTCTCCGGTATAGCGATGGCTAGATAAACATCTTCGGGAGTTGACGACCTGGTGGGCGGGAGCCAACGGTGAAGGCGGTACACAAACGGTGGGCCCGCACGGGAACGAGTGACGGGCGTCGAAGGAGACACCCGGGCGTAGTGGCGTTGGCCTCGAAGCCGAGGAGATGATATTCCCATAGGCGGCCCAGGCCCGAGATAATCGACCCGAGAGATGTATATCCTGCGGTAAAGAGGACCGGGCGACGATGTGGTAGCCGGCTCGGCATCGTCTCCCTCGAACAATCTATGAGATGCGGCGGTAGTCTGTGCCGGTTTCCAGGAATTTTCTCACAGAATCACTCATGGTTGATCCTGTAGTTAAATCACGCGAGGAAGACGGCGAGGACTAGAGAGGAAAAACGACGACGACAAACGGTGAACCGATGTGAAGAAGGAAATCGGCTCTAATCTCGAATTAGGACACGGTCGAAAAAGGCCCGAGTTGAACTCAGCCCGGATTCTCCAAGGTTGCTCGGCGAGGAGAAGTAGGTCCACAATCGAGGAACTCGGAAACAACGGTGCTTTGTGGTTCAACGGAGGGGTGAAGCCTACGAAGAATCGTCCCAGGTGTAAGGACTGCAGTGAACGGCGAGAGGTTACGCCACCGTGGCAAAAGACTAGAAGAAAGAGCAAACACACACACGGGGGCCGAAAGCGAGTTAAGACACACGATCAAACGGTCACGAAAATATCTAAACGGGTGTGTAATCGTGGAATTGATTTTACCACATTGGAAAATAAACAAATTCTACGTTCATGTTTCAAGAGTCGAGAAACGATAAAAAGATGACTCTATCTCTTTCGGAAGTTGACACAAGCGTGAAAGGACAAGCGCTTGACGGTCTTTTCAAGTTTAGGAGTCGAAAGACCAAATGACTTGCTCGGGAAAAACTAGGCACAAAGGTGTACGAATATCGTGAAGCGCAATATACACCTTGGTTTCAAAAATAAGCAATCGACCAAAAAAGGACTTTCCATAAGTGCGGTAGTCTCCCCGAATCTTGTGTTCGGTGTATCACGGGTATAGGGCGGAAGACTCGGCTTCCTATGGATAAAGGATTGAAAACCTGAGGGGTCTCCCTTTATATACGCGACGGTACGGGGAGCACAGAGTCGTCACTAGTGCGTACGAAGCCAACAGGCGAACGGCAGTGCTAGGTTTAACGACGACGCGGAACACGTCTCTAGCCTAGACCTTCTAAATATGTTTCGTTAAGGTTCAATGTTGCCTTAGGTTAATTGAATAAATTTTACGGTTGATCTTCAATTAAGTTTCAATTTCCGAGCCTATCGTATGTAGTGTCTCGAAAGACTCCTAAATGCAAGCTATATGCCACGGTGCAACATTTCGTTCGATGAAAACTAGTTAAATAAGAGTTGAGAGCTTTTATGCAAACGAAATGAACGGAATACAAACAAGAATGTCTCTAATGCAACTAATGCAATTGCACACTTTTCATTCAAACACTAATCATTAGCGATATGGAAAAGATCACAATTTGCACTAATTAATCAAAACAAAAGAGATTTTTTTTTATTTTTAATGTTTAATGGCTAATGCGTACTTGAAAACAAAAGGAACAATTTGAGAAATGATATCCAAGAGAGCGAAACAAACAAATTCACTCGACAAAGCAAGCAGCAAATCTCCAAATCGACCCAAAGTCTCTCAAAAGAAAAGAAAAGAAGACTCAAAAGCTTCGATGGTATGTGATCTAGGTCCAAAGCAAGACAAACGAATTACGAATGAAGGAATGGACAATCACCCAAAAAACGCAACAAAACAATCAAAGGCTTGTCAAGAGAGCGCTGGAGAATCCAATCAACAAGTTGACGGGACAATCAAGACACCAAAACTCCCAAGGAGGAGCTCGATACACTAAGCCACTAGATGCCCTAGGGCTAGAAACGTGAAATCGGTAGATAGAGAAAAACAACCAAAGGATAGAGGTGAATTCTGACCAAACAAGACTCCAACGAGCTCGGACGATCGGGAAATCAAGAAGAAAATGCTTGGTCAAGTCGAGCTAAAAAAATGAAGAAACTCAAAAAAGTCACGGGGTGGCGGGCGCCAGGTTTGGGCGGCGCCCCGGAAGCGGTGGCGCGGGGCAGGACAAAAGCAACAAGCGCCCGAGTGGCACGGCCCGGCGGGTTAAAAACCGCGCCGGTCGGAGTTCTTCAACAAAAAATTAAAAAACAAGCTATTCGACGAGACCAATACGAAGCTAAGCAAACCAAGAAGCTAAAAATAATGAAGAATCAGACGAAGGTTCATCAAGCAAGGAGAAACAATCAAAGCGAAACAATCATAAACGAGACAAGGAAAACGGATGATCCCGGTGGAGTCGCCAATTTGTTGAGGAGGTAAATCCCTGCAACGGACGAGAGGCGATCCCTACAGCCCCGGCGGGGTATAGCAACAAACAAACAATGCTATGAGGCAAGCTCCTAATTACGAATGAAAGGTTTGGGGTAGGAACCTACGGATTCCAACGCTACGATACGAAGAAGAAGTGTCCTAGTCCTTCGGCCACAATGAGATCACAATCCTTCCACAATCTCCGCGGATGAACACACATGAAAGAAACGAACGAGATACAAGCATAGGAACCGGCATGCGTAACTAAACATCGGTCGAGAAAAGATATTACTCGCATTAACACAATGGAAAATGGAGTGGAACCATAATCATAGTCATCTATTAAAATGATAAAAACGAATAGAGATTACAACCAAGTTACGACGTTACTGACCTCACTTCGAGCGGGTCTCGGTCGTCCACATCTCGCAAAGCTCGCCAAGGAAAACCTCTCCGAGTCTCGTAACAATGGTCTCCTCGCTTAAGAGTGGGCCTTAAGGGAAAGAAGGGATTATTTACGGTACAAAGGCACTTGGGAATAGGGAGATGCAAAGCTTCGGCACTTCAAGACTAGCTTGCCATGGATTTGAGCAAGCTTATATAGATGGGGAAGGAGAGTTGGGATCCTATTATTATGGGATTGGCCCTATCAACAAGGAAGGTTCCATGGGAGGTGGCAAAACCAATTCCCTTCCATACAGAACTCCCACATGACCAAACCTCCCAACTCAAGATAGGCGAGTGGTTTGTGGACACATTTGAACTCAACTTCCGCCATCCATATTTAAAAAACGAGTCCTTAAAATGGGTGGCGCGATTCTTCCCGCTCTGTGACGGACGCCAAGTGTGCCGACCTCTGTGTGGGATTTTCCTCGGTGGCGCGAGTCTGAGAGGCGGCGCAGCCTTGATGCAAAGGATGTTTTTATGATTTACGCAGGAGATGTCTCCAAGGAAAATATAGCTCACATTCGAGAGGGATGCATTGATGGTGATTTCAAAGCATGACAATGTTTATAGGTCACGGAATGGGTCCTCCATTGTGCGGGATGGGGAAATGGTTAGGACGGTGACAGTCTTGTGCCAGCACTATCTTGTTTTAACTTCACACTACGGGAAATAACCCGGGTGGGTCGCTGCACGCCGGATGGGTCGCTCGCTGCTCCAATTGGACGCTCTTGCCTTTAAACGCGCATCCCATGATTTTGCCACTTGTCTTCGGCCTCGAACACCGCAATTTGACTTCGCAGCACGATTCTTTTGCAAATGAGATTGTTTGCCATGTTTGCATATGAAATACATATCTCATCAAATCCAAATTACTTTTAAATTTGTTTAACAACCCACTCTATAATGTTTTTGACATTCTGACATTTGGTCTATTAATCGATGCTTTGCTTTGGCTTTCCATGCTTTTCTAAATCTTGGACTAATGACACTTTATTTTGTCTTTTGCGGGGATGCTTGAAGAGTACAGTTGCCCTTTGAAAGAACTATAAAATTTGAAATATTTTGACCACTTACCTATTACCAAAACATATTTGATAATTTCTTCTTCAAAACCACAATTGTTTTGAAGAAGAATCATTTTCTCATTGATGGCATTCACGAGTATAGCGACTCTGGGTCCTTTACTCTGGCTACGAGTGTTAGAGCATTAGAAAACAAGCTTTGCAAACATCTAAGTAGCGAGAGGTGGCTTGTTCGTTGGCATTGGTACGTATAATGAGGCGAGACTTTGACGGCTACACATGCATTTGACTTCCGACATAAGTTCAGTAGTGGAGTCTAACGAAGGGAGACAAGGAAGCGAGGTGTACGAACAAGGAGAACTCTTGTGGGATCTTCTAGTCATGCGGCACTTCTATCCACAATTGAACCACACAATGTCAATGAAGCTAGAAAAGATGAATGTTGGAACCAAGCCATGAATGAAGAGCTTGATCAAATTGAAAAGAATGACACTTGGGATTTGGTACCAAGACCACATGATAGTACCCATTGGAACTAAATGGATTTTCAAGAACAATTTAAATGAGAATGGGGATGTTGTAAGAAATAAACTAGGCTTGGTTTGCAAAGGGTATACTCCAACAGAGGTATAGACTTTGAAGGGTACTCTTGTAGCTAGACTTGAAGCCATAAGAATGTTTCTTGCTTTTCAAGTTATCAACAAATCAAAGTTTATCAAATGGATGTTAAATCTTATTTTCTTAATGGTAGTCTAGAAGAAGAAGTATATATAGAACAATTGGAAGGATTCATTTTTGGAAATGATGAAAATCTTGTTTGTAGACTTAAAAAGGCTCTTTATGGTCTCAAACAAGCTCCAAGGGCATGGTATTATCGTCTTGACAAATATCTTCATCAACAAGGATTTTCAAAGGGAATTACGGTGACAACTTATACACAAAAGTTGAAAATGATAAACTATTGATTGTAGTGGTATACGTTGATGATATCATTTTAGAATGTGAAGAATCTATGAGTCAAAAATTTGCTTCTTTCATGCGACAAGAATTTGAAATGTCTTTACTTGGGGAATTAACATTCTTTCTTGGCTTGCAAGTGCATCAAGCTGCCAGATGGTATATTCCTATCACAAGAAAAATATCTTAAGAAAATTACGAAAGTATGGCATGGAAAGAATGCAAACCTGTAAGTACACCAATGATAACGGATGCAATCTCAGTTCTCATGATGATTCTCCCACGGTGAATCAACCGGAATACGGATCGATGATAGGAAGTCTACTTTATCTCAGGACTAGACCGGACATTATGCATGCGAGTTGGGATTGTTGGAAGATTAAAGCTAATCCAAAAGGAGTCTCACCCTTGAAATTTGTTAAAATAATATTCAAATATCTACAAGGAACTCAAGACTTTGGTACATGGTATCAAGAATGTTGATCTTACTCTTCATGCTTGCAACGATGCAGTTAGGTGGAAGTGTTGATGATCGTAAAAGCACTAGTGGTGGTGCATTCTATATGGGACCACGATTGGTATCTTGGTTCGGCAAGAAGCAAAATTCTATTGCCTTATCTACGGCGAGAAGCGAATATGTAGGTACATTGCATCTTGTTGCCTCAACTCCTTTGGATGATGCAAACCTTACAAGATTGCCAAATCAAATGTACACCTCTTGTCCCCATTAAGTGTGACAATACAAGTGCCATCGAGTATTTCAAAGAATCTGTTAGCACGCTAAAGACCAAGCACATCCCCATCAAGTATCACTTCTTACGTGAACAAGTGCTTGAGATAACGGTGAAGTTGGAGTATGTTCCCTCCAAAGAACAAGTTGTTGATATCTTTACCAAACCTACGCCGGGGAAGCATTCGAGTATCTAAGACGAGAAGATAGGAGTGTTCTGCGCGATCGAAAATAACAAATCCGCATAAATTTAGAAGATGACACTTTGGATATGCGGGTTTCATAGAGAAACACGATCGCGTATATACGAGTTCTTACCACAACCGCATATGTCTGTCGGCTCTCTTCAACAAATTCATGATCTTGTTTGAGTATCTACGATACTATTTGGTATCTCTGAGCAGTGTTCAGTTCTCATAATTCTATTTCTAATGTTTTGATAAAGATGCCTTGATGATTTGTTGGTAAAAGTGTTCGGGATGCACAAACTGAGGGCCTTAGTCATATGAGAAGGATGCGTGGATGCACGGAGTCGGGGGAGCATTAGCGTTGCGAGTATAATGCATTGTTGGCATTATGATGGTTACGAAATATGTTCTCTTTCTTGAGGACTTTGGTGTTGGTCATAAATGGTCATATTTATATTCGATGAGAAAAGGTCATGTTGAGACCCATGATGTAAAATTGTAGATTTCGGTCATGTAAGGACTTGTAAAAATTTGTAAACCCACTTGGTTGGGTAGGCGAGTCCAAATTTTGTAAACCTACTTGGTTGGGTAGCTGAGTTGAAATGTGTAAACCCACTTGGTTGGGTACTTGAGTCTTATATGTAAATCCACTTGGATGGATCTTTCATGTAAGTATGAGTCATTGGTGATAGGAATTTCATAGATTCATGTACTTCATTGGAAAGTATGTTTGAAGATTCAGCATGAACTCAGGGGGAGCTTGGTCACTTCGGTATATATCGAATCTGCAGAACCTTTCTTCCGCATGCGGGAGAGTATGTTGGTTGTGATCCACCCTTTGCCCTTGATGTCAAAGGGGGAGAGTGACATGGTGTTTGAATGAAGAGAAAGAATGGTGTCAAAATGGGGAGAATGACATGGTGTCATTGTATTATTAATATACCTATCTACTGTGATGATCAAACACCATCGTGGTTGCCATCAAGTCCAAAGGGGGAGATTGTTGGCAATATGATGTAGAGTGTTGTCCTTGATGGCAAACCACTGAATGAAGATGAAGAGATGATATTGTTGGCATGTGTTGTCCTTACACGTGATGAAGTTATTCTTGACTTGATGGACTTGGTAAATGATGTAAATCTGATGTGATATGATGTTTTTTGACAATATGATGTTCTTGAATGGCAACCCACCTGATGAAGATGATGGAAACTTACTTGATGAAGTTGTGCTTGATAGAATATGTCTTGATGATGAAAATCTGATGTATCTACGAGTACGAGAAGGTAATGAAGAAAGGAATTCAATATGTGCTAGATCTATGATGAAGAGTATGTCTCAAGGCATACGCGGATTTGCCTAGGAGAAGTCGCGTATGCACGCGGTAAAGGAAGTACGTGCCAAGTCGCGTATGGGAAAAGCGCTCATAAAGTGCAAGAGTAACCACCATGGTATTGACCCATTGTATTGGGTAATGATTCGTCTAAAAGACCCAAAAGATCCCGGGAATACCATCGGAAGTAATGTAGTTTTGGGCTCATTGGTATTTTTTTTGGCTCATGGTATTAAAAAGAGAGCTCATGGTATTGAAAAAGGGTAAACCTATATAAAGGAAAAGAAATTCATTGTGCAAATCATGAGTGTGGGTGCGAATGCTCAGGCTTGAATGAATACTTCTCTGCGAAGGATATACGAATGAAAAGGGTTATAGTTGAATGATAGATCGAATGCATGAAGCCTCCAATGAAGAAAACGATGAAGAAGGGGATCTAGATCTGAAATGTATTTGTATCACTAGATCTATTTATGGAGTGATTAGATTTGTGAGGAGCGAACATACGATTTGAAGTAAAGGGTTGAATCTAAATGAATATCTAATTTGAATAAGTATGCAACTGCACGTAATGGTTGAAGATCCATCGCTAATTCGCGCGAGAGGAAGCGCATGTATACGTGAGCGCGCGAAGAAAAGCGCGTATGCACGGTGAAGTTTATGTGCGGATGTATACGCGGTTTATGTGAACGGAAGTGCGTGTATACGCGGTATCGATGAAAGGAAAAGCGCGTATGCAAACTAGGGTTCTTTGAAGTACGTAGTGAAAATGTACGATGCAGTTATGACGGATTCTTGATATGCGTAGGTGAGTTATTTGTATCGGTTGTTGTGCTTAAAAGTATGGAGTGGGTCTAGTACGAAAATATGATGAAAGTAGGCCTACAAGTTGTGATCTTTTTGAAGTTGTTGGATCCGGTGTGAAAATTGATGAAACGTGGTCCATAGAGGGTGCGCGAGGTTGTAGCCTTCGATCGGGGGGTTGTAGCTCCCTTCCGAGGTGAGGCGGTAAATGAGATCGGGGGGTCATATCTCCCTTCCGAGGGTGAGGCTGGTAAACGAGATGGGGTCGTAGCTCCCTTCCCGAGGAGGAAAGTGGTAAACGAGTCGGGGGGTTGGAGCTTCCTTCGAGGAGAGGCTGGTAAATGAGCGCGGTGGGTGCTTGCGTCTTGGTAGGGAGTACTGCACCGACACATATGTTGTAAGATGTTTTCTACTGTAATAATATATTGAAGGTTTGAGCAATGCCGGCGGTGATTTTCTCGGAAACTTGGTTTTCCACTAAAAATCTGGTGTTCATGTGTGATGCTTTGTGTGATGGTTTATTCTATTGTTACTACACATGTTCTTTTGTTAACTTAACATCGAGATGATTTAATAGCGCAAAGAACTAAGTTAATAAATTGCATATTTAGATTTACGCTAATACGCGAGTTTCATGAAGGATATCCGCGTATATACGCGGGTTTACTAAAGGAAAGTAGCGCATGGGGTTTAGAGAGTGAAAAAGTAAAAAGTTTTGAATATGCTGTAAATACTGATTCACCCCCCCTCTCTCAGTATTTTTCCCAACAGAATGTACTAAACTGATTCAACCCCCCCCCCCCCCAACCACCCTCTCAGTTTAGCTAAGAGTTCATAAATCAGTATCAGAGCCAGTTCCTTGTGTATTATTTTAACAACTGCAAGGAGGTCCTAGGTCCCCAAAATGGCTAGCCTAGAAGGATGCTCAACAATTAAAGCCCCATTTTTCTTGGGGGAAAACTATACATTACGGAAAATAAGAATGAAAGCCTATCTCATGTCTCTTGGATTAGAAGTATAGATTGCATTAGAAGTAAAATATGCACCAAAGGATACTAACACGAGAGAAAGAATCCAAACAAGATTTCATAGATAATGCAAAAAGAAATTAATGCACTCTTCATTGATTTGTGTGAGTCGGAATTTATCAAAGTAATGGATAATAGAATTTGCCAAAGATATATGGGATACCTTAGAAAATATCCACGAGGAGATAAAAAGGTGAAGATGGCAAAACTACAAGCATTTTATAGAACTCGGTTGAAAATTTAAAAATGAATGAAGATGAGGATGTAGCCAATTTCTTCTTTAAGGTTGTGGAAGTTGTGAATAAATTGATAGCTCTAGGAGAAACCATTAAGGAATGTGTGATAGTGCAAAATATATTGATATCTTTACCATCTAGGTTTAACCCTAAGGTTTTTTCCATAGAAGAAACAACAAACTTGAAACCTTGACCATGAACCAATTGCTTGGAAACTTGATAGCTTATGAGATGAGACTTCCAAAGGGGAAGTCAAATGTGAGAGGCGGCCTTTAAGGAAGGTAAGTGCATAAAAGAAGGAAGATGCATGCTCATTCTCGGATGAAGAGAGGCCAAATTCGTTAGAAGATTGGATAGAGACATGGGTAAGTACAAAGGTAAACTTCAATTTAAGTGGTTTAATTGTGAAAGAGTGGGGTACTATGTGAAATTTCCCCATAACGAGAGAGAACTAGCCACGAAGCCAGAGAAAACCAAAATAAATAGCGGCGAGAAGGGAAGAGATTTAATAGAAAATTGTTTTGTTCTCAACAAGATGGAAGTGCATATGAAATCTCAGATGAATCCTCAAATGAATAAGGAACCTTTGAATTTGTATTAATGGCCAAGGAGGAGCTTGAACGATGCCCTTTGGAAGATGAGGAAGAAGGTGAGGTAGATCTTGAGGGGGAGATAATTAGTGCCACAGGAGAAATAAACAAGCAAACTCAGAAGTGCGAAATCGGAAAGACATTCTCCTAAAATGTGTAAAGGAAGAGCCAAGTTCGAAAAACCTCATTCGATTGAAAGTAGAACTTGAAGAAGCTAAGAAGTTGTAAGACAATTAGAGTAAATCAAAGAAAATATAAAAATCAGGAGGAAGAGAATTTGGAAGAAGAAGTAGTATGTTTGAGAAAGAAATTAGAAAAGGCCCAAAGGGAATTATCTATGAATGCTCCACGAATGAAAATCTATGAATGCCCAAAGGGAATTATCTATGAATGCTCCATAAGAGAGAAGAGAACTAGCCACAAGAGACAGAGAAAACCAAAATAAATAACTGGCAGAAAGGGAAGAGATTTAATCGAAAATTGTTTTGTTCTCAACAAGATGGAAGTGCATACGAAATCTAGGATGAATCCTCAAATGAATAAGGAACCTTTGAATTTGTATTAATGGCATGAGAAGAGCTTGAACGATGCCCTTTGGAAGATGAGGAAGAAGGTGAGGTAGATCTTGAGGGGGAGATAATTAGTGCCCTGGAGGAAATAAACAAACTTAAACTCAAGTGCGAGAAATCGGAAAGACATTCTCCTAAAATGTGTAAAGGAAGGTAAGGATTCGAAAAACCTCATTCGATTGAAAGTAGAACTTGAAGAAGCTAAGAATTTGTAAGACATTCGATAAATCAAAGAAAATATAAAAATCGGAGGAAGAGAGAATTTGGAAGAAGAAGTAGTATGCTTGAGAAAGAAATTAGAAAAGGCCCAAAGGGAATTATCTATGAATGCTCCACGAATGAAAATCTGCGAACGAGTTGGACAAAATACTAAATGCTCAAAGATGTCCTTTTATAAAGATCGGGATAGGCTATGAAGGAGAAAACAATAAGTCCCGAGGTTGAAGATAACCAAAATATCATTTTTCTTGAAAGTTATAATAAAAGAAAATGATAACTCTTAGCAATATGAGAGTATTGCATAAGAAAAATGATAGAACAAAGGAGAAGGTTGTGTAAGCGACTCGGGGATGAGATTACCTCCATGGAAAACACGAGAGAAGCGGAGACATTGAGAAATATGATGAAGCAACCAAAAGAGATCAAAAGAATTAGAAGGTAGCAAGACCTTGATGGGTAATAAAGAAAATATAAACAAGCAACAACCTCAAATGACAAAGAATGAAATGAAGAAATAGTCAAGTACAAAGGCTCATACACTCCTGAATATGAATTGAATAAATTTATAAGTTGTAAGAGAGTTCCTCTATGAGAAGTATCACTTGTTTTATTAGCACAAACCTGGACATATTGGGGCATATTGTAAGAAAAATCAAATCCATTCCAACTTGACAAAATGTACGAGAAATGGAAAGACTACCTTGACAAAACAAATGGAGAGGAAAACCTTTCACTAGGTACGATAATCGTTTCCATGGCTACTATCCTTCATGCAATGAATTTGTACATAAATATGTTGAATGTAAATTATGTTAAAAAGGAACAATGCATACACCAACTCAACCTTACTTAGGTAAAATTAGATGTTATTCATGTCATAAGTTTGGTCACAAAACAAAAGACTATAAGCTACCATATACATTAAACAACTCTAGACAAATGGTGGAATCCAATCGGAAATCAGACAAAAGCATGGATAAAAAAGAATTGCATAAATTATGAAGAACCCCAATAAAGTATGGAAGGAAAAGAGAAAGGGGAACTGTCACTTATATAAAATAATGAATCCATAATAGTCTCAAGGGGAGGAAATTTGCTCAGAAGAAACAAAAATATCTAGGCATTATTAGATAAGAAGCAACATCCCGAAGTATTTCATAAAAAAGTACCTAAAAATAGTCTAAGAAGAGATCCTTGGAATAAGAACAACTAAAAGTTTAGGAAGGGGAAAGGACAGATTTACGACGGAGAACTATAGAGGAAGAAGGATACCGAAGTATTCAATATCCAATAGGTTGATGGAAGGAGAGAGAATATAGCTTCATGGTGGTAGAGGGAACATCTGGCTTCGCAGACAAGCTAAGAGTATAGTAGCACACTAAGTGATGAATGGTTAAAATCACAAAAATTATTTTTCGAGCTATAAAGCGGGAAAGATCCATAGAGGATGATCACACTATGCATCCTGCTTGCAAGTATTATGATGAAACAAAATTAAGAAGGATGAGTAAGAGAAATGTCATTCACCATTATGTCATTCCATTGTTCATCAATACAAAGGTCCCCTTGGAGGAAAACGGAGTTAAATGAGTGATAAAACTATGAGTTTCTTCCCTTTTGGTTTTTCCAAGTGAATAAATTGAATATTTCTTCTGAAGATCATTATGTTAGAACATATGAATTGGATATAGAGCGGTAATGATTACGGAAATGAGTCCTTGAAAGTAATGTACATTTGACATTATTTTAAAAAACAAATTAACGAGAATAATAAAAAGGTTCATGATGATACCATGATTTTTGTATATTGATGATTGATCTTGAGAAAAATGAAGTTCCAATAGTAGAAACTATGAGATTGTCTTAAATATGGGTGTATGCCGAGTTGAAGTTAAACTACACCATGGATTATCAAATTAGTATCAATTGGTATTTGGAACAAGCAACCTACTTATCGTGAGAATGCAAGTGTTATTAATAGAGAAGTGGTATGGTACGAGTCCTCAAGATCAGTATTATGGCGGAGAAGTACATAAAGGTAGTATTCCCATCATTATCGAGCGTTATAGTATTTTTTTATTAAGCTTTGGTTGCTATGATTATTGAAAATTATTTTATTGTAAATGGAGAATGTTGAGCTGGATTATTAAAGCATGAAAAGGTCAATAAAAATGCTAAAAGTCATTATATTATTTACATTTGAAGTATAACATTGAGCATTAGAAGCAATATTCATTTATAGATATAAACTCGCATGCCTTCTCGAGTCGGTACCTATATATCTTCAAGGCCTCTTTCTTAAGATCGTTCATAAAGCGCGGAAATCTGTTGCTAAGATTTCGGTTAAAAAACTTGAAGATGGTTTGCTAAAGATAATTATGAGAGAAACTGAGTTAAAGGATGCGAAGTATGGAGGAATAGTTGTGTTAATCTTATTATTTGAAGCTCGAGTCTTTTATTGTTTAATCTAAAGCCTACTGTTAGAAAATAATTGCTAGTATTTCACCATTTCGGATAGGGTTGATCATTGATATACATACCCCCCTTATGCCATAAATAAAATTGTATGGTGATTAGTAGAGCCGGTGATGAATTGAATGTATCTAGCCTCAAGGGTTTATTTTGAAAATATAACATACGAGTATTAAAGTCATTGGGTCCTTTAGATTGAAATACGGTCTAGTTTTACAAAGATATATGGATTATTGAGAATCGTTGTTCACATCGGTATCAAGGGCCTTTCGTATTTATTAGTGTAATATCCCTGTAAAGTTTAGCACATATCACCAACAACGGAAATGAGTAAAGGTGAACCACGGTTACAAAATATATATTGGCATCATCATATTTGAGCAGAGATGTGTACTTTAAATGTGTATTGTAGAAGAAGTAATATTACATCTACAACCTTCTTCAACATATATGTATCTTAGATGAAGATCATAATATATAGGCGAGGTATATTTAGGCCAGAGACTTGATATGTCGTATGGAGCATTCTCGAGTATTTAGTACTATTCCAATGATGCATCTTTGATTATAATTCGAGCACGAGTTTGTTCTATGGAGTGTCCTTATCATCACTTTCGGCTTTATACAAGTTCAAAGAGTCTGCAGCAGGGATGGTATTAGATTGTGTATATGTATACAAAGATTATTGATTCTAAAAAGTGTTCTCCCAACAAATCTTGTACTGGTTTGGAGCAACAAAGCATAAAGTTAGAATAAGAAGGCATACACAACTCGAAGAGAGAAATAATGCAAAGATGGAAACTACATAGAAATGTACAACACTTTTCCATTGATGTCAAAGGGGAAGGAAAATAAAGTAGAAGAAAAGCTCTTTTGAAAAGCAAGCGAGAGGAAGATAGGCACTTATTGAATGAAAGGAAAGGAAGTCTTGGAGGAATTATTGGAGTGTTGGAGGAAGTTTTGCAACCAATTCCAAAGGGGATATTGTTGGAAATATTGTCATTGATGGCAAAGGATAACAAAGGAAGCTGACACACCGAACTATAATTAAAGAAAAGGAGCATAGAAGCAACATCATTAAGGCAAAGAAGCGGTCCAGGCAATAATGCGGTAAGAAAACATAAAAGAGAGGCAAGGAACAACATTAGACCATCGAGAAAAGGTAGCAAAGGAGAAAAGAGCGGCAAAAAAGGCAAAGGAAGCATAGGTAGCAAAGAAGAAAATGCAACAAAGGTAGAGTCATGAACATGTTGGGTCAAGTTGTGAACGCGGGACAAATTCATGAACATGCGGCAAGTGTGATAATCCCAAGTCGAGTGAATAACAAACGGAAGAACAAAGAAGGACCATAGATCTTGCATGAATCCTCTTATTGAATCAAATATTTCATTAAGTGCACAACAAAAAGGCGATTGGATTTGCAAGCAAAAACGAGGATCGAAGGATAATCAAATTTGAAAGCAACGAGAAGACGATAGATCTGTGCGGATCAATAGTGACAATCACAGCACGCTATGAAGATATCGCATATACGCAGTATAGTGTTTATGGTTAATACTTGGAAAGTTAAGTTATTTAAATTGCGATGAGAAGTGGATCGGAAAGGAGACAAGCATGGGTATCGGATCAACAGAATAGCAGTGCGAAAAGCGCAAACCACAAATCTTAGTGTTTTAGTGTTAAGGCCTTCACGGGGTAAGGGTATTTTGCGTGTGATGCGGGCGGATCGGCAAGGAGACAAGCGTCGGCCGTCAAATCCAATGAAGACCAATGGCAAAGATTGAAGAAAACCATAAATTTTAGTGTTTAAGTGTTAAGGTCGTCACGGGGTAAGTTATTTTGTGTGTGTGATGCGAAGTGGATAAGGGACATGTGTTGGCATGGCGCAATATACAATGAATCGCCTAATAGAGGTTAACCACTAGGGTAAATTATAATGTGAGTGAAGTGAAAAGTTGTGGGGAAAGTAAATCTTATAAAGTGAGAAGTGTGATCACCTCTAATTCGTGGAAAGTTTTGTGGGACCCTTCAACCAAATTTAAGCATGTATACGAGCCTTTTCTTCGTTAAATCGCATCGGAGTAAGATAAGGATATTACAATGTAAAATCTAAGGAACGCAAAGTGTAAAGTGTGATTTTTGAAGCACGGACGATGCGGTTCAAGGTGAATTCTAATATATTTCAAGTCCAAGATGTAATTTTTTTACGTTGGTTTTTTATGTGAAAACCATGGAAGCGAGAGGTCGAATCGAGTTATAAAGGAAAGGGGCACAGGCTTAGCATGAAAAAGGACCGGGAGCTCGTGCGAGAAGAGTGTTGCGGTAGTGAGTTAAAAGAAAACACTAAATGGGAGTAGACTCGGGTAAGACTAGACTCGAAGTGTAGAAAAAATGTTATGTAGATGTGGCTATGAGTTAAAAGGTAAGGTTGAACGTAAGAGAGAGAAAAATTTGGGCAAGTGACCGAAACTCATGCGGAGGTGTTATGTGGTTGTGGCGAGTTTGATAAAAAAAAACTAAACATGGGTGGAAGGAGACTCGTGTGAGTAACATGACACGAAAAGGAGCGAGAGAAGAGCATAGAATGCTTCGGATAAGATGAAATGAGCGGAAGTGGTGTAAAACATAAAGGAATGGGTCAAGTTGGGCTAAGACATTAATGTTGCGGCACGGTTGGAAATATAGCTAGCATAAACATAAATAAATAAAAAAAACAAAAGGGACAATAAACGGAAAGAGGATAAACATGCATGAAATCTAAGAAGGTGAAAGGTCTAGTGAAATATTCGATTGTAACTATAAATGTGTTCATTATTTTATATTTTTTATGATGCAAACAGTCTCTAAGAAAAATCAAAACTCCAATTTAATACTTAAATGAGTGTATATATAGTTGTAAAATCACGGAATATTCGAGTGAGGAAATGAATGGGTGGAAGGAGAAAGTCATGCCTATTCACTTGATATTCCCATATAGAATGCAAACAACCAAGTGATCTCTATAAGCGATGTTATTGTAATATGCATAGATAAGTTTAGAGGCAGAAGAATGAGATAGAGCATATAGAGATGTTTTGTAGATCCGGAGAGCTGATATGAAGAATATTTGAAGGTTGGAAGGGCAACATTGAAGAAGGAGAAAAACGAGTTGATGTACAGGTAAATCAACATATGATTTCATTGTAGTGTGAGGGAGTTGGTACTTCCATATCAAGTTGTAGCTTGATAGATGTCCGGTTATGTTGATTGATGTGGGAGCCTCATGTGGGTTGTAGATTGCGGAAAAATACATGGGAGTTTGTGATTTTGTTTCAAGTTGTAGGTTTGGATAGATGTCCCGGTGGGAGTTGGTTTAGTTAGGAGCCTCTTGTGGATTTGTAGCACACGAGAAAATAGATGGGATTTGGAGCTTCCTTGTGATTTATAGCTTGCATAATTTGGGGTAGTAGCCTCCGGTAGGTCGAGCCTACATAAAATCGGTGGTGAGAGGGAGTTGGAGCTTGCCTTTGGATCAAAATGATAATAAGATGTGGTTTTCTCCCTTATGGGTTTCGAATTATGTCTGTTGTGTATGTGCTTGAAGATTATGTGTTGATGTGAAGTTTTAATGCAGCAATTACATTAGGGGAATTTTGAGGTCTAAAATGGGCCTCCCAGAAAAATGTACAACAAAAATAAACTTTATAACAACCAATAGGATTCAAGATGATGGTGTCGACCATGGGGGATGATTCACCATTTTTTAAATAAAAGGGTAAAAATATTAAAAAATAATAAAATAATAAAAACTACTTTTTCAACTCGTATTTTCAACTTATCTCCCAAAATTTTTACTCAAATTTGAGCGGGAGTACTCGTTGGATGCGAAATTTAATTCTCAACCAGGAGTACCCATGTTACATACTTTCGATGAACATACTACACGAAAAATGAGAAATACATAAAAAACGTGATTGTAATCACTTTTTTT
Organism: Pinus albicaulis; assembly: GCA_034641835.2. Classification (NCBI taxonomy): domain Eukaryota; kingdom Viridiplantae; phylum Streptophyta; class Pinopsida; order Pinales; family Pinaceae; genus Pinus; species Pinus albicaulis. Next base: position 101,212 of record JAXQQM020084016.1, on the reverse strand, counting down.
TATGTATTTCTCATTTTCGTGTATTAGAACCATCGAAGTGTGTATGGGTACTCCTTGGATGAAATTAAATTTTGCATCCAACAGTACTCCCATATTTCGAAAATTTGAGTAAACAATTTGGGAGATAAAGTTTGAAAATATGAGTTGAAAAAACGGGCCTAAATTTTCCCTCTAGGAAATTTGATGATGTCATCCAATCTTATTTGATTTTCCACTATTTTATAATTTCCTTAGGAGGCCCATTTTAGACCTCAAAATTCCCCTAATGCTTGCTCTACACACATTAAGTTTATTGATTCTTTATGTATTAAGTTTCTTATGGGCTTGAAGGTGTAATTGAGTTGAATGAAAAAGTTTTAAATGTCCATGAATGTACTAAACTTATTCACCCCCCCCTCTCGGTTTAGCTAAGAGTTCATCACAACAAGAAAAATTAGATGTTGAGGCACATGTCTAACCGCTATCATACCAAAAACAAAATTTGCAATATCAAGATCAAAGCGGTGAAGATTAAGCTCGAAACCTAATCGGCCAAAAGGAGAAGGGTAAACGGCTTACTTGCTCAGATATACTCCTTATTAGCTTGGAATATTTCATCAAGACTTCATTCAACAACTTTGAAGGTTTTTTGGGCAAGTTTTGGCATTTTCGGCATTATTGTCAAATTTTATAAACTTTTTGCATAGTCAACCTGCCAAGAGTACATGATGAGCCACATTGCACTTTTTACGGAAACCTCTAATGATGACTAGCTTCTATAAATAGTTGGATAAAATGGCCTCTACATCAATTTTTTACTATTAGCACTCCAAAATATGAACTTTTATTTGGTGGAAAAGCCCAAAAAAATCATTAAAAACACCTTTCTTCCGGTGTTTTAGTGATATATTGCACTTTTGAGCAGGTGCGGGAAAATTGACTTTTGAGGGCTTGCTCCATCTTGATTAGTGCTTGAGGACATTTTTTAAACTAAAATAGGAAGATATTTCAAACGAGCTATATTGCGAGTCCAATTTGGACTTCGGGAAGAAGTCAAAATTCAATTTGAGCATTCATGTTGTACTTTTCCCCGCAGCAGTTGCGCTTTTTACAGACATTGCGCTTTTTACGGTCTTCTATTTTCTTGAGGAAATTTCACTTTCTTGGTTGGTCTGATGGATTCAAGGTTTTAATGATGTTAATGTCAAAATCAAATTAATAATGTATTTTTATGATACTGAAATTATATAGATCAAATAAAATGTAATTTTGGGTCAATTGAATTAGCTTCATCAAAGATAGGGATGAGTTTGTGTGCTTCCTAGTCATTCGAGATTCCGGTTGAGGAGTTTGGGGGAACAACTCCACAAGTCATGGATTCAACCCCTAAAAAGTGGGAGAAGTATGTTTTGGTCTATATCTCTCATTTACTTTTTTGTCATTGCAAGGGTTGGATGTTGCGTAATTGATCTTTGTGCAATTGTCTTCATTCATTTTGGCCAGGAACTAATAGAAAATGTTATGACTATTGTGGTGGGATTCATGTGGTATGTGTTTTAGCAATGTTGCCTCTTATGTTTTCATATGTTTAAATGTATTATGAGTTCCATATTTATGTCCATCTCTTAATGTGATTTATATTTAAGGTATGAATCTGAAGAATTAATTATTTTGATCTTTCTGTTTTAGAAATTATCACAATTGTTTCACTTTATTTTGATATAAAATAATTCATGATTTCCATTCTCTTTTTGAAACCCTATCAGCCTATCACACTCATCAAGATGAAAGTGCTTCAAAATTAATGTGCTTCCACCTTGCCCCATCAGGATCTCTATAATTATGATCCTAAGTGCCTTGGCCTAGTTCTTCCACGAACTAATTCTCCATCAAGCCTCCAAATTAATCAGAGAACCCTAGAGCTTACTATACCTAGCCTAAATCCTCATTGTCAGGTCAATTTGGTTGTGATCTTGGAGATAGCTCTCTTTTTTATAATATGGCTAGCTACTAGCTCAAATCGATTTTAGTTACCTTTGGTGGTCTTCTTCTCGACCTTGAGAGATCTAGTGGAGTGATAACGGTGTCGACGATATCCTTCAGGGAAATATCCTAACAATAAAACATTATTTATGTTTCATGTCTAGATTCTTGAACATCAACCTATCCTTCAAAATTTTAAATCATTGATCAAAATTATGATCGTTGTGTGGCCATTACATTCCCTTCATGCAATGTACGGTGTCACCCATGTGGTGTGTGCACGACACCGCATGCGACCACCAACCCTCTCCCTTTCGACCTCTTAAGCACCCTGATCGGGTGATGGTGGAAGAAATTTTAATTGTCCTTTCAACGAAAGGAACATTCATTCAAATTGAATTTATTAATTTTATTATTTAAATTTTTTGTTATTAATTGAGGAAACATTTAAATGTTTACACCCATCATAGATATTGAGGTTTATATTAATTTTAACATTTTATTTATTAATTTTAACATTTTGTTTATTACCTAAGTAAGATTTTTAACATTTAAACAAAATTTAAAATTGTTTACATACTTACATTACACTTTTACAATTAAATGGCAAGTCGAGAGAGTCGAGTCATAGTTAAAGTCTTGTATTACCTCGAATTATAATCAATGTTTTAGGTGGGATCTTACATATAATTCCACTATATATATTTACAAATATAACACAAGAATCCATCAAATGATATATGAGTGCATTAAGAATGATATTCAAACTAGTTGGTTTAGTGTTATGTAATATATTAAGTATTGCGATTACACATAGGTTGTAGGTCTCATTACATTGTAATTAAGTGCACTCAAAATTTTGGATAGATTGGAGGCTTGATAACATTATATTTGGTTCTCGTTTGAATTCATTTTGTAGTGTGGTTTACTTGAGGCTCGTTTTAATTATGGGTAGCTAGGCTAAGAACCTAATCGCATTAGTTGAGTTGAATCTCATTCGAGGATGGATGGAAAGATTTAGGGTCCATTGCATTAAAGTTGTATTTTGTTTTTTGAAGTTAAACATTATAACTTGAATTAGTCGGTTTTAAACTAATAGTGATGAAGGAAAATATATGTTTATAGTCTTTCCATGGCAAAGACTAATAAGAGAATAAGTATTTTAAAGTAAATCCATCCATGAAATGTGAAATTATCATTCAAAAGTTTTCTCTTTAAACACCATGCTTCTATAAACATTACATCAACTAGTTACAACATAACCATGTCAAATAATGGATTATACCAAATACTTTCATTTAAATTACATCAATTGCACCTCATTGACAAAGAATGTTTCTAAGTTAGACATAGATTTTCGAGTAATATTAATATGTAGTTTCAACATTGTTCTTGAGATTAATTGTAGCCTCAAGGTAGTTTCTTTATAGAATAAACATCCTGAAATATAATTTTTATATTAATTTTATGAGAAGTTGTTGCACTTCATGAGCCTTTGGTAGAGTCATACAATAATGGCCACCACTTGAGACTTGTTAAATGAAAAATATATTCACAAAAAACATAATAAATATGAAGAAAATTTTGCCATAGAAAGACTAGAATTTATAACATAACTACTTCTAAATTAAGGTAACAAAACTTTTCAACCATATAAAATATCCAATATAATATCTCTCTTTCCAAATTAATTTTATAATGCATAAATTTAATATGACTTTTATAAATACATCAAATCTTAATTTAACGAATTAACATTCCAATAATACAATAATAAATCAATTAAAACAATACGACAAAACATTAACATTCAAAAATAATAATAATAATAAACTATTGATGATGATGATGATGGCTAACGTCCGTGAGACAGCTTTGGTCTATAGGACACATAATTTTCTTAGTTCTTAAGTGTTTGGCTTCTTGTCTTTCTTGGCAAGATTGGTGTTATAGCAGCTTTCTTTTTCTTCTCTACGGTCTTCAACTTCCTTTATCTTACATCTCCTTCGCATCTCTTCTAATTCTTGGGACAACGGTGTCTTATCTTCGGGGAACTAAGAGCTCTACTTTTCTTTATAAGCTGATTTCTTTTGCGCGGTGTTCGAATCCTCATAATTTTTTATGTAGGGTTGTCGAGTTCATTTTGTTGTTGGGTGCGGCTTTCACACCACAACATATTGAGGCTTATTTATATCTTGCATGATTTCTTGCGATTCAAAGTTTTACGAGTATTGTTGCTTGGTGACAGTGTAATGTTCCTTTGTGCTCCTTCCCACCATGTAGATCTATGGTGATTCTTTCCTATTGAAATTTTTACGGGAGACTTTTGGGCAATTTTTGGCCGGATGGCCTGTCTCGAACGGGATCGACATACGAAGAGGACACTTTCCTTAGTCAAGTTTCTAGTTCCATACATAGTCTTTGCTTGTTAGGATTATTTCAGTGAGATACGGTTGATCCCATTCTACATGAATGCGTGCATAGGTGGTTCGACAAATTCCTTTGTTTCTAGGCAATTGAAGTAAAATTTCCCAAATTCATTTCCAATGGATTTTAGCGAGAGAGATTCCGGGGATGCAAAGGTATGTTTGGCAATACGACCCCTGCTTATTCTTTGAGGAGTTATGAGTACATTGTTGAGTGATCGAATGATGGGTTCCATGGATTGTGAAGCAGGCAGAGTTTTCCCCAAAACGAGGAGCGAATCTAAAATACATTGTCTTCTTTCGAGTTTTCAAAAATATACTATAAAGAGGCATATGCACAAGGGTAGATATTAATTTCATCATAAATGATGGGCTTCCATACCTATGATATCCAATTGTGGAGAGTTTTCGATCGCGACCAAAAATCATTAAACCAGAAGATTAAGGCGAGTTTCAAAAAAAACTTCGAGGCCTCATCCGAGGAGGCCTGTGACCACACACGGTGGGAGTTGGGGCTTCATGACAATATGGGGAAGAGCTTGACTCTCGGAGGCGAGACGAGAGGCGGGCTAGAGAAATTATCTTTGCGAAGGCTGTGAGCCATATTGGTAAACCAAGATTGGGTTCAGAAATTTAACGGATCTTTCGATCATGCCCTTGTCAAGGAGTCACAACCCATCAACGGACTCTTTGGTGTGCGAATGATTGGAAGATTCCTTTCATATGGCGGAAGGAACCGGCGAGCAAACCCTGCGACGATGACGATGGTAAGAACTCGTTGCACTACTGCCATAGCATGCGGTAAGAGAGTCACACGCAAATGACGACAACAAGGCATTAAAACTATAACACAAGGCATTAAAACAATAACGGAAGACATATCTGAAAATGAATTAAAACAATACAACAAGCAATTAACTTTCAAATATGATAATAATAAATCAATTAAACCGATAGCACAGAAGCTATTAAGAAACAATAACAATGTCATATAACGTTTTGACATGAAACCTACCTATTAAATTCATGGGTGGAATATTCCATAAAGAGAATAGTTTTCTATCTAAATCAGATTCCAAACCATTGTAGTGAAAAGGAACCAATGCTATGTTGTCTATACTATGAAATTATGAACCAAACTTTGTTGAAAACCTTCTTTATGACTTGTATATGCGAGCTAGGTTCGAGGGCTATAGGTTTGTATAATTTACTATAAGTCATGTCTTCTTTTATGGCACATAAATGCTTTTGGGACGGGAAGCCAATCCCAAGTGTTATCAATTAAATGGTGAACCACTACCTTTGAAGAGTGAACAATATGGCTTGGCTACAGTCCTGAAAACACGGGTGATCTCCCACTCCTATGCAACTATTCCATAGAATATTTTCCCAATTATGAATTAAATTGTATTCATAAAGGCAGTAAATTGTTCGTCAGCCATTCCCTACATAAGAAAGAAGGCATACGGCTGTGCAAATCTCCACCCCATTCCCATTCATTCAACTCCCACACAATAATCACAACCTTCATCTCTATCCTTCCTCCATCTAACTCCTAGACTCTCTCTCCCTCTCCTTCCCCATGCATAGGCATCCCTTTGGCTTTGGTTGCCACTAATAGTAGATGTAGACTACCGTTCTACATTCTTGTTATGAACTATTTTAGGGAATAGAACAAAATGCAAGGGAATAGGAAGAATAGGAATAGGAATCATCATATATGGTCTTTCAAGGACAAAGCCAGAAAATATTTGATAGATTTTGAAAATATCTAGGTAAAGTAGAGTTTAGCTAAATAAAAAATATTAATTCATTAAAATGTGATGATGGCTATCTTTTTCCAAATCTAAATTTGCATCACAGCCTCACAAATTTCATGTATAGAGTAAGTAGGGGAGAGATGAACTCCCAATTCTTCATAACCCTGTGGTCCTTAAAATAACTACAACTATGATGGGAAACTCTACTACAATGAAATTGACATTTGATGCAACATCTTGATATTTCAAAAGTGAGAACATCATCTTTGAAATTGTAAAAAGAAACATTTTGAATTGAAAAATAACATAAAAATGATTATTTAAATGGACTGTTGTTTAATCATGAGGAGTAATATAGACTATGTAACATTGAGAACCCTTTGATTTTTAAAAATGATTTTGATCCAATTTTATGAAAACATTACTAATGTGATCAAATTGTGTGTTTTTGTTGATTCTATGCAATCTTGATAGTTATTTTGGAATATAAGAGGAATTATTTTATAATATAACATTTCCAAAAATAGCGTGGGGTAAAAAACCTTTTCACTTATCACATTTGCATATATATGTAGATGATTAATGAAAGCTTTATAATAAAATTTCAAGTCGGATAAACTCGAGTATCACAAGCTTGGATGGAAAGAAAAAAGATGTTAAGGAATTTACGGAGGAACTTGAACTCTAAGAAATGATTTCTAGATGAAATTTATGGAAAAAGTAGACGATAGAAATAAGACAACTAATAAAAATAAAAACCTAGAAGTATTCTAATGAGTATGGAAATGATTGTATATCGAATTTAAACAATGATTGGGTTCCTAAATTTGAATAACAGAACCAACACAAGATTGGATTCCTTAGAATTTATTATTATCACAGAGAAAAATTTCCTATTTCATCCCACCTATTAAAGGCTTCTTGGAGAAAACCATCTTCACCCCCAACCCGCGGGATTTCCTAAGACCACCTCAACGAGGATCCAAAATCACGTAGCAATCCAAGCTAAACCAAATGAGAACCCAGCACACCATGGCTATCCGGGAAATGAAAAAGGAAACGATGTACATCATTGTTAATATAGTAAAATCTCATGCTAATGAAGACACCATGACCTAGTAAACCAATGCATAAACCATGCATTTACATACTAGTAAGATAATTACACATAACAATTTCTCTTTCTCTTCTTAATTTTTTGCTTTTCTTCTGCTATTTGCCAGTATTCTTCTTGGACTCCATTGGTTTACTTGCTTTCTTGCTTATGTACTCCACGTTTTCATAGTGCTCTCTCCTCTTGTTGTAGTGTTCTCTCTCACTTATTTTTCCTCTCCTCGTCTAAGTGAGAATGCTTGAATGTCCAAGTGTGTGTTAGAATATTCTATTCTTTTTATTTTCATCTTTCTTTTCCTTTCTCATTTTATCTTCCATGTATATTTTTGTCTCTTCATATTAATTTTCTCTTTTTTTCCTTTATTTCCATTTATTTCCCTTTTCCCTTTATCGATACAAATTTCCATAACTAAAAAATAGTTAACTTCGGGTTCTCCCAATGTAATGTTTTCCCCTCATTGACTTGGAATATGTGTCCAATGACCTTGGTATTGATAAAAATTGATATCTTATTAATTAAATGGCTCTCCGGGTGATATACCCCGGAAGATTTCCTAAGCACTCCACATAATGAACTCACTATTCAGTCGGAAGAACCTCTTACATATAGTCTTGCACACTAAGAGGTTGGCTTGAACCACTCCCTAGATATTAGGATCTCACACCTAATATTAGAGTGCCAATCCTATCCTTATCTAACAAATAACTAATTCTAGCTTTCTCCATTATTTCTAACACTCCCCTTAATGGAGAAAGGGTACGGAAAGAATAGCATATGCATGTTGGTCTAGTCTCAACTAGGCTTACAATAATACATAAAAACTTTGTAACAAAGGTTTTTCATTTTTAATTCTTCTTGCTTGAGAGTCCACGCTTTTTCATTCCTAGGTGAGGTTTCATCTTTACTTTTCTTGCCATGATGTAGTGATATCTTCTCCTCCTATTTACATTTTATTCCCCAAAGATGAAACTCTTGAAATCTTATCCTCCTCGATGATTGTATGATGACATTCTTTATATCTTTATTGTTGGTAATTGATAACACTTTAGAGGGTACGTAGAGGCTTGATAGGAGAATTTTTCCTCCTCACTATTTCCCGGTCTCAAACATATTAACGTCCTTGATGTTGTCTTCAACATTCATTGATCCAACTACTACGTTGACTTCATAAAGACATGATGTTTCAAGCAATACCTTTAGAACTTTAATTCCTCTTCAAACTTTGTTTCTTCTTCCTTGTTGTTGTTTCTAATATACGCACATAAGAAATATTCATGAGATCATCATAATTTGAATTCTTTCTAGCTTGGTCTTCTTACGCAGAGTCTTTGTAGTCGCCTCATGTGGTTCATCCAATTGATCTTCAACAATATGTTCATCTTTACTTCCTTCATGAAGAACGACTAGTGAGTCTTTTATCTCACGCTTTAGCATAGTATATTGTATCTCTTGATAATCATGGTCACGGAACCACTGAGCACACCCAGTAAAAATATCATCGGGGTCAAATATGTGTAAAAGTGTATCCATATTAGAAAGATCCAACTTATCTCACTTCCATGTTGCAGCTCCACTCGGTCCTCTCAAAGGCTCCAACAACCTGTTACCATGTAGCGGGAAAATTATCCCTTTGGTAGCTCTTCAACTATAGAACCTTCTCATGAAGATTGTGGCTTCTATTTCACACAACCAAATACGAAGCAAATGCAACCTCACTCGAGTGCACCCTTCATAATAGTAGTGGCTCCTTCAAATTTGGCAGAGCTCACAACCTTCTATTTCGAGGCCAATTCAAAAAACCATAAGGCCAGCGAGGATGACAATTTTTTTAGTTACCATAGTAATTTGAATGCAGGCGAGATGTCCCTCGCATTAAACTTGGCAAATCTTTGGGATCAAGTTAAGAAATGCCTTTAATGAAATCACGAACATTTATTTTGAATCAAAGTGTGCCACCATGTAACTTCCTTCTATCATTGTAAATGATTTAATAAAGTATCATTCCTTAATGTGTAACGAGCTAGAAAACAATTTAAAACCATTTATGTTCTCGATTAAATATACATAAAAAACAAAAACCGAGGTCACCACTCCATCGATACCAATTCGTAGACCCCAAATGCTGCCACGGCGGCCTCCCCATACAAAATTTTGGTACCATAGGAAACGGACACCATTGATTCGTACGGGATGGATGCTCCCATCACATCTATTACTCATGAGCGCGTCGAAAATATAAGCGAGGACGGGGAACGTTGAGATGTAACACACCTTGCTCAATCCATAACCATTAGGGGAATTTTGAGGTCTAAAATGGGCCTCCTAAGGAAATTATAAAATAATAGTGGAAATAATAAAATACGATTTAGTAGCATATCATATATTAGAGAAAAAGAAAAAACTACTTTTTCAACCCATATTTTCAACTTATCTCCCAAATGTTTTTACTCAAATTTCAAGGTAGGTACTCTTTGGATGAAAAAGTATCCAACATGGGTATCTTTGGATGAAAATTTTAATTCCTCATCCAATAGTACCCATATTGAAATCTTTTGATAGCTCCTACTACATGAAAAATGAAAATACATGAAAAACGTGATTTTAATCACACTTTTTTATGTATTTCTCATTTTCGTGTACTTGAGGTCCATCGAAAGTATGCAACATGGGTACTCCTTGGATGAGGAATTAAATTTTGCATCCAATGACTAGTCCTTCTCAAAATTTGAGTAAAAAATTTGGGAGATAAGTTGAAAATAAGAATTGAAAAAGTAGTTTTATTATTTTGTTATTTTTTGATACTTTGCCTTTTATTTAAAAAATGGTGAATCATCCCCATTGTTAACATCGGCATCTTGAATCCTATTGGTTCTTATAAATTTTATTTTTGTTGTACATTTTTCTTAGGAGGCCCATTTAGACCTCAAAATTTCCCTAATGGATCCACCACGAGCGTTCCTCACACGGCACCAAATCACTCACGACTACTTGCTTGTCCAATCCTAGCGGCAAATCATGGGCTACTTGATCTCATGCAACACTACGAGTTTGCTCGGCTCTTGTCCCATGGTTCTCTTATGCCTCTACTAAGAGAGAAACGCCACATAACTACACACATTTTTGGTTTGTGTAGTCCTCGCAGGGCTACCATAGATCCTTTATAACACGACATGCATGAGATCACGGGAAGTGTCACCATGTTATCATCAAAAGCAGTTAGTTTGGTTAGATATGTCATTATGAGTTATTTCAAGTATGTTGATAAAATAAATTCATGAAAATTTTAAAATTTCATGATTGGTATAGTTTAAAAGGGTCTAAGGTGTTTTTGTGTTATGTAATTAAGGTCTTGTCATAAGCCAATTTCAAAAAATTCACATATATAAGGTCAAATAACTCATTCTTGAAAATTGTCACCTTTCACTTGAGTCTACGGTGATTTCTATGAAAAACATGTGATTTTTGCTACGAACTCACACAATAGTTAATGTAGAATGTTGCAAACTTTCTATTTGAATTCTCTACAAACTCATGTTTTTGCAAGTAGTATGTTTTTAATGGTTAGGAGTCGGTATGTCACCATCATTACCTATTATGAGTTATTATTCGAGGGGTATGACATGCTTAGCCATCATTATCCTGCCCATCATTTTGTTTTCTTCTCCCATTTTTCCTTTCCTTGTTAAACCTTCATGCATTCGAGCCTAATCACTTAGCTTGTCGATAAATATTAGCTGATTTTTGCCTCCTTTTCCTTTTGTATGAGTATAGCTCTAGGCTATCATAGGTGATCAAGGTAAATTCTTAGCAATTACCCTTAACCAAGACCTTTTATGGTGATAATTAGAGTTGCATTTAATTAAGACATTAAAGAACATAAATGAACAATTGTAGATGTAAATAAGAGGAACATAAATGAACAAGATCAACTTAATCATAAGAACACGTCGTTTGATGCGAATTTTAACCGGAGGGACTACATCTCAGGAACCTCGGTGTCAAGATGGTGTAGGCCGTGCATTATGTGTTGAAAGAAGAAGATGTACATGGATGTGTTTCACTATGACATACAAGGAAAATTTTCCCTCCCTAACGCAGGTGGCTTGACTTCTTTAAGATATGTTCCAGCTGCCCAGACTCGCATACATAAAGAAAGACTCCTATCGGTATGACCATAGCTAACATGTAATAAATAAGAGTATCACTTCAATCTTGGCAAACAAGGATCTCAACACTACACATGAAAATGAGCATCCCACCAATGTGGCATAAAAGGGATCTCATACATGACAAAAATCCATAGCTGAAAATACATCAATAACAACACAAGGCGAGATCCACGAGCTAATATAATCAACGGATGCGCGAAATAATACATCTCAAAGACAAATAAATGAAAAAGTACATGGAATCCATGCCGCCTCATGCTACATTTACGAGAGAAATTTGGCTGCCTACCTTGTTGAATCTAAAAGCACCATCATCTTGTGGCGTCGAAAAAAGGTGAAAATGTTGCTCACTTGTGGAAATATGACACTTGCATAAAGAACTTCCAAAGTGGCTGAAAAATAAAAAACTAGGATACGAGCGAGCATGCCATCAAACTCGTGGTGTCGATTAGTGTGAAATGACATAAAATTTGTCCGTTTGGAAAAATTCAGAAATTTCGCCCTCTGGGGGATGGCCTCAATCGAGTTCCACTTGCCTCTTTACGGGCACTCATGGTTCCACTACACCTACAATAAAAAATAATAAACCTCGATCTGTGTGCTCCATTTTTCTACGCCAGCACTCATACGAAGTGAGGTTTAAATATGTTGGATGGGCGGTTACCCGAGAATCCATTTGGAGGATTGGTTGAGATGGGATTAATTTGGAGGGGGGAGGTTGGGTGGTCAAACCATGACCCCTCTAAATTGAGGTAAAAAATTGTTTTAAAAACATACTGTCATTTTAAAAAATCCTTCGCATTTCTTTGAAGAGTCCACTTTAATTTTAGGGACGGTAAGTTGGTTTGGTTGGGGGCGGCTTGGGTAGGCGGCTTTGCCCCTTATCTCTTGTCGGCTTCATTGTATATGGTGGCGTTGTAGGTTGGGCCGCCCATGGAGCGAGGTCGACGGGTGGGTCGGGTGGGTTCGATTCCACCGGCCATGTAGATGTGGCATGGTCTTGTTGGTGGGGACGACGGGGTTGACAACTCGCCCCCCAAAATTTCATGTGGTTGTTTTTAATACGGTGGGGGTGGCGGAGATTACGGCCCACCCCCTTTATATATATATATATATATATATATATATATATATATATATATATATATATTTATATTTAAACAAATTAAGCCCTTTTAAAAAATCGGAGAATTTGATAGAAGGAGGAAAATTAACTAGGCGAAAATTTCATAGAAATCTGCTTTGGCAGGTATGCGGAATCCCGGTCGCTGGTTTGGTCCAATGAAATGATAAAGAAATTATCATTTGAAGACCCAATTGTTTTCAAATTCGACATGAAGGATCTTGGTCTTCGCAAACTATATTTTGGGCATGGAAATTAAGAGAGATTGAGAAAACGGGCTAGTTCATGGAAGAATTGTGTCGAGACAATATTGGGGGATTAATATGGAGATAATGCTGATGAAGGTTCTATTCCTATAGGTGTAACACTATTGAAAATGTCCCAAGACCACAGAAAGAGGAGATATATGTGTGTTCCATATGCAAGTGTAGTGGATGTCTTGATGTATGCAATGTTATGTACTAGACCGGACATTACACATGCGGTGGAAGTGTTGACAGGAAGTTATTTCAAACTAGGAAGGAGCATTCGACAACAATGAAGTGGATTTTAGATATTTTCATGGCACTGGCTTAAAGAAGCCATCATCACCTATTTCTAAATAGACATTCGAGGTAAAGAATGTTTATTTTCTTCGATTTCATCTTCACATGCTACCATTTCTATGGAAAATGTGGAAATACCCGATAAAATGGCATGCGACTCGTCACCAAGATGGGATATAAGGGAGGAGGGATTTAGGTGTTAATGTCCAAGGCACGATTCAACCTTCGGAATTCATGCACGGACCTAGATTAGCGTAGGTTTGGGGTACACTAAGGACAATGCTTGAAGGTGTAAGAAACTCCCAATGCTTGGTTGAAACCATTGAGAAGAATATTGCCGGGAACGCCCATATCATCTACCAACACGCACACTGTGATGAAGCCTAAGGCAAGCTCATGCCATGATCGCACCGGATACCACCGGAAAAGGTATATGATCTCTATATTATCAATTTCATTTTGATTATAAGCATGTTGATAATCATTAGGGGAATTTTAAGGTCTAAAATGGGCCTCCTAAGGAAATTATAAAATAATAGTGGAAATAATAAAATAAGATTTGATTACATCATCAAAATTTAGAGGGAAAAAATAAAAAAACTACTTTTTCAACTCATATTTCAACTTATCTCACAAAATGTTTGCTAAATTTCGGCCGGAGTACTCGTTGGATGAAAAATTTAATTCCTAAATCAAGGGGTACCCATGTTACATACTTTTGATGTAGTCATTCTACCTGAAAAATGAAAATACATGAAAAAATGTGGTTAAATCACGTTTTATCTGTTTCCTGTTTGCTAATATCATGAAATCATCAAAAGTATATAACCTCAGTATATGGATGAAATCAATTTTTTTTTTGTCAATAATCCTCATTGAAATAAATGAGGATAAGTGGAAAATACAAATTGAAAAAATAGTTTTGTTATTTTATTATTTTTTAATCTTTTTACCCTTTTACTTAAAAATGGTGAATCACCCCCATGGTTGACATCATCATCTTGAATCCTATTGGTTCTGCTTATAAAGTTTATTTTTGTTGTACATTTTTCTTAGGAGCCCCATTTTAGACCTCAAAATTCCCCTAATGAATGGATAGAAGTCATGGCATAGAATTTTTTCGGTTTGTGGTTTACATAACCATGTCGTATTATTGGGTGTTAGAAGAGAATGGTAGCATGAAGAGTATGAGGCATGAAATACCTTATCCACAACAGTAAAGAAGAAGGTAAATCGGTCTGGATGAAGACTCTGACTGCCATTGTTATCACCAAATTGATCTTGATTAGTGCTCATCAATCAGTAAATGTAACTCTTTCAAACCACTTCTAATTGAATATTAGCCTCTTCAATTTGATAGGGCTCTCTCAAAGGGGGGTTTATGATTTTGAATAAAGGTAATACTAGATGGCTAACTCTGAATTTTGACTTGGTTTTGTATGGTTGCGAGGTTGAAAAATAAGGCTTGCTACCATTGGGCTATGGAGTCAACATCGGTACATCTTACGTAGGTGGTTCTTCACATGGGCGAGGCAAATAGAGGTTTTTAACAGAGATAATTCATACACATAACATAGGAAAAAACAATAATTTCACGCCTAAGGTAGAGCACGATGTTGCAGATTAAGGTAATTAGGGATAAAATGTACGCATGAAGTGATTAAACATAAAGATACGGAATTCATAACACATCAAAAACCTCATGAGAATCCTCGGAGGTACGGAAGTAGAATGTCACTTTGTATTGCGATAATGGGTAAAACATGCAAGTTAGAATTTGGTGCAATATTCTCTGACCTTTTTGCTCTTTGATGTTTTGTCTTCTAATAAATAGACATTCTTTACAATCTAGATGATGTACCCAACTGACTAGATCTTCGAGTTCTACTGACATCTATCATCACTTGAAACCACTAACTTGAAGCTCGAAAAAAATGACAACTATCCTTTAAAGAAAACAAACTCCTAATAGGACTCTATCTCCTATTTATTACATATTCATATATGAGTGAAAATATTTACATAATGAATGTCACATGATCGAAGGAAAAATCACCATAATTCACCACCACTTTCATCTTCAAAACACCCTAGTGGCATGGAACATAATCCTGGGGATGGAGGACCTTCACTTAAAACACTATTTTAGTGATGAGCTCGTGTGTGGCACTCCTTTTCAGCCATGGAGCTCTCTTTGGTATGGTCAACGACATGTTGGAGGTCTCGGATGGAAAATTTTCTTGTTGAGATGCTCAAAATTCTTAATAACCTTGCTACGAAATAGGTGGTTAAGGCGGTTTCGTAGTGATTTTTAGTAGCATATGAAAACATGCTTTTCCATCTATATTTTTGACTCCTTTTTTGTTCCAACACCTTTAATATGCCAAGACACATACCAAGCAAAGTCATCCTCCTCATAGTTCTTGATAAGTGAAGTTTAAAGAAAAAATTCACCTACGAAATTTTCGTAACGTATTTACGCCTTAAGCTTTGAGGTACACTACGAAATTGTCCAAAAAAAACCGAGAATTTGCTAATTTCAAGATAGTCTTCAAAAAATTTCTCCGGCTAAAAATTTGGGTTCTGCATGTTATGAGTCTCATCAAACATATCCATCTCAAATTTCACTCTTGTGGTGTTTCATTGACAATTAATTGGTTGATGGGCTCTTCTCCCACTCTCATCTTGACCCTCTCCTTTCCTAACTCTTCTTGAATCAATGATTTCTCTGAAGATTTTCTGCTTGGTCTTTTAATGCTCTATTTTTGGATTGTAAGTGAAATTTTATCCTTTTGATGTGTTTGACCTCCCCTCTTAATGGCAAGGTCCATTTCAGCAATATTCTTGCATTGTCGAGGTTTTGAGACACTTGTGACTTGTTCTTGGCATCATTTTCTTCATTTTTCAAATTGAACCTTCTCAAATCTGTGTTTCTTTGCCCTCCCGGCTTTAAAAATGATATCTCTTTACTTACTTCCCTCAACTTCTCTTTGAGGGTTTTCTATTTCTAATTTTTCAATCATTTTCTATTCTCCCTTTCATTGCTTGATAACCGGTTCACTCCCTTCTTTGGTGATGGATCCTATGATGTTTGGTGGCTCGGTGACTTCATTGATTTTCGGTCTCTTTGCTTTCCATGGCCTTCTTCACATGTCCCTAGTCATTGCTTCCTAGGTTGAAAATTGAAACCAACATCATCACTTAAAATCTAGTTTTTGGCAGTCTTACCTTTCTTTAGATTTCTTACTCCATCTTCAATGTCTTGGCTCACAATGGGTGACTCATAATGTGTTTGCATGTAGGATATCCTCCAAATTTCTTTAGCCAAATTCTGGCTTCTAGTGACTCTCTTGTTGCCTTGTTTGCTAGTGTTTGCTTCTATTTTGCAAGTGTTATTTGAGGTGTGTAGTCTCCTGCAAAGGTTCTTCCATGTTCCTTTGGATTTGGAGGAGATGATCTATTTTCTTCTTCAACTTCTTTTGCCACGGATGGTCTTGAGTAGTTCTAGGTTTGGAGGATTTCTTAGGGTAACCACATCAATTTCATGACTATGTGAACAAGAAGGAATTCAAATCTCTATCTAACCTCCTCAATTCCTGAACACTAACGACAATTAAACCATGATGAAAAGAGAAGTTTCATTGCCCTCTTGTTTTTTATTTGAACTTTCTAACATTTTTCATAGACTTTTGTATAAATAGAAAGGCAAGTCAAGTGACCTCTTACCTACAAAATGCAAATTAATTACGAGATGATAGGCGTAGACCGTGAAACCTTCCTTCATAGACAAAATACTTTTGAATGATCATCAACAAGTTTGCATAATTCTCATTCATGAAAATCATATGGATAGAATTTGTCAAATCAATTTCACTATGTTCTTGCTTGATGAACTCTTTGGAATCATGGTGTGAATTTGATACCTTTAAACCATTGTTCGCCTCTCCTCTAAGGATTCTGTGGGCGATGAGATGCTCTATGGTGTCAGCATGGAGTTCATAATTCCAACCTTTGAAGATATTCTGTAAAGTGGTGGAAAAATCATGAAACTTATAAATGAAAGCACGCAACCTGCGACGAAGTCACGAGAAACCAATTCTTCTAAAAACCTCCATGGTAGTAGGGTCTTCATTGAGTAAGTTCATTTCCATGGGCTCATGCCTATGACAATGGTCACCTTATTTTTTTTTGTTCTTGTAGCCATGGATATCTTATAGTCTTCACAACCTCGCTTGCTTGATGACACTGCCCCGGAAATTCGAACTTGCCATCCACCTACTTGGCTCGATGATGCGGCTCTCCGAGTCGACTCATGTGCAAGGATAAAACACAATATGAAAAAAGGCTAATTGAGGTAAGCATTAATGGTTTAAGCGACATCTCAAGCTTCAATCATGACACAAGCCCAAAAAGGTAATGATGACATCAAACATGGGTATGTACATTTGAATTTACCATAACAACCTTGAATGACCTCTACCTTAACTCCTCCAATTGAAAATGTAGAAACCTCATCCAACTTTGACAAGACGGAGTTAAAAAAGCATATTTTCGTAGCGAAATTAGTTAAGCCCCCTAACGGATTCGCTACGAAAATATTAGGCATTTTCATAGAGAAATATGTTGTTTTCCTGTGTAAAACACTACGAAAATTTGAAAAAGCTGACGGAGATATTATCTTTTGATTTTTAATGCATGAGGAATGAAAACTAACACCATATGTGATTGATTTGTTGAAATGGCATAAATTAAGTTGATCATGAAACTTAGGATAGGCTAAAAATGAAAATTTTCCAAGCCTTCTTCAAACTCTTATGGCCTTCACCTCACGCTCAAGTTTGATGATCAACTTTGTCTTTGTGCGCGGAAAAGCATAGTAAACGGAATATATACAATGGAGCGAAAATTCGGTAAATTTTTTAAGAGGAGTCATGCTTTAGAAACTGCCATTGACGGGTCCTCCGGCCACAAGGTTGTCCATCCATATCACACAGTAAATAAGTGTTATTTTCATTGAATGCGACTACAACAATGGTACCTTCCATATGTTTTCAAACTTTCCATGTTTCCCCTTCTTTTCAATGCAGGATTCCCACTTCAACACCATATCTTGAATCTGGAAATTTTCTTATTTGACCTTCTTGTCAAATGTCTTCTTACTCTATTTTGTGACTTACGATGACTATTGTATACCTCCTCCCTTTTTCCATAACGAGGAGCTATAGCTAGTTCCCATCCTCCTGCGAATAGCATTAGGATCCTATTCTAGTCCTTGCGGCAATTTCATTACGGGCACTCCCAAGGAAGTGGGAAAAATAGCTTCAACTCCATACACTAAATCATAAGGTGAAGTACCGATGGATCTTTTTTTACAAACTCTATCAGCCAGAGCTGCTTGACTTTAGATGCCATGTCTTTTGTTTTTCTGTGGTACCTTCTTGATAATTCTCATAATTCTTTTATCGGAGAAGATTCAACAAGACCATTACCCACTGTGGGTAATAATAAATATAGTGTCCAAGTGTTATTTGATGGTGGAAAGAAGCTAATAAAACTTTTGGATTTAAAATCTTGTGCATTGGAAGTAATAATCTTCATAGGACGACCAAACCTAGACGATATGTTATTCTCCCAAGGCTGGATGATGAGCGAATCATTTTTCCTACCTTGTTGGGATTGCTTGATCCGCTTGGTGAAATAATCACATTCTTTGCCCGGGGGGATCTACGATGATGCGCATACAGAAGATGATGGGTGAATTTCACCAATAAAAAATATAAGCCCCCATTGTTGAAGGCTCCTCAGCATAAATTGGCATCAAATTAAAAAGAGCTGCTTTCTTGCATAAAAAAATATGACATTCATGGTAGACAACTATCTTCTTGTAGACATCCTTGAACATGGTGGAGCGGTAGTACCCGATCTAAGAATTTTGTTCACTTTAGCCTTCCAATAGTGGTTTCGCTCACAATATCCCTTATGAAACTCTTCAATCACCTTTTCAACTTCCTCTTCAAGCAAACGAGTTCAAGAATTCCACCGGTATCTTTACGGTATAGATTCTTATCTACAATGCGATTACTATATAGAGATTTCAACTTTACAAACATTTCTTTTGGTTAGTTAGCTTTGCGGGCGCTCGTGATGATGTAAGACAAAGACAATGTCTGTACCAATCGGATAAAATATACGTCTCTTCAATAGGAATCAACTCTTCATCTTCATCTGATAAATGCGAAATTTAACGATAAGAGTGTATCAAGACAATCAAAATTGGTACGTGCCATCATCTATGCTAGCTATCCTTTCACCATTTTGTAGGTATGATTTCTATGTCATACTCTAGACAATTATCTATCCACTTCCCTCTCTTACCATCCGGATCAGTTGTATCAAAATGTCTTTCATAGCAATGTTAGGCACAAATGCTATGACATGAGAATACGAGAATATAGATTATGAAATCCTCAATGGCTTTGATCAAAACATATGCACAGTTTTTATCAAAATATTGTATTTCATTCTGATTTAGCAAGGTTGCTAAAGAATGAAATGGGCCGCTGCGTACCTTGCTATCCTTTACGCGGTAAAACTCCAGGCTATGGCATTTTCAAATGAAAATCTAAAGCTTGAGAAATTATTTTGAAAAAATTGGACTAATCAACACTAGGGCACGAGTGAGGGCTTTGTTTATTTATTCAAATGACTTCTTGGCCTCAACGGTCCATTTAATCCCAGCTCATTTCTTCAACATCTTGTAATATCTTTGACGGTCTCGGCAAAGTTGGGATGAACCTTCTACCAAGTTTACTCTTCCAAAGAAGAGAATCGAATTTCCTTCCTATTCCTTGGCAAGTCTATCTTGAATGGCATTGGATACCCATTTGGATCAATATTTATCCCATCTTGTTTGCTCCAACTTTTGCTAGTGTAGATTAGGATGCAATTTCCTATCAATCTAAGTAGGTACACTTAGAGGTACTTATCTAAAATATAGATATAGAATGATTTGGTCTACTCTGAAATGAGGGTTTGATGTAATAGGATTCAATGCTCTTTTTCTGAGGGTTTCCTTGTCTCCTTCTACACTTGAATACCTTCTTAAACAAAACAAATCTGATTTCCTAAAAACAGAGTTCTATTGTTTGTCCAAGATTCTCTAGTTCTTTTACAAGAACTCAATTCACGAACCTCTTCCAAGTCTTAAATAATAAAACACATATCATCACAATCATTCAAAGTAGAGAAAGAAAGGTAAATAGTCTTGAAATCAACCAATAGCTAAGTCCTTTTATAAGTTGAGTCATTATACTACAAGTTGAGCTCTGTGACTACAGCCATGATCATTAAACGGAAATGATAACCTTAAGCTTTGAAACATGAAATAGTAAGCACAAGGGCCTTTGATTTTTGCTGCAGATCTAGATAAGAGCATGCCAAACTTGGGTGGAATATCTGGCCACCACAATGTCCATTACCACTTGTCTTAGCGTGCTTGTATTACGCCAACTACAACATCTTTTATCAATCCTATGCATTGCACTCTTTTATAATCAAAGAAAAACAAATCCTTGTATGGCCTAGTGATCTCCAAGCCCATCACCTCTCCATAATCACCTTAGGAATGAGGTTATGAGGAAGCCCACAGACCAACATGGAATTGTGTAATGTTATGTCATGGATACTAAAGGTGACATAGAAGGTGGTTCTTCTTCATTCTACTCATCTTCCAATCTTGGTCCCAGGTATGGTGGGATAGTCTTCTTGTACATTAAGGATGTCGGGAAGAACCTAGTTGAGAATTCAAAATTTTCACAATTTTGCTTTTGTGCCTCATTCCACCCTTGAAATTTCTCCAAAAGGGATTGGGGTCTTGATTTTGGAGATCTCATTCTCCAAATTGAAAATAAGTAATATTTTTCACTCTCTTTGAGAGGGAGGAAGTGGTGGATCATTTTAGCCTCAATTTATTTCGGAGCATCCTTCTTTGGCTATGTTTTATTTGCGGTAATAGGGACATTTCTATTTTGATATTATACGATTCTGCATTTCAAAGATATCATGTTGATACCCTTCAAATAGTCATATTGTTCCTCACTTTTATTCAAGTCATGGTCGGACTCATCATGCTCTTATTTAGTCAAAAACATTCAGAGAAATGTTTTCATCTAGACACTAAATGGAGTCTTCTAGAATCTCACGGCGATTTTCATCTTCATCAACTAAATTTTTCGAAAAGGAGGTCCTACTTGAGGTCGGGTTGATTCCTATTGTCTCTTTGTCTTTGCTAAAAAGGAGGCCTTATAAAGTGAGGGATTTCTAATCTATGGATCATTTTTGAAGGAGGTGAAGAGCGGCTCCAAGCAAGCCTATCCATGAGTTTCCATAGTCTTCATCATGGAATCAAACTTATCATATGAGGTGGAAGATTTTTCTTCTTCCTTTAGTTTATTTTACTGTCTTAGACTTTTTATTTTGCTATCGTATTCACTTCTGCTTTTATAGCATCATTTTTCATTTCGGCTAGAGTAGGGATTCTCTTTCTCTAAGCGAAAAGGAATGGAGAAATCATAGTCAAAGGCTTATGACGCAGCGGCGACTCTGGTGGAGGCTTAAGGTGAGAAAGTATAGAATCATAAAATTTGTTAAATATCTTGGAGAAATTTTCGACATTTAATCTCTGACTCTTTTTAGACTATTATATTCGGTGAGCGCTACACGGGGTTTGTTCTATTTCCCCATTTTCTCAAGAAAATATCCTCAGCGTTCAATTATGCGAGGCTTCCTGGGAGCAAGGGCTTTAAACCATTTTCTAACCTCCCCGGAAAAAAATTTGACGAAATAGCCCACATGCACGAAATTCTCTTGATCAAATTCTTCTTTTTCTATAAAATCATTAAATTGGTCCACATGTTCCTCGGCATAATTTCTTCATCACTTCCCCAAGTTTTAATTCTAGTTGAATATTTACTTCGAAGGGCATAAAGAATGTTTGGGAGAACAAGGGGAGCATATATAGCAGTGCGATGGGAGGGTGGAGGTGGAACATTTCCGGCCATGATAACAAAAACGTGGTATTTCTAGGAGCAACGGTAGTAGAAGATGAGCTACTAGGAGGTAGCCTTCAACTAGTCTTTATATTCTAGATACAAATGAGCTCCAATCGGGAAAAGGAATATGATTTTATTCTTAGTAAGAATTCAAATGGGTCAAATTCCTTTAACTTATCAAAATATTCCCTCTCTAATAGTAACTGCGAAGTGGTGACTCCCAAAATTTTCTCTTTCTTTTTTGGTTACTAGGGTTGAGGTA
Source organism: Pinus albicaulis (assembly GCA_034641835.2). Taxonomy (NCBI): domain Eukaryota; kingdom Viridiplantae; phylum Streptophyta; class Pinopsida; order Pinales; family Pinaceae; genus Pinus; species Pinus albicaulis. The sequence goes on along the minus strand of JAXQQM020084016.1, from coordinate 78,801 downwards.
TCAATACCTTGTCTTTGTAGGTCTATAATAATATTAGTTAATTCATTTTTCTTTGTCGGACCTAAATATGAATTCTTAGATTTTATCATCAACTTTCTTATCTTTAGGACTCCTTACAATTTTACGAGGACAAAGCTCTTGAGTGTGATGGATTACACGACTTTGGAATACCTCCGAGAAATTGTGTTTGGATTATCCACAATTGCAAGTGGGTTAGGATCTGGATTACACCTTGTGTATCTCCTTCTCAAAGCCACCTTTGAACATGAAAATTTGTAATGGAGTCACCAAGGTAGTTGCGACCTCGAACAAATTCTAAGCTCTGCTATCTCCAAGAGTTCATCTTTCGGTGTTTGCAAAAAAACTTTGGGAAATATGTCTTCTAACTCTGACGGATGCATTGAAATGCTATCACCAAATTTATTCGATTTCCTACTCATCAATCAATGAATTAACTCTTTCAAACCACTTCTAATTGAATATTAGCCTCTTCAATTTGTCGGGGGGGCTCTCTCGAAAGGCGGGGTTTATGATTTTGAATAAAGTTAATACTAGATGGATAACTCTATGAATTGTGACTTGGGTTTGTATGATTGCGGGTTGAAAAATAAAGGTTTGCTACCATTGGGATATGGAGTCAACATCGGTACATCTTAGTGACGGTGGTTCTTCACATGGAAGATGAAATGAGATAGAGGTTTTTAACTCGGCAAAGATAATTCATACACATAACATAGGAAAACATAGTAATTTCACCCCTAAAGGAAGTCGGAACGCAGTATTATGAATTATGGTAATTAGAAATAAATATCTCGCAAGTGATTAAACATAAAGATACGAGATCAATAACACATCAAAAACACCATGAGAATCTTAGGTACGGAAGTAGAATGTCACTTTGTGTCTTGATAATGGGTAAAATATACAAGCAACAATTTGGTGCAATATTCTCCAACCTTTTGCTCTTGATATTTTATCTATAAATAGAAATTATTTGCAATCTAGATGATCTACCCAGCGCTCGATCTTCAAAATCTACTGCGACACTTATCATAATTGAAACCACTAACTGAAACGAGAAAAATGACGGCTATCCTTTAAAGAAAATAAACTCCTAAAGAACTCTATCTCCTATTTACTACATTCGTTTATCTGTCGGTGAAATAGACATAATGAATGTCACATGCTCGAAGGATAAATTACCATAATTCAACACCACTTTACATCTTCAAAACACCCCTAGATCTATGGAGACATAATCTACTTTTAGGGATGGATGACCTTCACTTAAAACATTGTTTTGGTAAGGTAAAGTTCTTTGTGTGGCACTCCTTTTTGACTATGAATCTGTGATATGGTCCTTTGAAGCTTTGAAAGCATGCAATGAAATTACGCTCTAAATTAATTCTTGCTTCATGAGCCAACAAAGAACCAATTAGTTCTTCCACAAATAATTTTGTTAATTCTCTCGATTCAAAAAACATTAACAACCATGTCAAATTTTTTAGGCAAATATGAAGAAATTTTTCTATTAATTCTTTATTCTATTTATTCACCATTTATCAGAAGCTAATTAAAAACCACCATAACTTTAGTCATATTTGATCAACGGTTTATGATTGATCCAACTATTGTTCCAAATTTGTTAAGTGGCAATCTTACCATTTTTACTTTATCATTTCCTTGATAAACGACCTTAAGTATCTCAAATTGATTTAGTAGTTTTAGCGATAATTTTTAGGAAAAATAGAGTCATCTAATGAATTTAAATGTACGACCTTGCTCTACCTTCTTTTCATTTAATTTCATCAAATTGTTTTCTTTAAGCGACACTCATTCCGACGGTGTATTTTTGTTGGAGTTGTGAACCCCAATTCTACTAATTCCCAACAACCTAAACCTTGTAAACATGCTTTTAGGATCCAAAATCATAATTCTTCCCACTAAATGAAGACACTGGGATTTCAAATTGACTTGTTGAGGCCATTTTTAAAGTAATAAAAAATATGAAAACAACTCTTTTTTTAAAACACTTCAAATAGATAGCACAAATAGACTTTGGATGAAAGGTGAATCTTTTTAAAACACTTCCAAATGACAGTACAAATAGACTTTGGATGAAGGTGACTCTTTTTAACTTCAACACCTTAATCTTATAAATCCCATCATTGAAGATTCACACCAACATGAACATCCTCATTCCTCTCCTTTCAACATCCTCATTAATATACATTTAATAAATCCTTTTGCTATAGGCTAAAAATCAAAACCAATCAACTAAAAATAAAATTGTACGAGTTTTCATCCAACAAGATCATCTCATAGACAAAATTTTGAAAGAAGGTAAATGCTAGATTAAAAAAACTATTAAAGAAATGAAGCATGCACCTTAATTGCTAAATTCAATTAAGGGCTTACAAATTCCTTATTGTATGCGGCGTCAATAGCATCTTGCGGCGGCTTCAAGAGTCAAAAACGTAGCGAGTGAAAGATAAGCGGCAACTTCAAACAACGGACTTGCTTCGAGGCGCTTGGGCAATGAAACGGAGACAACTTCAAACAACAAGGACTCTACTTCATCTACTCGAAGCAATGGAGATCTAACTAGGATTACAAGCAACTTTGCTGCGATGCCAACTGATTCCAAGAGAGGAGAGAAGAACGCACAACGAACAGAAGCAATGGTTGATGAGGGATATATATATATATATACACACACATTCAAAAATAGCTAAACTTGCAACTAGTCCTTAATTTACAGAGCTGATTCTTTACAAAAATGGATTTTTTAGCACAGATTAATTCCTAACACCACACTCCATTTTTTGAGATCAACATCTTCCTTCAAAATCCTACCCTTGAGTTCCAACAGTGTCTGCTGAATAGAATATCATGAGCATCATATACGACAACACTCTAGTGCTCCAAATATCCATGCTCTCTATATATCCAGCGCCCCATTCATAATTTAGAAGAACAGCGTAATGATTCCCTTGATCATATAGAAGCTTACGCCCACCTCCTACGATATTTTTCAACCAATAATTGTTTCCGATAAAAATAAATTGATACCAAAATATTATATCTAGGGTGTATGAAATCTATGGTGTAGAGCGTTGCAAAAGCATTATATCATCTCTTGATAGGTATGTAAATCTATCAATGGAACATGCTTCAAAATTTGACGATCATCTGCAAAGATTGCTTGCTGAGGCGGTATACACTATTGAAGTTACACTCACGTGCTCGAGGTCACTTTCCTCATAAGGTTACTATTAATAGTAATGCATCAATTTTGATACTATCTCACTATTACGTACGCATGCTACTCCAACACCTTTCTAACGGGGTTTTCAACCATAGTCAACCAAATTTTTCAAGCATATGTTTAGGATCACATTCCTTATAGCAACAATAGATGTCTTTAAACAAATTTTGGCAGAAATGATAAAACCACAGGGCTTACTTCTATGAGGATATAGAACTATTGTATACAAGTAGACTATGACATACATCCAGCAACTAGGAATGACGAGACCTTAATTCATATACATGATTACTCATTAACTCTTCAAATTTAATATGCCAAGTGACATATATCTTCACTTAGGTTATCAAATATATACTTTAATATAATCATGAAGGCATAACTTGGTTCTTCAAGTAATATATAAAAACAAAAAACATGAACTTCCTAATACTACTTATCGCTTTACTTCTTACCAATATCTTTAATTTAACCTACAATAGGTATTTCAAGAGAGTAATCATTGTCACGATGGAGGCACAATACCATCTGCCCTTTGTCCTAAATATAACATAGCTAGTATGTATAGTTCTATATATTATGTTTTTTCCCTTCATCAATTTTCCAAGAGGTTTGAGGTTTAATTTGAGGCTCCTAGCTAAAAGCCAATTACATTAGCCTTGAAGCTGTAAGGCCCTAGAGCCATGACGAAGATCTAAGATAAAATCGCTCTGAAACCCCACCAACTAAGTGCAACAAGCTGCAAGGAGATTTTTGAATGGGCGCACAGACCTGTTCATGATCGAGTGGTTTGGGGGTGGATGTGTTGCATATCTTCTCGACGCGCGCAAGAATCATTTCGAGAGGGAGGGGGAGGGGGGGGGAGTAACTTTGTGTGGGTGATAGCGAGGCACTAGAGTTGATGAGTCAAGGCCAAGTCCGCAGTCCAACGACCCGGATTGATTCGGTGGAGTAGCCCAATAGGTCCAGGCCTCACTCTCCTACCACGAGAAGGATGGTGGGGACAAATCACTACAAGGGACAGTAACGATGCCAATTCAAGTGAGTGATAAATTCAAAAAAGTAAATAACTTATCTGTCCCTGCCCCTCGTACACCTTTGTCTACTTCAAGTTACCCAATCGATACTGCCACGTGTCCCCCGTGGAAAGTGTCATCCCTTGAGGTGACCATTTCCCTCTCTCGAGTCTATAAAATCCCCTTCCACCTTAAATTTTAATTTTTTTTGTATTGTTCTGAGTGAAACCATCTCCAAGTAATCGTCTGTTGAAATGTTTCGATCTCGGCTAATCCAAATCTCCCTCGGCCCGGCTCGAGGACAACTACTACATGCTTCTTTAATTTTCAATTGTAATGATTTTAATATTCATTGAAACTTGAATAAAGCGATCGCCAATGCCCTAAATCCTGGGAGCTCAAACCCTCATCTTTTGTTGAACATCTTAGGGACACGGGCGAAAATTGGATACACCTCTTGCGCCTGCTATCTCATTGACCTTCGATTCAATTTATATGGTAATGACGTCGTGAAAAGCCCTATTTAGGGTGGTCGACTCGGGGCCTTTCTTAAGAAAATTGCACCCATAATACGGTATTTCCCCAGAATTTCTCTCCTAGTTAGTAGTCACTTACATAGATTAGAAAATTTGTTTTGTCTCTTGCACGGGGTCAAAATCCTTGAGGTGACCCCAAAGATAACTCAAAAGCACGGTTACCCAACCTCTCTAGAACTCCAACAATTTATAGAAACCACGTTGGTCTGCAAGTGGAGCTACCCTTGCAACCTAATGAGAAATAATCCTTTCTCCAAATGGTCCTGGCCCTGGCCTACAATCTCTTCCTATTATTGAAAGTTTCCTTAACCCTCTTTGCGAAGCCCATTCAACCCATTTTGTCCCTAATTTATCATATGTTGGGGGATGAAGATGCAATATAACTACTAAATCCACTCTATGATTCCTGAAGAAATGGTAATCCTATCCATTTATTAAAACATCCCTTCTGCCTACACCATGACCATAAGATTTCGTGCACCATTTCCCTACCACCTCCATGTGCACTTTGTTGATTCTATGTTTGGCTTCAATGCCTTCTACTTTGAGAAGAAGTATTTATGTTATTATTTATCTCTTTGGTTGTTCAACAAAATTTTTGTATGTAGTATTTATGATTCCTTTTTAAGCCTTAATATGCTTGCTAGTCCTTTACTTTTTTATTCTTTTGTGCTTAGAAATTTGGTTAAAACTTTTGCAATTTTCATCTAGTCTTCCTAGATTGTAATTCTTGTAAAATGGATGTTTATTTCATTGAAGGTGTGAGTGTCACAATGATTGGATGATATATTTTACTAGGTTTGTGGGAATTTGAAGCATGGAAAAATATGCCAACAAAAATGTGCTAAATATTTTTTCTCGTATTGTTGCATGGGAGAAAAGTCCTAAAAGAACTATTGGGGATATTTCCCAAAAAGGGTGATGTTTAGGCCTTGTACAAGAGTGGAATTCAACTTGGGTGAGGACATCCTCCGGAGAAGTTAAATGTAAGTATGAAATTGTAGAAATTGCAAATGACTTGTGGAAAGAGGTTAGAGTGAGTGTGGTTCCTCTTGTGAGGATTGATGGTTTCAAGTCTATGTATGAGAGGAAGCGAGACGATTAGCAGTTCTGAGCTTCCTAGAATTTTCTCATAAAGTTCCAACGAGAGACTCTTGGGTGAAGAAACCCAAAATCTACCCCAAAATTGTTGCGATTTGGAGTACATCTTGCAACTCCACGAAGATGAATTCAAGGCAACTTGATCACTTTGATTTTTAATTAGGACTTCATGTAATATTTTTGGTTCTAGGGGTGTAATTTGGATATGTGGTGGAAACAAGATATACCATACTCTTTTGATTGCCATGTAGTAGGATTAAATCAAGCTTTCAAAGCTACATGACTTCTTTGGAAGTGTAATATCATAATGAAATTTTGTTAGCATTGGCTACATTGAATGGAAAAGTGAATCTTGGTTTTGCACTAGCCTTCTCTTCTAGGGTGCAAGTTAAATATGAGGACATTGTTGACTCTCATTAAGAAAAATATTATATTTAATCTTATGAATAAAAAATATCAATTAATCTATTATAATATTGCTACTACATTAAATTACATAAATAAAAATATTAAACATTATATGATATTTACTCTTATGAATAAAATATCAATTAATTTATATAATGTTGCATGCATAATGATCACAAATTACTGCATTAAATTACATTAGAAAAAATATTATATTTACTCTTATGAATAAAAATATCAATTAATTTGGTTGGAGAGAGCTAGGGTTCATGCGCTTCCCCTAATATAGCGCCGTCACCTGCAGAAACCCTGAGCCTTACCCTGGCTCGCTCCTGTCGCATTGCTAAGGACGGGAGCTGGTTCGCCTGCCATGGCAGGCCCGATGGGGGGAAGCGGAGGTTCTTCCCCCTCACAAAATGACAAACCCTCTGCCGGGAAAAATACAAGGAAAACGAACCCAAACACAAAGAATCTGGAAATGGAAGACAAACGCCGTTATGAAGGAAAAGTTGATGCGGCTGACAAACAGAAGGAAGTACAAGAAGAAGATTCGAGAAGAAATGAAAAGCCCCAGGTGAAATCGACCACCTGCAAGCTGATTGCGGCAGAAAGGCCCAAAATCGAGCTGCCCAGCCACAGGATTAATGGAAGGATCCAGTACATGAAGGACCATGCCCCGATTGGAAAATTTATAGGTTTCTGGCCCATGGAAAAAGCTTTGTATGGATAGATAGCCGCCAAGTGGAAACCTAAAGGGCAGGTTACCCTCCAACTTGGCCCCAAGGGTTTTTTTACAGCAATCTTCATCTGCATTGAGGATCGAAACAGAGTCCTGGATGAAGGACCGTATTTCTTCAACTCAGCTGGCCTCTACCTAAGATACTGGGTAGAAAGATTCAACCCCGACAAGGAAGATTTTAGCTGGGCCCCTGTCTGGATTAGACTGTACTCGCTTCCCCTGGAATATTGGGATGAGGACTCACTCAAAGACATTGCTCAGGGTTTAGGGGAGTTCATCAAAATTGCGGAGGAAACGAAGTTGCGCCGTTACACCTCTTACGCCCGCATATGTGTCTATATGTGTTTGGACAAAGCCCTTCTAGACTCGGTAATCCTCTTTCATGATGACTTTGAATGTATCCAACCTCTTGATTTTGAGCATGTTCCCTTTCGATGCCGTAAATGTCATGTACATGGGCACCTATTTCGGGATTGCCCTCTCAATGCCAAACCTCAAGCCTCCAATCTTCCCGATGAATCTGATCTGGAAGGAGTCACAAAAGTCACCAACCGTCGAAGATCCCATAAGAAAACCCCCAATGGGAAAAAACCCATGGCTCAGACCTCCTCTATCCCCTCCACCAGTAATAGCTTTGAAGCTCTTGCCTCTGATCCAGAGAACCTACCCCCAACCGATCAATCAATGCCCCACATGACCAAAGACATTCCGACTCCCCCTCCGCCCAACCCTAAACCATCCCCTAGGTGCTTGAAGGAACAGGGGCTTCCCACGGTAGGGATTCCCGTTGATCCAGATTGGAAGCCGAATGGAGTGGATGTGGATTGCATTCCAGCTCAGCACTCGAAAGGAAGCAGCCAAGCTCAAAACATGGAGGAAGAACCAGAGAGCATCGACCTCACTGGTCTGGACATTCTTGAACTTGAACTAGCCTGCAAAAGAAAGGAATTTGATAAGATTCCAGACCAACAGCTAGATAGGCTGGAAGTTATCATCTCTAGAGATTTTAGACAAAAAGAGCTAGGAATACAGCCAGGTAGCAAATGGGATGGCAATCAATCAAACAAGGACTCCAAGAAACGAGGCTAGAAAACTGATCTGGAGTGAAAAATCTCAGTAGGGAAAATCCTGGTCGAATCAGAAAGATATGCAAAGTTGACAAAGTACTACAAGCCCCTCCCCCATAGTGAACTATGAAGCTCACCTCATGGAATGTGAGAGGACTAAACAGTCCTGGGAAACTAAGAATGATCAAAAACATGATAAAGTTGGAACAACCACAGATTCTCTTCATACAGGAAACCAAATGTAATAGCAGTACTCTAGGCAAAATCCTCTCTAGCGCATGGCCTGGTTGTCACTCGGTGGCAGCTGATGCGTCGGGAGCTTCTGGAGGGCTTTCCATCACCTGGAACACTCAAGCCATTACGCTATCTGATTTCCATGCCTCCCATCACCTCATTCAAGCCACCTTTCACATTATAGGCACCAACATTCATGGACATCTCTCTAATGTCTACTTCCCACAGGAAGCAGGCAGCAAAATGGCTCTCTTGGATACATTGGAAGAGTTAAATAATGCTAGAACCCATCCTCTCTGGATTCTAGGTGGTGACTTCAATATGATCACAAGCCTGGGGGAGAAAATGGGAGGTAGGGCTAAGCTAGAACCAGAAAGCAGCCACTTCAAGGATTTCATTCAGAACAACTTGCTAATAGATCTGCAGTACAGCAATGGCATTTACACCTGGAGCAACCGTAGAGCGGGATGCCAACACATAACCTCAAAGCTAGATCGATTTCTAATTTCCGATAATGCTGTACATTTAGGGGGTGACATCTCAACCTCTATACAGTCGCTAAATGGATCGGATCATTGGCCCATCTTCTTATAATGGCAAAGACTGGGGGACTCTAGAAAACGCCCTTTTCGCTTTGAGGCCTTCTAGCTAACCCATCCCGCCTTCAAGGATCTCATCAGTGCTTGGTGGAGGAATTTCAAGCCGCCTGAAGGGTCAAAAATGTACCAGTTCCAGTGTAAGTTCAAGGGCCTCAAACACCACATCAAACATTGGAATCACAACACCTTTGGCAATATTTTCCAGGCACAACAGAATCTAAACATGGAAATGAGGGCACTCCAACAGCAAATCATCTTGAATGGATACACGGAAGAGTTAATGGCAAGGGAGCAGCAGCTCAAAACCCAATTGGAAGATCGATTAAAGCAAGAGGAAATCCTCTGGCGGAAAAAATCCGAAGTAAGATGGCTGAAGGAAGGTGAAAGAAATACTAAATTCGTTCACAGAACCACAATACAAAGGCGAATGCACAACTCAATCACCGCAATTAGGAATCAAGAAGGGGAGAAAGTGGAAGAGCAGGTAGAGATCGAGCGGGCATTCCTTGCTCACTTCCAGACGGTTCATAAAGAACCTCCTGTGGACAGAGGACCTGCCATCAACAAAATAATCCAAAACATTCCAAGAATTATCACTAATGAGAAAAATCAGCTGCTGCTATGCCCAGTCTCTAGGCAGGAAGTTGATTTGGCCATGAAGCAACTCAAATATGGAAAAGCTCCAGGCCCGGATGGCTCCACCACCACTTTCTACCACCAGTTTTGGGACCTCATTGGTGAGGAAGTGTGGATGGTAGTGGAAGAATCGCGAGCTATGCATTGGCTCCTCCCTTCTTTAAACGCAACGTTCATTGCTCTCATTCCAAAAGAAGAAGATGCCAGCACGTCAGACAAATATCGCCCAATTTCTTTATGCAATGTGATCTACAAAGTCATCTCCAAAGTCATTGCCAATAGATTAAAACCACTCCTGCCTCTACTTATTTCACCTAAGCAGTCCGGATATGTCGAAGGAAGGTAGATTTTGGACGGGATCATTCACACTCATGAGATCATCCATTCGCTCAAGCAGATCAAACAGGCAGGTATGATTCTAAAAATCGATCTTTCTAAAGCATTTGATAAATTAAGCTGGACCTACAAAAAAAAAGTGCTATTGGCCTTTGGCTTCTCACCCACTTGGGTTCGATGGATCCACAATCTCATCTCCTCCTCATTTTTCTCCATCCTCATCAATGGGACTCCCTCTCGAACTTTCACCCCCACCAGAGGTATCAAACAAGGGGACCCCCTCTCCCCTTTCCTGTTTGTTTTGATGGTGGAAGTTCTGGGACGCCACCTTTCCTCAGCACTCCGCACCCAGCAAATCCAGGGTATCTCCGTTCACAATGCACCAGCCGTCACCCACCAACAGTTTGTGGATGACAATATGGTTTTTGGGTATCCTTCAGTTCAAGAAGCCTCCAAGATAAAATCCCTGCTACATGACTTCTCCGCCGCGTGAGGAGCCAGCATAAACAATTCTAAATCCAAGATCTTCTTCTTTCACACTCCTCCCCCCACTCAATCTACCATTGCCCGTATCCTCGGCTTCTCCATAGCCTCTCTCCCCTCTACTTACCTGGGCGCTCCGCTCATTGCCTCCCCGCTTAAGCATGCCTCTTGGCGCAAGCTCTTAGAAAAACTGGAAGCCCATCTCTCCTCCTGGACCTTCCGAACCCTAAACATTGTTGGCAGATTGGTTCTCATTAAATCCGTCCTTCAAGTCATGCCGCTTTACCTCTTCTCCATTCTGGCGGCTCCCAAATGGGTCCTTAATAAGATTAAAGCCCTGCAACGGAATTTCCTTTGGGGATCCAAGGGTACCAACCGAAAATGGGTGCTTGTACAATGGTCAACAGTTTGTAAACCCAAAGAGCAAGGAGGAATTGGCCTTCGTGATCCTCTCCTCAACAATGCCATCATGAATGCAAAAATTTGGTGGAACTGACTCACTACCCCTGAAAAGCCCTGGGCCATTCTATAGAAGGCCAAATATGCTCAAAATCGACCCCAGGAAGAGCTTTTCAGACTTACTTCGGAGGAGAATGGTTCCATTATCTTGAATTCGGCCAAACATCACCACCTTCTCATACAGCAACACAGTTTCTGGGAGATAAGAAATGGCACCTCTGCCAGGTTCTGGACAGACTCCTGGGAACAAATTCCAAAGCTTACCAACACCTACAATCCGTCCATGGAACCTGATTGGGATATGCGACAGCTGGAGACAGTAAAGAAACACTGGGAGGACACCGATGAGCAGGGTTACCGGCAATGGAAACAGGTGGCAAGAATAACCAGGAGCGCCAATGAGCAAGCAAGAAAAGACATCACTGATGAACTCAGAGCTCGATGCATCAGAATATCGCATGACAAGGATATTCTAAGATGGGGTCATACTCCAGAAGGCACTTTTTCCACTCAGGAGGCCTACAGGATCCTCAGTACGGACCCCGAACCCAAGGATCCTCTTTGGGGCAGAATCTGGAGTATAGGAGTATGGCCCAAAGTTGCCTTATTCCTTTGGCTCCTTGGACACCAAAGAATACTTACATGGGACAATCTACGCAAGAGACACTTCCATGGTCCCTCCATATGTCCCAGCTGTGGTGTGAATGAGGAAACTCAGCAGCATCTCCTCTATGCTTGTCCCCTTGCTACTCAGTTGTGGGAGAAAGTAAGCTTCAGGTGCCAAAGGAATTGTAAACCTGATACAGATATCCATAGCGCCATATGTGACTGGAATCAACATCCCTTCAAGAGTGGAATTCTCAATCATCTTTGGAGAATCATCCCAGGCCTTCTCCTTTGGACCATTTGGAAAGAGAGAAACAAACGCATTTTTAAGGATCAGAGGACCTCGATAGACATCATTTGGAGTAATTTCTATCTTAATCTCACGGAAACTCTAGCTCTGCAATCCTGGAGCATCGAGGATTATCCCACTTTAGCCAAGGAAAAGGCTATATGGGAGAACTGGGGACTTAAGACTCCACCCAACACTCAGAAGCACACAGGCCCCAACACTGACAGACTCAATCACACATGGACTCCCCCCCCCCCCCCCCCGAGGAACACCTACAAGCTCAACTTTGATGGTGCCTCAAAAGGCAATCCAAGCAACGCAGGCTTTGGGGGCATTATAAGGAATCACGTAGGCACACCCATGGTTGTTTATCTAGGAAGCATTGGTTGCGACATGAACAATTCGGCGGAGCTGGGGGGATTATGGCAAGGCCTTCTCCTCTCTCAACAAGAGCGACTGCATCCAATTGAGATTGAGGGAGATTCACAAATCCTCATCAACATAGCAGCCCAACTCCTAAATGGAGCTCAGGCGAGTAAAATCGCCAGCAGCTGTCGACTAGAGGCTCGACTGGAAAAAACGGAGAGATGGCTTCAGGAAAATAGGGCTCTCCTATTCAAGCATACCAAAACGGAAGGCAACAAAGTAGCAGATTTACTGGCCAATCTGGAGGTTGATTGTGAATGCAATCTTAGAACAGGGACACTGGACATAATCCATGATGAAGATCAAAAGAGGAATTGCCACAACCTGATACAGGATGAGGCGAACCCCCCGGATGCGGGTGCTGGCAGAGTAAATGTGGGTGATGGGATGGAGGTCAACCGGACGGGAGGCCACCTACCTTCCCGCATGGGACCAACGAGCCCACCTGACCGCAGTTAATACCCCCAGCCTGCTCTTAATGGCATTTGCAATGGAGGCGCATATCAATATGTATGTTGAGGTTTGAGGCAGTCTCGACTGCCGCATCTTCGTTTCGCATCGGGTTAACAGGTCTCGTCATTCAATGCAGAGGATTGATTTTTGCAGGAACAGGTTGTTATATGCTATGGCTCCGCTCTCCCCTGCGTCGATGAATTGGTGGTGCATTTCTGTTGCAGGCAAAGCCAGCAAGCGCACCACCACTGGGAAACGCAGTCACAACACCTACTTCTTGGAGCCCATCGACAATCTTCACATCTCCATTGCAGGTTCTTGCATGTCAGCTACGGTTGTTCTGGGCATTCCTCCTGTGCAGAACCTTGTCAATTCTCCGACACTCCAGAGCTCCAGCTCCAATTCGGCTGCAAGCATGCCCCGGCTAAGGCAGAGGATGCGTTGCAGGCGTGGGTCCTCTCGCAGTGCAAGGAGGCGTTCGCCCTCCACCTCCAGTTCACCATCAGAAATCTCGTCGCCCTCAGATAGCCTCCCTCGCCTCCTCCATGGATGCCTGCTCCGCTCGGGCCGCAGGCTTGACTCGCCCTCCGGTGATGCACTGCCTGCACAATCCCACACAGCTCTCTTTTCGTTTGATTGCACGCTCAACAAACCGAGAGTCACTGTGGCCATCTCTGTTGTCTTCCTGGAGGAGCCCCAGCCTGAAAACCCGCCAAAAGAGTAGGGTCCTGTCGAAGGCGCAAACATGGAAGCAGTGCTGCAAGGTTCACGGGGCCAGCCCAGCGGGAGCAAGGAGATTCTGCAGGAGGACTCGGGACGCGTTCAGGAAAATTTGATGGAAACTCCTTCAGTGGTCCACTCCAACGCAGAACTCTCCCATGATCGTGGCGAACCAGAAGATTATGGATGCAGGATCGAGGAGGTTACTCCTGATGAGTAATTCGGCCCTCTTTTTATGTTTCTCATGCTATTTCTCTGCCCTCTCTGAGGGCGTGTTATGTTGTTTTAATGTTTCCTTCAACTATGGTCCAATTTTTGTCAGTGACCAGTCTCAATTTTTACAGTGGTCCAGTTTTTGTTATGGTCCAGTTTCACTGCTATATATTGTCAAAGTTCCTAGTTTCAATCAAAGAAATTCCAGTCTGATCCCCTGCGTGGGATTTTTTCAGTTGGTGGTTCTTCAGGTTGGTTTCCCTCTCGTAGGGCAGCCAAAAACTAGTATCTGTCAGTTCAAATTGCCTCCACGAAGGCACTGTTAAGGCTTCAGCCTGATGTACTATATTTTCTACTGTTAATAGAATACTCTAACTTAGAAAAAAAAATATCAATTAATTTATGTAATATTGCATGCATAATGATCATCAATTACTACATTAAATTACATAAATAAAAATATTAATCATTATATGATAATTTCATTTTTGACATTTCATTTATGATATAGAAAAAATAGAAATATTTACTCTTATGAATAAAAATATCAATTAATTTATATGATGTTGCATGCATAATGATCATAAATTACTGCATTAAATTACATTAGAAAAAATATTATATTTACTCTTATGAATAAAGATATCAAATAATCTATACAATAAATTGCATGCATAATAATCATCCATTACTACATTAAATTACATAAATAAAAATATTAAACATTACATGATAATTTCATTTTTGACATTTGATTTATGATAAAAAAAAATAGAAATATTGATTGTTATCAATAAAAATATCAATTAATTTATATAATGTTGTATGCATAATGATCATCAATTACTTCATTAAATTACATTAGAAAAAATATTATATTTACTCGTATCAATAAAAATATTAATAAATATATATATAATATTGCATGCATAATGATCATCAATTAGTACATTAAATTACATTAGAAAAAGTAAAAATATTTACTCTTATCAATAAAAATATCAAATAATTACTGCATTAAATTACATTAGAAAAAATAGAAATATTTACTCTTATCAATAAAAATATCAATTAATTTATATAATGTTGCGTGCATAATGATCATCAATTAAATTACATTAGAAAAAATAAAAATATTTATTCTTATCACTAAAATTATCAAGTAATTTATATAATATTGCATAAATTATGATCATCAATTACTTATTGCATGAAATTACATATATAAAATATGAAAGTATGACCTAAAAAAGAAATAGAAATACTTAGTGTTAATAATTCAAAGATATACAAAATTTCCAAATATATACATTATTATCCAAAATGTCTTCCACAATGTATTCATTCTGAACTATTCAAAGATATAAAAAAATTCCAATAAATTGTGCAGAAATCTTTTGGTAATAATCACATTACAATGAACAAAGTCGATACATTTCTAACCAACCAGTGTGGTTCCTCATCAGGACTAGGTGAGAGATCAGATCCGGTTGTTGAGTTTAAATAGATGTAGAAATGGCAAAGTAAACCGTTAGAATAACAGCTAATTTGACTTTGAAAATAATAACGGTTAGTTCTACTAATTAATTATTTATTTAATAAAACCTAACTGCTAGTTTGACTATTGAAATTAATAAGGCTAGATCTATTTAATAGTTGAATTTATATATAAAAATCTTTTTATTTTATTAATATCGTTAATTAATTATTATTATTATTATTATTATTATTATTTTAATATCAGGAGGGAAACCGGTAACTAGAACCATACAATCAAATTTGCCACACATGATCACATCGCGTTGCTGCCAATGAAAACCCTCCTGGCTGGCATCATCCCCCGCTGACAATACACAGTAAGTTTCACAGGCTTACGCCTGACGGGCACCCATGGGGTTTGAACCGGTGACCTTTACAAACGAGTGCCTTAACAGAACACTCAATCACCAACAAGCCGCCACCCCATGGGTTATCGTTAATTAATTATTAATGTTACAAATATTATTTAATTATAATTATATATTTATTTTATTATAATTATTTATCAATTTATCTTTAAAAATTAAAAAAATTAAAAATTAAAAAATAATAATAATAATAAAATAAAATAAATAAATAAATAAAACTAAAATTAAATTAAATTAAAAAATAAAATAAAAAATATAAATAAACAAAAAATAAACTAAAATTAAATTAAATTAAATTAAATTTAAAAAAAAAAAAGGATAATTAAGAATATAAGGCAGGGATCCAACACCTGCTTATATTCCAAGTGTCATCTCTATTGAGATTTACGGGTCTTTTTTTCAATTTCAAGGGCCTCTCTTAACTTACGATGATGAAAATGATCAATCCTGGCTAAGACCTTAGCCTCTTCAATGCAGATATGATGATTAGTCTTTTCCACATCCTCAGCTAGGGCAGAGGTGCGGGACCTTCCGTGCCTAATGTCAGCTGCATGTTCACATATCCTTTGGCTAATAGACCTACCTGTTTCACCAATGTAAGGCATCCCACGGGAACAAGGAATAATGTAGACACCTTTTCTTGTTGAAAATGCAGCAAGATGATGGAGCTTGGTGAAACGAAGTCGCCTTCATCAAGTGGGCCCGCAGGTAAATTTGGCGCAAAGTCTATTTTTAGACATATGGATCATGGACCGGGAGCTGCAGTATGCTATTCTTGGATGATTGGTCGAGTTGGTAAAAATAGATGGACCTCTATTTTTAGCATTTAGGTCGAAGTCTATTTTTAGACTGGTGGGCTAAAAATGGAACAGTCGAATATTATTTACCCTTAATAATATTTGGACTCTAAACTTCATTTTACTCTCTTGGAGCACTTCAGTTTGACCCCTGGAGGTGGGGCATGAAGCTTCCAGAAGGATTTATGCTTTTCCTATGGGTTAGTTGAGCTAATGCAAGGTTGAATCCAGTTAGAGCTCAAGTGGCGGAGTTCGGTGGAGTTGATGCGACAGTTAATGGAGGTGGTGTTCTGGTTAACTAGTTGAACTAGTTGTATTTAGTTTAACTGGCTAATACACTAGAGATGAGTTGTGTGAATTAAATATTATTTAATTCACAAAATATTAACTCATTATTCAACTAAAGAACACATCAGTTTAACTCAGTGCATGGACAGTTCAGTGGCGACAAGTGAAAGAGGTAGATGAAAGGGTTGAGTTAGCTATCATTTGTGACATCAGTTGTGCATGAGATTTGCACCACACTTGGAGGAAATTACCAATGAAAATTGCGCAGTTGGAGCCAGTGAGATTTGAACTTGGATCTCCTATTAGACCAACCTTGATTGCGCAATAGAGGAAGGCAGATAGTGGTTGAGTTTTGAACCTGTGACTTGTTCAAAACCAAGCTAGTTTGTGTGTAGCTTTGTGAGATAGTACTGAGTACTTGTGAGGAGTATTGTGCTATGTATTTCTACATGTTCTCTCCATCTAATATAATAGAATAGCTGAGGGGTTTTCAGCTATAAGCTTTCCCCATACATACTGTGTTAATGTGTGTGATGATTTGATGTGCGATCGCTTCTATTCTTCCCGCATGTGACAATTAATTGTAGAAGAGATTATGTGTTATGCATGCAATTCGAAATTGATGTGTGATCAGGTTAATCTCCATTGAATAAGTGATTTATTCAGCTAATTTCTACATTTCTATCTCTAGGGTTCACCGGATCTTTAACCAATTTAAGAGAGCTGTGAATTGTGTTAAGGGGCTTGAATGAAGAGGAAACCCTATGCTTCCTAAGGATCCTAGCAATCCTATCAGTGGTACCCTGAATGAAAGGAAGCCTTATATTGCAGGACCACTGATTAGGCTCATTTTTATTTTTAACTAAGGGACCTCTTTCTGCTTTAAGAAAAGCTTTAAGTCCTTGTGACTTACTATAACCATTTTTACAAAAGACACTAAGGAGATGGGTCTTTTCTCCCTCAAGGTGAGACTCATCAAAGATTCTCAACGCCCTAGTGGCTAAAATGTTGAGGACACCTAATTTTTGAGCAGGGAAATTATGCGAATCCGCGTGAAGATATTGCTCAGTATGGGTTTTCTTATGAAAAACCTGATGGGAGAAAGAACCATCTTCCTTTCTAGAGATAAGAATATCAAGGAAAGGAAGGCTACCATCACCTCATAATCCATGCTAAATTTTATGGAGCAAGATTGACTATTAAGATGAACGAAGAAATGATCCAGCTCTTCCTTACCATGAGGCCAGATGACACAAGTATCATCTACAAACCTTTTCCAAAGCTTTGGTTGGTGCAGAGCAGAGGAAAGCGCCTTGGATTCAAATTCCTCCATAAAGAAATTAGAAAAAATCGAGGAAAGGGGAGAACCCATAGCAACACCACAAGTTTGCTCATAAAACTCACCTTCAAAACTAAAGAAAGTAGAAGCTAAGAAAATCCCAACTAAAAAGGCTATGTTTTGATCAGTGATCCGATTAATGACTTCAATGGCCTCCTTAATGGGGATATTGGTGAAAAGAGAGACAACATCAAAACTAACAAACCTATCTTTAGGACCCATTCTAACACCCTTTAACTCATTAACAAAAGATGCAGAATCTTTAACAAAGGATTCGGTACGACCTACGAGAGGTTTAAGCTTAAAGGCTAAATACTTGGTAAGAAGATAAGTCGGACCACCAATGGTGTTAACAATGGGCCGAAGGGGAGAAACCTTAGTAAGCCTGAGTTTGAGGCCTTAAAATCCTTAAATAATAATAAGGATATTGTTGTTCTTAAAGCTGACAAAGGAGGTGCAGCTGTAATTCTTAATAAAGAGGATTATAGAAAGAAAATGTTAGACCATTTGGAGAATAGTGGGAGCTACAAGAAACTTTCTAAAAATCTCTTGAAAAAGGTCTCAAGAGCAGTTGCTGAGGCTATCAAGTCAAGTAGCTCCGTGAGTTCTCTGAGTAAGAAGTTGATTGAAAGCAACCCCCTTACTCCAAGAATCTATAGTCTTCCCAAAATCCATAAGAAAGGTGCTCAAGGATATAAAAAAATTCCAAATATATACATTATTATCCAAAATGTCTTCCACAATGTATTCGTTCTGAACGATTCAAAAATATAAAAATATTCCAAATATATATTTTTTTATCCAAAATGGATATAGTTTGCATGGTGAATAAAAGATTAGAAATATTTACTCTTAATAGGTCAAAGATATAAAAAAATCCAAATATATACATTTTTATCCAAAATGGAATCCAAATATATACATTTTTATCGAAATGTCATGAACATGTGTTCACAATGTATTCGTTCTGCGGGGTGGTGAATAAAGCTTTGTACCACCAGAAAAAAAAGACGATAACGAATTGAATTTGGTGACGGGCTAGCTCTCTCTGATGAAAATAGAAAAGCAAAGTTGAGTCTTGTGGGGATGAAGGAAAATTGTACTATTATGGCCATATAGTGAAGCATTAAACAGATATTGGCAAATTGTTACGGCCATATTGTTGGAATTTTCAGAATTCCAAAACAATAAACAGTCCCTCTTCAACACAGAGAATAACTCCAAAAAAAAAAATTCACTCACAGACAGAGTTTTCAATTCAAAAAAATTTATATTCAATATATAAAAAAAAACTGCTGTAACAATTCTTTATCTTTCCACTGCTGGGAGATTACAAAATATGGTACTGCTTCACACACAGTGACCAAAACACTCTTCTCCGTCTCACACAGAGAAATACTCTGTTTCTGCTGTTCTGTGTAATTAAAAATTACAGCTCTGTCTTTTACAAACAATACTCTGCTGTAAAAACTATTCTCTGTCTCTCTGTTTTAAATACGCTGCTGTATAAAAACATTACATAACAAAACAGCTCTTTGTCTCTACATATTACAAAACAGAAATATCCCATAAAAATATCTCAGCCATGTTTAATGCAATTAATTGACATTCAACCATAAAAATTCACCGCTTGAATTCTTTCATGGCTCCATAAATTCTGCCGGCACCTCTTGGAAGTAGCATTGATGTCAAATTGACTTTCTAGCACTGCTGGTTTTTCTCTTCCCGCACTGCTGTGCAATGAAACTGTGTCTTTTTTTATTTCTGCACTGCTGTGCCTTTTATATAAAAATTATTGTGCTGTGTAAATACAAATAATACAACAGCCCTTTGCCTCACGGGCCTTTTAATACATATGTGTCACATATATATTAAAAACAAAACAATATTTAAAAACCTTTTAAAACCAACCAAAAAAAATGTTGTGACAAACATTTAATTGGCAATCATTATACAACATATAATATATGTGGGTCGTATTATATGTGGGCCCAGTTCCGATGGGGTATGTTGCTCCAGCCGGCCGCATTGCCTGACCCCCTCGGACTCTGCCTTGCCGCCTTGACTATTTGCTGCCGCCTGCTGTTATGCGGGCAGTTGGAATTAATTACAACACTCCCCCTTAATTTCAACTGCTGGGTTTTCCTGCATACCCATGCATCTTCTGAAATGTTCAAAGCTTTTCTGCTGTAGTGGCTTTGTGAGGATATCTGCAAATTGATCCTCCGTTCTGCAATGCTGCAAAACAATCTCGCCATTGCTTACCAATTCCCGTATGAAATGAAACTTGGTGTCAATGTGTTTTGTTCTTTTATGAAAAACAGAATTTTTAGACAATGCAATAGCTGAGCTATTGTCACAAAATATCACTGTCCCTTTTACATGTTCTTGACATAAGCTTCTCAACATTTTTCTCATCCAAACTGCTTGACACGATGCTGCTATAGCTGCCACATATTCCGCCTCTGCTGTAGACAATGCTACAATGGGTTGTTTCTTAGAAGCCCATGAAATGGCTTCTGAACCCATGTGAAAAACATAACCGGAAGTGCTCTTCCGATCATCAACACTTCCAGCCCAATCACTGTCAGTGTATCCAACTAAATCTGAACATTCTGAAGTAGTATACAAAATACCAAACCTTTTAGTACCTTTAACATACCTCAAAATCCTTTTTGCTGCTTGCCAATGTGCATCCTTTGGCTTTTCCATGAACCTGGAAATCAAACTAACAGCGTGCATTATGTCCGGCCTAGTTGCAGTCAAATACATAAGGCTGCCAACTATGCTCTTGTACAAACTAGGATCAAAATCCTTACTGTTGTCCTCTCTGCTGAGTTTTAATCCCATCACTGTGGGAGTGATTGTTGATTTGCTTTCCTGCATGTTAAATCTTTCAAGTACCTCATTAACATACTTTGCCTGTGAGATAAAAATCCCATTTTCATTTTGTTCTACTTCTATTCCCAAGAAGTATCTCAGCAAACCCATATCAGTCATTTCAAATTCTTCTTTCATGACTGTTTTAAAATGTTCAATAAGGCAATCATCATTACCTATAAAAATAACATCATCAACATACAAGACTACAATCAAAATTTTACCGTCTTGTTCTTTGATGTAGAGGGTGGGTTCTCCCTCACACTTCTCAAAACCATTTTCCGGTAGATATGAATCTATCCTACTGTACCACGCTCTTGGCGCTTGCTTCAGCCCATAAAGAGCCTTCTTCAACTTGCATACTTTGTGCTCTTCGCCTTTCTTCTCATAGCCGAGAGGTTGATCAATGTAAACCTCTTCCATTAACACTCCATTCAAGAATGTTGACTTCACGTCCATTTGGTAAACTTTCCATTTGTTTTGTGCTGCTATAGACAACACTGCTCTCACAGTTTCCATTCTGGCAACCGGTGCGAAAGTTTCCTCATAATCTATGCCATGTTTCTGCTTATAGCCTTTGACAACAAGCCTTGCCTTGTGTCTCTCTATCTTGCCTTCAGCATTACTCTTGGTCTTGTAGACCCATTTAACACCAATGACATCTTTACCTTTTGGGAGTTCAACCAAATCCCAAGTTTTGTTCCTCTTTATGGCATTTATTTCCTCATCCATAGCTTCTATCCATTTCTCATCCTTGATAGCTTCTTCGAAATGAACAGGATCATCAACATGACAATATAAAGCAAACAAAGAATTGATACCTTCATTAGCTATATCTTGTTCATAAATATCTTTCAAACTTCTGAATTTCTTACCTCTTTCAATAGGTGTACAAGTACTTGAAGAAGCACTTGAATTTCCTCCTTGTGGTGTGCTTGGAGAAGCACTTTCATTTCTCCTCAAGGGTGTACTTTGCGGTGTTGATGCTGCTGTTTGGGGATGTATTTCAGCCACCTCATCATCATTCTCATCATGAGATAAACAGTGTTTTACATTCACTGTTTTTTCTATGCTTCCATCCCAAGCTTCCTCTTCAATGAACTGTACGTCCCTGCTCACAAGAAACTTCTTGCTGGATGGGTTATATAACCTGTAGGCCTTGGATTCCTCACTGTATCCAATGAAAATACATTTCTCCCCCTTGCTGTCCAACTTCTTCCTTAGCTGATCCGGAATGTGTGTATAAGCCACACATCTGAAAACCTTCATATGTGTGACACTTTGCTTTGCGCCACTCCATGCCTCTTCTGGAACTTTGTTCATAACTGCTTTTGTAGGGCACTTATTCAAAATATACGCTGCACAATGTACAGCTTCAGCCCAATAATCATTAGGCAAATGCTTTGCCTTAAGCATACTCCTCGCCATGTCCATTATGGTTCGGTTCTTCCTTTCGGCCACTCCATTTTGCTGCGGTGTATATCTAGTTGTAAACTGCTTATGAATACCATTTTCTCTACAAAAACGTAGAAAATCTTTAGATATATACTCACCTCCTCTGTCAGTCCTTAGAACTTTGATATTCAGCCCACTCTGGTTCTCAACAAGTGCTTTGAAATTGCGGAATTTTTCAAACACTTCACTTTTCTTTTTCAAAAAGTAAACCCAAGTTTTTCTTGTAAAATCATCTATGAATGTTAAGACATAGTGGATGCTAGCAAGTGATGGAGTTTGCATCGGTCCACAGACATCTGAGTGGACAATCTCTAAGGGTGCTTTTGCCCTTATGCTTTTCCCGGAAGGAAAACTTTCTCTGTGTTGTTTCCCAAGAATACAACCTTCACAAAGGCTGTCCGGTTTCTCTATCAATGGTAAACCACTTACCATTCCTTTTCTATTCAACAAATTAAGACCTCCAAAGTTGAGATGACCAAATCTCAAGTGCCATAACCAATTATCATCTTTTGGTTCGCTTTGTTAAGTCTCCTGTGCAACTGCTGCTTTCTCTTCACCATTTTTCAAGTCTGCTCTCATTCTGAGAGGGAACATCCTGTTCCTTGTCATCTTCACTTCAGCAATACACTGTTTGCTGGGTGGTTTATCCATGATGGTACAAACATCATTATCAAAGAAAACATTATACCCCTTATGGACAAGCTTTCCAACACTTAAGAGGTTACACTTCATTCCTGGAACATAATAAACATCTGCTATGGTTTTCCTTGCACCTAATCTTGTTAAAACATTTACATCTCCTTTTCCCATAACAGAAACTTTGCTATCAGTTCCTAGTGTGACTTGTGACTGCACACTCTCATCTAACATAGAAAACATTGCTAAGTTTCTTGTCATATGGTTACTACAACCGGAGTCTAGAAACCATAAGTCTTCATTCTTTTCTTCAGCCATATTACAAGCTAAAAACAAATTACTTTGACTGATATTTTCTTTTGTGAAATTTGCACTAGTTTCACTTCTCATATCTTGTTTCTTCTTTCTACATTCATTAGCATAATGACCATATTTCTTACAATTGTAACATTGGACATTGGATTTGTCATACCTTTGTCCTTGTGCATTCTGCTGACCATTCTGTTGGCTGCTGCCTTGGCCTTGATGCTGATTTGGATTGCTGCCCCTTCCTTGAGCATTTGCTGGACTGTTCCTTCCACCTCTGTTCTGGCTTCTGCCTCTTTCTCTTCCTTTGCCTTGCCCTCTTCCTCTTCCGAAAGACATCTAGGTCTTAAAGGCTTGCTCTAGAGATGAGTTTTCACTCCTACCCAATCTCTGTTCATGGGTAATCAGTGATGCATGTAGTTCATCCACTGAAAACTTTGTGAGATCCCTTGTCTCTTCTATGGTGGTGACAATCACATCGAATCTTGAGGGTAAACTTCTCAAGAGTTTTTCAACAATCCTCTTGTCCTCAAGAATCTCTCCATGAGATCTGATTTGTGTGACCATTCCAATCACATGAGTGAAGAATGAGTCAATGTTATCTGACTCCTTCATGCAGAGAGTCTCAAAGTCTCTCCTCGGCAACTGAAGTTTTGCTGTCTTCACTCTCTCCATTCCCTGATAAGTTGTCTTGAGAGTTTCCCATGCTTCACTGGATTTCTTAGCTGCTGCTATCCTTGGAAACACACTCTCATGCACTGCTTGATACAAGAAGAAAAGAGCCTTGGCATCTTTCTTCCTATTGTTCTTCAGTGACTCTTTTTCTGCCTGAGTTAAAAGAAAAAACTCTGCTTCATTTGCTGGCTCTTCAAAGCCATCCTCAACTAATTCCCATAACTCTTGTGAGGTAAATAAAGCTTTCATAGTTATTGACCAGTAATCATAATTCTTTCCATTGAATTGTGGGAGATGGATATTTCCCAAACTCATACCTGTGCTGGCTCCTGCCATTCTGCACTTCTAACTATGATAAAAACACTTGACTGTGTTTTAAAACTAACCAACTGTACTGCTACAGTAACACAAAACTATATAGAGAAATACCTTCGAATTCTTCTTGACTGAACCTTCACTCTGCTGGAGAGGTTTCTGCAATAACGAACTCTTTTCCTTCAGCTTATTTGACCTTCAAATAGCCTGGATTGGCTTTGATACCATGTTGGAATTTTCAGAATTCCAAAACAATAAACAGTCCATCTTCAACATAGAGAATAATTCCAAAAAAAAAATTCACTCACAGACAGAGTTTTCAATTCAGAAAAATTTATATTCAATATATAAAAAAAAACTGCTGTAACAATTCTTCTATCTTTCCACTGCTGGGAGATTACAAAATATGGTACTGCTTCACACACAGTGACCAAAACACTCTTCTCCGTCTCACACAGAGAAATACTCTGTTTCTTCTATTCTGTGTAATTAAAAATTACAACTCTGTCTTTTACAAACAATACTCTGCTGTAAAAACTATTCTCTGTCTCTTTGTTTTAAATACGCTGCTGTATAAAAACATTACATAACAAAACAACTCTTTGTCTCTACATATTACAAAACAGAAATATCCCATAAAAATATCTCAGCCCTGTTTAATGCAATTAATTGACATTCAACCATAAAAATTAACCGCTTGAATTCTTTCATGGCTCCATAAATTCTGCAGGCACCTCTTGGAAGTAGCATTGATGTCAAATTGACTTTCTAGCACTGTTGATTTTTCTCTTCCCGCACTGCTGTGCAATGAAACTGTGTCTTTTTTTATTTCTGCACTGTTGTGCCTTTTATATAAAAATTACTCTGCTATGTAAATACAAATAATACAACAACCCTTTGCCTCACGGACCTTTTAATACATATGTGTCACATATATATTAAAAACAAAACAATATTTAAAAACCTTTTAAAACCAACCAAAAAAAATGCCGTGACAAACATTTAATTGGCAATCATTATACAACATATAATATATGTGCCATATAATATATGTGGGCCATATTATATGTGGGCCCAATTCCGATGGGGTATGTTGCTCCAGCCGGCCGCATTGTCTGACTCCCTCGGACTCTGCCTTGCCGCCTTGACTATTTGCTGCCGCCTGCTGTTATGCGGGCAGTTGGAATTAATTCCAACACATATTCTGATCTACATACCATTAGCGGCATTAAACTAAACAGATGACCAGTCTCCGCCCGAAGGCAAACCATGGTATAGCAAGTGTCAGCACGTAACACTTCACCCACAAGCATTCTCTACCCACAAGCATTGCTGCATTAAACAGAGCCGATTCCACAACAGGTGGCAGTTTCAAATTCGTTAATTCGCTTGATAATTCACCCGCGCTTCGCAGTGCAAACAATTGTGAACCAATATTCAACAGTTTTTTTGACAGCTTGTCTCAAAATTCAACCAGGGGTGCCCTGTAATTACAAACACCGGCAATATCCATTGATATAAAAGAGAGAGATTTGATACACGTCCATCCATTAATCCATTAAAGAGAGGAGAGATTAGATTAATTTAATTCATGTGTGGTTGTAGTGCAAAAATGATGAGATAATTAATTAATTAGGATTAGGATCATTAAGTAGCTGGGTGTTACTTACTGAGGACTTGTGTTGCGTTGAGGCGGCGTTGTGGATCTTTGACGAGCATGCGTGAGATGAGGTCTTTGGCCAGCACTGAAATTGTGTTCCACACGCCATTTTTGAGATCAACATCTTCCTTCAAAATCCTACCCTTGAGTTCCAACAGGCTCTCACCATGGAATGGGAATCCACCACTGAGCATCGCATACAGCAACACTCCAGCGCTCCAAATATCCACGCTCTCTGTATATCCACCTTGCCCATTCATGATTTCAGGAGCAACGTAAGCAGGGTTCCCACTTGATCATACAGAAGTTTAAGCCCACCTCCTACAATATTTTTCAACCAATAATTATTTAAAATAAAAATAAATTTGAATTATCAAATTTACAAAATATTATATTTATAAAATAACTACTGGACGATACTACCCCAAATTATAAAAATTCCCTCCGTCGCTTATTTATTTATTTTGTGAACAATTAAAACAGTTTTGCCATATATATATAGAATTGTTCAAAACAAAACCAGCTGATAATTTAATTAAATACCGAAGTTACCTTTTTCAAAGAGCGTAGCTGCAAGACCGAAGTCACCTAGCTTGACCACAGGATGCCTGAGATCATCACTGCCAGCTGTCAAGAATATATTTTCCAATTTGATATCTCTATGAACAACACCCTTTGCATGGCAATATAAAATGCTTTCCATCATCTGCCTGAAGATCAAGGCAGCTTCCAATTCTGCATCCTTGTAGCCGCCTCTTTGCACAAACGTTTTCCACAGATCTCCTCGGCTGCACAGCTCCAAAACAAGATGTATATTCTGTGAATCCTCGTAAACCGCATGAAGTCTCACAATACCCTCCTCGTAACCGGAGACCCTACACATGATGTTTATTTCGTTGAGGATATTCATGGGCGGAGTGTTATTCTTGTTGAGGGATTAGCAGCAGAAAGCTATGCGTGTGGCCCTGTGGAAACATACACTAATTTTATCATCATCAGAAACCACACTTCTACTACTGCTGAATTCATAGTCCTCGTGAATTGAGCAATTATTATTAATGGGCCGCATCACTGATCTCGGTCCGCCGCTTATATAACTCTGCACCCACTCTGCCGCTATGCTTTGTTTCATCTTGATGGAAGACATGAACCTGTTTAACCTGGATGAGATGAAGCCGCAGCCGCGCTTTAAGTTGCTACTGTACTGTTCCTTCACCTCCTCCTCCTCCTCGGCCTGGGGATCATAAATATCCACTATATTGATGGCCAAGGCTGCTACTGTTGTGGGCCAATTAAGCTGTTCCATTATTTTTCATTCACTCAATGCAGTTAATCAATCTCTGATGATTGATGGCAACAACAATTACAGCTATATTCAATGCAGTCAATCTGATGATTGAAGGTGACAACAATTACAGCTATATACATCAGATTGGTAAGGTAACGTACCGTACCTGTCTTTGTTTTCTCATTTTTAACTCTAAAAGGTAGACACCTCTGATCACTTTAGTTTACTTAGAGCTTTGTTTTTCTATTTTCATATTATGAAACCCTTAACCTGTACATCATCTCTCCTGCAACTCTTAAAATACACACCGGCTCTCACTTTACTTCACTTCCCTTCCCTTCCCTTCCCTTCCCTTCCTTGAACTCTTAAAATACACACCTGCTCTCACTTCACTTCACTTCCTGGAACTCTTAAAATACACACCTGCTCTCACTTCACTTCACTTCACTTTGGCTTTTAAATATGTCACATGCATGCAGACCACCTTTTCTTTCATAAACTTCTCCTGCGTTTTCTTATTTTTTATAATCGGAATAGAATTTATAATCACTCAAACTGACATGTTTATGATATCGACAGCTATTTTTTTGATACAATATGCCATAGACATAGAATGTTTCCCGCATAGAGTAAGATGATTCTTCATTATTCTACTATCAATTGCATTACCTTAAGTAACTGTGACATAAATTATAATTAAGACATCGCATGTAAAATGTATATTAGAACTCTTATATGTTTCCCGCATAGAGTAAGATGATTTTTCATTATTTTACTATCAGTTGCATTACCTTAAGTAACTGTGACGTAAATTATAATTAAGAGACATCGCATGTAAAATGTATATTAGAACTCTTATAAATTGTAACGTTATCGGTATAACTCTTGTGAAAGAGGAAGTTTTGACGGTGGAGAGACCTAAAAGTTAACACTTAGGTCACATCTATTGACAAAACAATCAGTTACCTTTTCCATAATAGAGCATGGTTTTTGATAAAATGTTCCATAATCATAAGGTACTACGCCTATATGACTGACTTCATTCATTCACACATCATAAAGTGGTTTCCAGAACTTTAGTTTTTTATTCGAAAATAAATGGTGGATTTTTGGGATGTTGTCCTGTTTCAATTTACTTACTTATTGTTATGGCCAGAGTTTGCATGTTCCAATTTACTTACTTCTTGTTATGGTCAGAATTTACTTGCTGTTCAACTGGTAATTCTCTTTATGGTATAACATGGATGGATTTAAAGAACTATATTTATATTTTAATTTTAATTTTTGCTATGACTCAAAAGAACAACTCCTACCGCTAGCAACAGTTTGACCCCCTTGCCTCTCTCTCCTCCACATGCCAACTCACGAACTCCTACCGCTAGCAACAGTTTGACCCCCTTGCCTCTCTCTCCTCCACATGCCAACTCACGAACTCCTTTCCCCTACAACATGAAATTCATGATTCTATTGGTCTTAATATTTCTTTAAACACCCTTTAGCCCACTCATATTGCCCACTTTGATTATAATCCCCAAAATCCCCCAACCACAAATCCCAATTCCAACCTACACAATGAAGAGATAGAGGACATGGATCTAGATTCCCTTGACATCCCTAACCTTGCAAAATCCTAGAAATGAAAATACCCACACTCTATTCCACAATATCAAGTCATATTATTAGAAAATATTTCTTCAAGTCTCAACGACAAGCTCAAAAATATTCACAAGGATAATATAGATTCAGTCCACTTAGATTTAATGTCCCAAACCTAAAATACTTTGCTAATCCATACATGGAGGATAAAAAAAAAAATAAGAAGAAAGAGAAACTAACAAATATTGAAGGAACTAAGATAAATATTACTTAAATCAACAAAAATGAAACTTACCTTGGAGGTTTATCCCTCCAACTCCACTCCTAATCAATGAAAATCATCTCCTAGAACATAAGAGGCCTCAAATATAAAGGAAAACAAATTTTTATAAAAGGAAAAAAGGGGAAATGACAAACCAACCATCGTGTTGGTTTAAGAAACAAATATGCACGGCGAGTCCATCAACCAAAGAGTAAACAAAATGGGGGCACAACTACTAATTAGTTTCAACATACACCAAGGGACAATCAGGTGACTTATGTATCATATGGAATGGATAAGAGGTCATGATCCTAAGTATATTTTATTCTTTCTATATCTTGAATATCCGATTTCAAGTCCTAAATTCCATGGAAATCCTAAGTATTTTTACTTCTTTCTGGATCTTAACTATCTAATCTCAAATCCTATAGTCCATGGAAACCTATTTTCTCTAAAAGTTATGGTCCCATGCTACCTGGAGGAAAAATTCAATTCCTTTAGTCCATCAAGAAAACCAACCTCTTAATCTACTCGATTCGATAGATATTGGGAGTGACTTTAATCTAGGAGGAAAAGGGAGGAACCAAAAATTAGAAGGAAAACCCATCCTTTTCTTGGAAACAATGGAATCTACTCACTTTCTATATCTTAATAAAGTCACTGGATTGTACATTTGGAATAAAAATAGAGGGGGCACTCATTTTTTAAGAAATTCAAGACTATTAGGTGGGTATATTTGTAGGCCCTAAGGGTTGGTTCTTTTAAAGGCTTGTGGGACACAAGAAGTTCAGATCTGTGGTAAAAAAAAAAATTATATAAAATATTTAGTGCTTGAGAGTAGTCCTAAAGAAATATTTAAATACATCCTTTTGACATAATGTTGAAGAAGAGACATCTATTTGGAGCATCCCTTTATGAAGAAATCTATTTGAAAACTCAAATACATTTATCGAGCAACTTATGAAGTATATTTTGAATGGATCTTCGAGATTTTTTGAAGAAGACTTGAAGCCCTACCTAAGTGACAATTTTTGAGCAATTACGTCTAAATATATTTTTTGAAGATATGAGCAGTCTTGGAGACACTTATTTGTAGCACATCCAAGATCTTTTGAAGGAAAATTTGTAAAAGGTTTGAAGACAATTGTAGAACAAATTTGGAGCATTCTTTAAAGGCTTTTTTGGTGTCTTTCTTGTAGCAGACTTGAAGAGAATATGAAGAGTGTTGGAGAAAATTTCCACAAAACTTGAAGAGTTGCTAATGTTAATGATGTAATAGTGTCTTGAAAGCATGTGTTGAAGAGAAACTTGGATTAGGTTGTAATCCTTTGCTGGAGCAGTCGAATACTTGGAGAAATCCTCCGAGACATGTTGGAGAAGCTTTTAGAAGTCCTTAAGAAAGCATTGAAACCATCTTAAGGAATTGAAACAAAGGGTTGGAGGCTTATAGGATCATATTCCTCACATAAAGTTGGAGCATTGTGGAAAACTAGGTAGGAGCATAAATTGTTGAGAGGATTGGAGTCCTCAAGAAAACCAAGTTCAACCTTGGTATAGTACAGATTGGAGCCTAGTTTGATTGAATATTATAGAGAATTCATCGAGGCTTGGAGCCCTGAAGAAATTATAAATTTGTATAAATTTATTGATGTAAATTGAGGATTGGAGTCCTCCCCATTATTGTTATTAAAGTTATTTCTTTTTTTGTTTATTTTGTGTTCTAGTTTTTAAGTGATCTTAACTAGTATAAAATAACAATTGTAAAAGGAAATATTGATTCACCCCCTCATCTTAGTATTTCCAACAATTGGTATATGAGCCAGTACATTCAGTCTTAGCCTAGCAACTAGAAGGTAGATCCTTAGAACAAAAATGGAAAATTTTAAGGAATAAAGCCTCTAATCCTTCTGAAGATGTAAATTAGGTTCAAAGACCCCTCATTCGATGGGACAAATAATGTACTATGGAGCACAAGAATGGAGTTATTTTTATGGCCCTTGGCAATGAAGTTTCAGAATTAATGACTACCAGAAGCTCAAAAGAGTCAAAATAGTTTGATACGAGAGTGATGAAAGTAATCTTGAGTGGCCTATCTATTCTCTTTATTGTATAACATGGATGGATCTAAAGAACAATATTTTAAATTTGATTTTAATTTTTGATATGACTATTTCTTTCTTGGTTTGTTTTTCAAATATAAATCATTTATTTTATTCATTTTTCATTTTATAGTGTATTATTAAATATAAATAAATTTATTTATTAATTATTAATAATATAATAATATAATTTTAACTTTGAAATAACTTCAATATTATATATTAATATAAACTTCAACATTTTAATATAAGTAAAATCAACTTTAACACTTTCTTTTATATTTGTTTAAATTTAATAATTTTATAATATCATTGACTTAATAATTATATATTAATAACTATACGATTTATACATTAATTTAGAAATTAACACATTATTAATATTGCATTTACAGCCTCCCTATTTTTGACTAGCATCAATCTAGTAAGGTGGATTGTGGAGAACAAAGTCAATGATAAGCATCATGCCAAACTTATCCATAATCACATCATACCATAGATATTAGTATATAATCTTAAAAAATCAATAACTTTATATAATATATTTAATAATTACCATTGAATTTTCAAGTTTTTTCAATAATAAAAATTTAATATTTGTAAAATTAATAGCTATATTATAAATTAGTAATTTAAGTAGATAATATTAATTTAACTTTATATTATTCATAATGTAATTTTAAATATTGTTTGTAAATTCATATTGGGGTAATTTTAATGATTGGTTGCAAATTCATATTGGGATCAACATTGTTATTATGGCGAGGCAACGAACCAGTGAACGATGCACCCACTCTAGTTTCCAAAATTATATAGTCCTTCACTTTTCTGAATCACTTCTTTCACATTCCCACTACTCCCATCTACCAAGCTCTGCAACTTAGAAATTTCCAACACTATAGGAGGGAGTGGTGTTCCCTCCTACGACTAAGTTATATCCAATTAAGGTCATTCAAATCATTCCAAATCTTTTCATTCTCAATATGCCTAGAAATTCAAGGGTAATGCCAAAGAAGTCGAAACTCATCAGCAAAATAACACAAGGGAAGCCCTTAGGGATTGGGCAAAGAGCTCGTGGAAGGTACCCATCAAAAGCAATGACACATCCAAAATTTGAAGTCTAGTCCAAATACATTGGGGAAAAAACTCAATATATGTGAGACAATTCCCATATAGGAAAATTTCAGGGCACTTGGCTATAAGAAAAATCACTCACTCAATGGATTCGGCTAAAATGGAAGCTAAAAGGCCACATCAAGCTAGAATTGGAAGCTAAGGGATTCTTCACCATCATATTTTCCACAATGTACAATATCATATGTAAATATTTGAGAACAAACCATTCTTATTCAACTATGTTGGGTATGTGTTATATTATTTCCACGACTAGCTCCATGCTCTGTACATTGCGTCCGGCACAACATGGGGGTAGTAACCCCCTTGCACAGGGTTTGGGGAAGCGCCCTGAGATTTTATTTTTTTATGCGGACCAAATAATAGTTGGGCAGTGGGCGGACCTGCCAATGGTTTTGTGCATGGTTTTTGGACATGTTTTTGGGCATGCTGATTTTCTACCCATGGTATTTTGTAGATCCGTTCAATGGAACTATGGTTATTTTCTAGTCCAATGTTAATGGATTGGATTTTATGGACGCTTCAGCATGTATATACATGTATTGTAACATTGAAAATAATACAATGAAAAATTAATCTAGTAGTCTCGGTTTTGGGATCCAAGGGAAAATCTTTGTGTATACTTATTTTTTGTTCTCACCTTTGTTTATTTTTCTATTTGAACAATTCGTTTATAGGTAATTTCTATACAGGATTAAAACGTACAAACTCCACTTGGCTTTACCTAGGATTCTAGATCAAAATATTTTTCCGTGATAGCTCAAGTGTAGATCAAAATTTCCTCATTTCCTAAAGAATTTTGGGACGAAAAATTGGTAGGAATTCAAAATGCTTTAAGGCACTTTGTCAAAATATTAGAGGCTACTAAGTAAAAAGGTACATCTCTCAAATCATATAAAATGAAACTTAAATCAGGTAAAACAAAACTTATCTTAGAGGCTTATCCCTCCAACTGCACACCTAATCTATGAAAATCATGTCCTAGAACATAAGAGGCCTAAAATATTGATCCATGTGGCTCCAGATGCCCTCAAGAGATCAAGAGGGCTCATAAATGGTCAAAATTCAAAATAGTCATATTGCTCTCAAACTAGGTTCAGATTGAATTACTCATCGCCCTAATTCCAATGGTGCAAACAAATCTCCAATCCGAGCCTGTATGGCGAAGTTAGAGAGAGTCAAATTTTTTGTCAAAGTTGGGCAATGGGCCAAGTTTAAGTGTCCCACAAATTCACCATCAACCAACAGGGAAATTAGCTCCCGAAAATGGGTGAAATCGTGGCCTCTTTAAAAATCCCAATAACACTTATTTTTGTTAAAAAAAAACAACCAATTTTGTTTAAAAAACAAAAAAATATTAAAAAATAGGGGTGGCGGGCCATGACCCCCACCATCCATGTCGGACCATATTACAACAAATATAAAAAATATATATTTGGGTCGGTGGGCCATGACCCCCGCCAAACCCAACAGAATCATATATACCATATAACATTACAACATATTTCATATGGGTTGGGTCAGGGCCGTGGGTTGCGGACCCTGCTTACCCAAACAACCACGGTGTATATCTATAACAAGAGTGGATTCGATGGGAATTGAAATCGCCCGGCCCACTTGGGCTGGCCCCCAACAGGCGGCCCCATAAAACGGATTCAATGCAACAACAAATGCGCCAACAAACAAAAAATCCGACCAAAAATTACATACAACTAACCATTACGCTGAGATTCAGATTTGAACCCAACACCTCTGCCGGCCTAACCTCCTCTGCCACCAACAACCCATGAGTTGTCCTTTGGAATATCCGCCTACTCAAACATATATAAACACCAATCATTCGCCCAACCGAGGGGGAGCGCATATGAAGAGTCGTGTTATAGTGGAACTCGGAGGTCGAGCAACGAAACACTAAGCCCAAACCAAGGGCAGAACCATGAGTACATCCACAAAGGAGGAACCATATTGGCACATTGTTCGAGAAGACATCTTTGTTAGGAATCTTCTTAGATGCTGAAAACATTCTCTAGAGGTAAAATTTTATTTTGTTAGAATGATATGAAGTTTAAAGTCATTTTAACCAGAATTTCATAGGGAACACGATGGTAATGTTAGAATGGCCATCTGAGAAAAATATTTGAAAATCCTCTCCAGAACATAATCTTAGGGAATCTTGAGGGCATCAAAAATATTCCTTGAGGCCCAAATCTTTCTGAAATCCATTTTCACCAAACGTTATGTCGATTTTACACCTCTCGGAGACAGGAATCCGATGGCGATGATCGTTTCAGCAACAGAGCTCCACACGGCCATTTTCCATATTGGAGTGACAATGTCATATTTTCAAGTGTGGGCAGTCGATTATATGCCCCTCGATGCCACGAATTCGAATGTGCAGCCAGATTCAGTAGCTGAGCATCCGCTTCGTTAGCCAACTTCAGGGGTGGAGGTATATGCATTTTTATCATGTGCCTCTTTTTGCTGTGAGATGTATTATGATTTCTAGATCCTTACTTGATGCATCTTGCGGAATCTTCATTTTTCTTCATGTGAGATTATGTCATGCTGATAGGAGGTCCATTGATAGGAGGAACGTCTCATGGAATGACAAGCCACTCATGTCGAGGGCACCTCTCCTTCTATGACAAAGAACATCATCTATGTACATCTCACCTTTTCCAGTGCTATATGAAGTGACATACCCCATTTTTACACCGAGTCTAGAGACATAGCCCACACTGGGTGAACTCCCTTATCAACATCTCATGTTCTTATGTTGTTGATGGTTGTCTTGTTTCCTCTTGCTTAGGTATGCATATGTGTTATTTTATGCTCTTTTAAAATGAAATTCTAAAAAAATCACATAAGTAAAAGATCATGGATAAATCCAGTAGCTGACAGACCCAGATCAAGTGGTATCATAGTGTCTTCTTGTTGATACAAATTGTGAGTGTGAACAATGATTGAACATGTAGTAATGGATGATGGAAAAGACGTGTACAAGGCCATGCTCAAGATGTCCAAAATGGTGGACATGATGTATGAAGCTCATGAAAGACGAGAGAAAGAAGAAGCAGAAAGTGATGCTTCATCCACATCTTCCAGTGAATATTCATCACCCTTGCCATATTCTCATCATTCGAATGAAAAGATCAACCATAGCCTTCAAGAAAATAAAACTGAATTGAAAGTGCTTCTACAAGAGGAGAAAGAGGATAAGAAGAGATTTCAGGTTCAATTGCAAGCCGTAGAGGCAGCCTTGGAAGAACTTAAGCTCAATGACCAGAGCCTTCAAGAAAATGATGTTGAATTAAGGAGGCTTCTACAAGAAGAGAAAGAGGATAAGCAAAGACTGTAGCTTTAGCTATGAGCCATAGAAGAGGCCTTGGAGGAGTTGAAGCGCAACGAAGGCTTGAAGAAGCCATCATCACCTGTTTCTGAATTGACATCTGAGGTAAACAATGTTGATGTTTCTTCAGTTCCATCTTCACGTGCTATCATTTACGAGGGAAATGTGGAGATACCCATTACAGGAACTCGAAAGAGACTCCTCACCAAAATGGGATACCAAGGGGGAGGACTTGGAGTTAATGGCCAAGGCATGATTCAGCCACTGGAGGTCGTGAAAAGACATTGATTAGTAGGTTTGGGATACATTGAATGAAAATGCTCGAAGGTGTCAGAAACTTCCAATGCATGGTTGAAACCATTAGGGAAAAATAATGATGGGAACACTTCACCATCATCCTATGACAGCACACATTGGAGAGAAAGAGATGAGGCAAGCTCTTGTCACCATGATTGCACTAGAGGCCAACAAGAAAGGTATAACAAGCCTTGGTATTCTAATGTTAATTTTGATTACAAGAATGTCGCTAATAATGAAAATAAATCATGGAATTGAAAAACACGTAGTTTTTTGGATTACATAACTATGTATTTGCTAAGCGTTGGAAAATAATGGCAACATGAAAGAGGATGAGGCGTGAAAGGCCTTCTGTGCCACAGGAAAGGAAGAAGGTAAAGTAGGTATGGAGGAAGAAGACTCATTGCAGTCTTTGCGATAGAAGTGGTCATCAAAGAGACACGTGTTGGAGTCTCCATCCAGGGAAGCGTCTCAAGGACAAAGTGTCCATACATGAACCAGTTGAAACAATTGTCCGACAAGCAAACATGCCACAAAGGGATGACCCTTTCACTTTGATAAGTGAGAGATGTTTTTCTAGGTGTGGTAGAGTGTCATGGCCTTACTTTGTAAATCATATGTTGCAATGTAAAATGTAAAAGTGATGATGTGTTTTCCATCACTTATGAAGCGACAATGATATTTTGGCCTTATATTGATAACTGAGGTATT
The DNA here is from genome assembly GCA_034641835.2 of Pinus albicaulis. Taxonomy (NCBI): domain Eukaryota; kingdom Viridiplantae; phylum Streptophyta; class Pinopsida; order Pinales; family Pinaceae; genus Pinus; species Pinus albicaulis. The sequence continues at coordinate 42,218 of JAXQQM020084016.1, read as the reverse complement.
GATTCCATTTTAATGTAAAATTGACCGCTGAGTATGTGTTATAAAATCGTTGCAAGTATGGGATGCGGGTCATAGTTGGTCATGTAATTGAGCATGTAATTTACAGAAGAATGTACTACATGTTTCTAAAGGATGCAGGTGTTAACTCATCGCTTATGACTCTGAAGGACAAAGGTGAAGGAGAATGAAGGGTGACCTTTCAGGACACTTGTGGTGCATAAAAGGTACAAATCAGCTGCAGATTATGATCATGATTTTGGTGGACCAAAATCTCCTCAGTGTGGATGATTGATCCAGGTAGCTCCAGACACCCTCAGGAGATCAGGAGGGCTAAAAAATTTTCAAAATTAAAATTGGTTGGATTGCTCTCGAACCGGGTTTAGATTGAAGTACTCGTCACCCTGATTCCAACAGTCTAAATGGATCTCCAATCTGAGCCCATATGGAGAAATTAGATTGAGTCAAATTTGGGTAGTGGGGGAGGTTTAAGTGTCCCACAAATTTACCGTCAACCGGCAAGGAACTTAGCTCCTGAAAATGGGCGAAATTGTGGCCTCTTTAAAAAGCCCAATAACTGTTATTTTCGTTAAAATAAAATAAAAAACAACCAATTAAAAAAAAAAAAAACAATTAAAAAATAGGGTTAGCGGGCCATGACCCTCGCCACCCCCACCTGTCCATATTACAACAAATATTAAAAATATATATTTGGTTCAACAAGCCATGACCCTCGTCGAAACCCACTGAACCATATATACCATATAACATTACAACATATTACATATGGGTTGGGTGGGGGTCGTGAGTTGCGGACCCTGCCCACCCAAACAACCATGGTGTATATCTATAACAAGAGTGGAGGTGGTGGGAATGGAACCCGCCCTGCCCACGTGGGTCGGCCCCCAATGGGCGGCCCCATAAAACAGAGTCAACACAACAACAAACTCGTCAGCAAAAAAAAAATCTCAGACCAAAAACTACATACAACCAACCATTATGTCGAGATTTGGATTTGAACCCAACATCTCTGTCGGCCTAACCTCCTCTACCGCCAACAGCCCACACATTGTCCTTTAGAATATCCGCCCACTCAAACATTTATAAACACCAATCATTCACCCAACCAAGGGAGAACGAATTTGAAGAGTCATGTTATGGTGGAACTCAAAGGTTGAGAATCAGAACTCTAAGCCCAAACAAAGGGCAGAACCATGCTGGCACACTTTTCGAGACAACATCTTTGTAGGGAATCTTCTTAGATGCTGAAAATATCCTCTGGAGGTAAAATTTCATTTTTTTTAGAATGATAGGAAGTTTACAGTTATTTTAACTAGAATTTCATAGGGAACATGATGGTAAAGTCAAAATGGCCATCTAAGCAACAAATTTGCAGATCCCCTGCAGAAAAAAATCTTAGGGAATCTTGAGGGCATCAAAAAGATTCCTTGAGGCCCAAAACTTGTCGGAGTCCATTTTCGACAAAATTTATGTCAATTTTACACCACTCGACAACAGTAATCTAATGGTGATGAATGCTTCAACAAAAAAGCTCTGCATTTCTTAACCATTTTACATATTGGAGTGACAATGTCAAATTTTCAAGTGTGGGAAATCGATTTTATGCGCCACGACGCCATAAATTTGATGGTGCAGCTAGATTCAGTAGCTGAGCATCCACTTCTTCAGCCACTTCATGGGTGGAGGTATATGGAGTTTGATGATGTGCCTCTTTTTTATGTGAGATGTATTATGATTTCTAGATCCTTGCTTGATGCATGTTGCAAGATCTTGTTTTTGCTTCATGTGAGAATATGTCATGCTGATAGGAGGTCCATTGTGAGTGAGAGTTCCTGTAGCAGAATGTCTCGTGGAGAGACAAGCCACTCGTTTTGAGGGCACATCTCCTTGTATGAAAAAGAACATAATCCATGTACATCTCACCTTTTCCAACACTATATGAAGCGGCATACCCCATTTTGACACCAGACTCGGAGACGTAGACCACACTGGGTGAACTCCATTATCAACGTCTCATGTTCTGATGTTGCAGATCGTTTTCTTGTTTCCTCTTGCTTAAGAATGCATATGTGTTCTTTTATGCTCTTTTAAAATGCAATTTTAACAACATCACAGAAGTAAAAGATCATGGGTAAATCGGGTAGCTCACGGACCTGGATTAAATATAAAGGAAAAGAAAAATTTATAAATGGAAAATGGAGAAATGATAATCCAACCGTCTTGTTGATTTAAGAAACAAAGGTGCATGGTGATTCCATCGACCAGTGAGTATACAAAATGGGGGCACAACTACTAATTAGTTTCAACAGACTCCTGGGGATAATCAAGTGACTTATGTATCATATGGAATGCACAAGAGGTCATGATCCTATGTATATTTGATTCTTTCTATATCTTTAATATCCAATATCAAAAGCTACAATCAATGGAAACCCTAATAATTTACTTCTTTCTAGATCTTAACTATCCAATTTCAAATCCTACAGTCCATGGAAACCTATTTTCTCAAAAACGTTTATGGCCCCATGCTCCCTGGAGTAAAAATTAAATTCCTTTAGTCCATCAGGAAAACCAACCTCTTAATCTACTCAATACCATAGATCTTGGGAGTGACTTTAATCTAATTAAATCTCTTAAGGAGGAAAAGGGAGGAACCAAAAATTAGAAGGAAACCCCATTCTTTTCTTGGAAACAATGGAATCTACCCACTCTCTATATCTTCATAAAATTAGTGGATTATACATTTGGAATAAAAATAGAGGGGGAACACATTTTTTAAGGAATTCAAGACTATTAGGTGGGTAGATGTGTAGGTCCTAAGGGTTAGCTTTTTTAAAGACTTGTGGGACACAATAAGTGCAGATATGTGGTAAAAAAATTATTGTATAAAATATTTATTACTTGAGAGTAGTCCTAAATAAATATTTAAATATGTCCTTGTGACGGAATGTTGAATTAAAGACATCTAGTTGGAGCATCCCGCTATGAAGAAATATATTTGCAAACTCAAAGACATTTATTGAGCAGCTTTCTGAAGTATCTTTCAAACGGATCTTGGATATTTTTTGAAGAAGACTAGAAGCACTGCCTAAGTGACAACTTTGGAGAAATTTTTTCGAAATATTTGTTTTGAAGATATGAGCAGACTTGGAGACACTTCTTTGTAGCACATCCAAGATATTTTGAAGGAAAATCTGTAAAACGTTTGAAGAAAATTGTAGAACAAATTTGGAGCATTATTTAAAGGAATTTTGGGTGTCTTTCTTGTAGCAGACTTGAATAAAATATGAAGATTTTTGGAGTAACTCTCCAAAAACCTTGAATATTTGTTGATGTTGATGATGTAATAGTTTCTTGAAATCATTTTTTGAAGAGAAACTTGGAGTAGGTTGTAAGCCTTTGTTGGAGAAATAGCATTATTAGAGAAATCCTTCGAGACTTGCTGGAGAAGCTTTTATAATTCTTGAAGAAAGCATTGAAACCATCCTAAAGAATTTAAACAGAGGGTTGGAGGCTTATAGGATTGGATTCCTAACATAAAGATGGAAAAATGTGGAAAACTAGGTTGGAGCATAAATTGTTAAGAGGATTGGAGTCCTCAAGAAAACCAAGTTGAACCTTAGTATAGTAAATTTGGAGCCTAGTTTGATTGAATATTAGAGAGAATTCATCGAGGCTTGGAAGCAATTATAAATTTTATTGTATAAATTGATTGATGTAAATTTAGGATTGGATTCCTCCCCATTATTGTTATTAAAGTTATCCCTTTTTTGTTCATTTTGTGTTCTAGTTTTTAAGTGATCTTAACTGGTATAAAATAACAATTGTAAAAGGAAATTTTGATTCACCCCCTCATTTTAGTATTTTCACCAGTTAGTATCTGAGCCAGTACATTCACTCTTAGCCTAGCAATTAGAAGGTAGATCCTTAGAAAAAAAATGGAAATTTTAAGGAATAAAGCCTCCAATCCTTCTGAAGATGCAAATTAGGTTCAAAGACCCATCATTTGATGGGACAAATAATGTACTATGGAGCACAAAAATGGAGTTATTTATTATGGCCCTTGGCAATGAAGTATCAGAATTAGTGACTACCAGAAGCTCATAAGAGTCAAAATAGTTTGATACGAGAGTGATGAAAGTAATATTGAGTGGCTTATCTAATTCTATAAAACGAAAGGTAGTTCAATGTTATTCAGCTAAAGAAATTTAGAAAACAAAATACAAAAACTTCATGAATAATATGGTTTTGTACTAGATCATGAGCTACAAGAGCACAAATAGAATCAATAATCGAAGGAGCTTGATGAATACATTAATTACATAAAACAATATGATGATGAAGAGAACCTTGAAGTAGCAGTTGAATGATCCAGTGGATCAGTAAAGTGCTCAAAATTCAAAAATTTTAAAAGTTCTTGAAAATGGTTCCAAAAGATAGATCTCATCTCCCCCAATCTAACGCAGCTTGAATCGCTTAAAACCAATATTATATGCTCTTGATATCGCATTCTAATCATTTTCCTAAATAACTAAAACAATTGTAGGTTGGTTAGGTACGTTGACTGGGCAGGGTGACTAGGTAGTTGATTATGTTTTCTAGGACTGTTGGGGCCCTTGTTTTGAATTTTTAATAAAGAACATATTCTTGGGTTATGGAACGACACATGGCAGCCGCGACCAAGCTGTAACTACGGTGAGTAGTGGAGCTACCGAGGTTGTGGGGGAACAGGAGATAGCTGGAGAAGCGGATTCAGATAAGTGCAGACGAAGAGAAGATACAGTCGAGGACAGAGAGCAGAACTCATAGAAAACAGAGAGAAGCTGAAAGTAGTTGAAGAAGAATGCAAGAGGAACTAGCAGTTGCGATGGCGGGTGAATAAATAGCCGTCACCCAGCCGAAAGAAGACACGGATGCAGAGGGAATGAAGAGGATCGAGCGGATGCTGCATAAGATATCTATCCCAAGCATGACATCTTTGTAGTTCCTAGGCTTCTATTATTTATATTTATGTCCTATGAGACGTCTGTAATAGAATTGTAAGCTATTCCTGTGGAAGCGATGTAACTATGGATCCAGCTGAAAGTTATCAATATACTTGCAGGTTGTTGTCTTATTATATGAGTTACATGCATGCATGATGTCTTTAATGCCTTAAAATTTTATTTGCTTAGTATCTGCTCAATATCCTAAAATTTTCTTGCGTATATGATGATATTTATGCAACCAATTCTATATTAATCTCGAATTGCGAATCCATCCACCACTATCGATCTATTCCCCTTCTGCATGTGGTCGCAGCATGCCTTGAGTGAGACTCTCTGCTCTCCGGAGTAGGGTGAAAATGCCGGCGTGGTTCTAGACTACAACAGATTCCCTTGTTGGCCCCAATCTCTGAACCTGGGTCTTGCCTGCGAGACCTGTTTCTTCGCCAACAAATGGTTCTGTTGTCGGGACCCTACACGTTATGAGGGGAACTAGATCATGGTATTGAGGGTCTTCGAAGGAGAAATACGGAGATGGTGGAATAACCATCTGGACCAGTTTATTACTCAACAAGCGGAGCTGACGAATCAAAAGGAGAAGGTGCTCAAGGATCTCATCCTTTTCTCGAATTCAGCCAGTGATACCTATGAGATCCTCTGGGGAAAATTCCCTAGCGACCTCTATAATTGGTTGCGAAGGATGAAAACCAAGGTGCCTAGGGATAATTTGTGGAAGATTCAACACAAGTGGGTGCACAGAGATCTGGTGGCCCTGCATCAGCTAGATACTGAGTTGACCCACGCAGTGGATTTCTGGGTAGAGACCACTTTGGACAGATATATTGTGGATTTGTCCGCAGAGTGCTACCAATCATTCTCTAAGGCTGAGGATATCTTCTGATCTGGGCTAAGAGGGAAGCTGCTTAAGGAAATTCCATTGTGGATTAAGGCCTTGATGGTGGACGAAGGGCTGATGGAATTCCAAAAATCGAGCATGGAAGCATAAACCTGCAGTGCTAGGGGAAGGGCCGAAGGGACAGATGCTACATGAAGCGTGAGGCAGGGGAGTGGGAGAATGGATGCTGAGACCACAAGGAGGTTGAGGGAGCGACGTGCACATCATAGGGTGCAAATCACTGACAGGTGGCGAGAAAGGGTGATGCAGGAGTTGAAACGACGAGGGAACAATAGGAAGAATCAAGAGGAGGCACCTCAGAGGATAGGAAATATGGACACTCAGGTGGATACCCTGGAGAGGGAAGGGATCGTTGTGGGAGTGCGGTGGGTGTATGGGAGCCCAGCTCGGAGAAAGAGGGAGACAACGTCTGATGAAGAAGATGAAGATGTGCAGCCCGAAGAAGGTTGCGATGGCGAATGGTACATTGTGATGCAACGGTTATTTCAAGAGCGGACGGAATTCATATCTCCAGGTATTCCTACTTCCCAAATTTTTCACGACAAGGATCCCTACCTTCTCCTGGTACTCTATAAACCTTTAAGTAATATTTTCATTAAGTTACAAGCATTGAGTCGATTGCACAACAGTTCATTGTCGATAGTGACACATGTTAATAGCAGCGTCGCTAGTAGTATTGCAGTTCCTAGTGGTATAGTCACACAACCAGGACCCAGAGGGTTTATTATAGTCACACCTTCGCAAGTAAATATGGCTGGGTCATTCACCTGGTATCTAGAATTTTCTGGCTGAGGTAACGATGATGTGGAGCAACACTGCTATCTCTGTGAAGCCATATGGAGGGCTCGGTAGACGCGAGACGCAGGGAAGCTAATAGAATTACAAACCATGCTGAGAGAAAGGGCTCTGTGATGGTTCACAAAGTGGTCAGATGCCCACCCAAATCCAGCAATCACGAATGTCAAGCAGGATTTTGTCCGAGAATTTAAGCTCCCCCAAACAGACCAGCAGGGTCTATCCGAACTATGGGAGATTAAGTAGAAAGAAGGAGAGACTGCATGGGAGTTGATGCACAGGTTCAAGGACGCGATCGGGAAACTCAGCTACCCGATCGGCCCAAACCATCAGAGGTACTGGTTCATCAAGGCTCTGATTTCATTGACATGAACCCCCCTCACCCAGCAAAAGATCAATAATTTGTAGGACGCTCTAGAGAAGGCTATGAAGATAGAGGCATTGGTGGGCTACCCTCAAGAATATCAGGGAGGGCCAGCCCCGCAGGATCCTTCCTTATTGGGATTGCAACATTATATTTCCAGTCTGATTGAAAAAATTAAGGAGATGCAGCCTATAAGACTAGCCAGGCCGAAAGTTTGGTGCACACACTTCCTGGTCGAAGGGCACATGGCAACTGTGTCCCCGGTTGCGTGGCCCAGGTGTGGGGCCCTCAGTCGCAGCAATACAGGGGGGTCCATCTAGTGGGGGTAGCGCGCCGATGGATCTGCAGGGGGTCTATCAGCCGCAACAACCTTATGCGGGGTTCCCACCTCAACCAAACCAACTCGCCACAGAGTATTGTGAAATTTTCTAGACGATGGGTCATCAACCTCGGATGTGTCCAATATTACAGAAGTACTCCAATGTCCCAAACAACGTATACTGTGAGTTGTGTGCTTCCACGACTCACAACATTGAACAGTGCAGATCTCTCAACGCACTAGTGGACCGATTCGACCAACCCTCCTATAGGGTGAACGAGGCTTCCAGGGGCAGAAGAGGCGGTATGCGCGAAGGCTGCACAGGGGGACGGGGTCCGCTGAAATGCTACAACTATGACCAGGAGGGTCACGTGGCCTGAGAATGCCCCCTTCCCAAACACCCATGGTGTTCCCAGTGCCGCGTGAACACCCATGCGATAGAGGACTGCCCTGAACTTATCAAGAAGTGGGAGGAATGAGCATGGAAAAGGGGCACGAATCTGGTAAAATCCGAACCTCAGGGAACTGCTACTCTGGCCATGCAAAATGTAGCTATTGTGACATGAGGAGGAAAGAATATGGGGGAGGATGCTCGTGGGAAGGAGCCAGTACGAGGGATCTGGCCTGCCTCCCCGAAACAAATGATTCGGTCGGACACACAAAAGAAGTACTTCCAGGAGGCGGTGGATACATTTTCTCATCTGGGGGGAGCCAAAGGCCTTGAGGTACCCATGACAACCGATACCAAGGAAGAGAGCACCACGGGGGCCTTAATTGAGGACTGGATCCAGTTATTCCTCAAGATTGTTGACAACGCTTCGATGCGGGAACAGCTCAAGCATACCTTGGAGGACATACTGTAGGGGAACACAGGGCCGAGGAAACCTTTACACACAGCACCCCAGTATGTACAGCGGGTCAAGTGGAACAAGCGAAGAACGGGAAAAGAGTTCTGGCTCAACATGTAGGTTGTGAGATTTCAGATCAGCGACACCATGCTCAACTTAGGATCTGACGTCAATATCCTACCATGGAAGACGTGGAAGGCTCTTGGGTGGCCCCGGCTAACCTACTCACCAATCCAGCTTAGGATGGAGAACTAGTACTGCATTGAGCCGATCGTCTGACTCGAAGATGTCGAGGTCAACATTGCAGGGGTGAAGACTTACACGGACTTGGAGGTTATTGATATTATGGGAGACAAGGATCCTTACCCTGCATTGCTAGGAATCGACTGGGCTTTTGAGAATTACACCATTATCGACCTCAAAAAGGAGCTGATGATTTTTAAAGATGGGGAGGTCCGAGTCACTTAGCCTCTCGACCCGTATCAAGGCCCGAGGTATACCAAAACTATGGATAATTGGGAGGATGCTCAGATGTTGGACAACCTTTATCAGATGACGGTGGGGAAGCGGGAGGATTATATTAACCCGACAGTGACTAGCTATGTGAGTTGGCACAGTGTCCAAAGCTCAAAGTTGGGGTCAGAACTAGCCTGGTAATACTGGCAGCAGGGGGGGTATGAGACCAACACGCGGAGATGTGCCAACATTGCCAGGGTCCGTTGGATTGGAGCAGAGATAAGGGAGTACCCCACCCTATCCAACATGCATGAAGTCAACACCTTCATTGCTAGGATGGAAGACAAGGTACCAGAGGTGAATAGGATACCCCTTTTGGATGTAGCACTCTAGTCCACATCTGCAAGGTGGTGGAAAAATCACCGCAACTCCATGACCCAGTGGAATTGTGTAGTAGCAACTCTGAGAGCGTGGTTCAAGGAAGACGAAGGACCTCGGAGCCAGTACAGGTGCCAGGGAACTTCTGACCCAAGAGACCCCCTAAAAACCTATCAGGAGCAGTGGCGAGGCATAGGGTACCCAAAGGAACTGTGGGTACATCGATTTTTCCACTCCCTGGATACCATCCCATAGGCCTGGTACTTAGAAGAAGAGAGGAAAAGAGGGACCAGCTCCTGGCAGGAAGTCGCGAACAATTTTATTCAGTGTTTTTTGTTCGAAGGGGAGACGGAGCTGGTGTCCCAAGCATTACAGGCCATAAAGGGGGTATTGTTTCTCCACGATCCAGGGACTGATGGGAGAACACTAGCACTAAATCCTGAGGACAGGCGTGAGTTGGCTTGCCAATGGATCAACAACGAGCCAGACGATGACAGTCTGGAGGATCTAAGGCACCTATATTTTGAAGATATGGAAGGTGAGCGAACATCAAAGAAGAGCATACCACTGAAGGAGTCCATCTACTCCCGCTGAAGACAAATAAGCTAAACATCAGCATTGACGAAAAACCCAAACTAGCTACAGTTGGGGACTACTGGGACAAGGAGACGACAAAGGAAATTTTCAGCCTCCTTCGGGAATATGAAGATCTCTTCCCTTCATCGGTTGTAGACTTAAAGGGCATCAAAGGGGGCCTCAGAGAAATGTGCATAGTGCTGAAATCGGACGCCAGGCCCATAAAGCATCGACCTTATCGGCTGAACCCACGGATCAAAGAAAAGGTCAAGTTGGAGATCGATAAGATGATGACCGCAGGTCTAATCTTCCCTGTGGACGAAGCAGAGTGGGTGAGTCCCATCGTCATTCAAAATAAGAAGGACAAGTCAGAAATCCGTGTTTGTTTGGATTACCGAAGCTTAAACAACGCCTATATTCATGACCCGTTTCCCACCCCCTTCAGCGACGAAGTATCAATGTTGCGAGAAATGAGGCCTACTCCTTCACTGATGGATTTTCAAGCTACCATCAGGTGCGCATTGCGGAAGAGGAAAAAATGAAGACAACGTTCACCACCGAGTGGGGGTCTTTTGCATACCACGTAATGCCATTTGGGTTGAAGAACGCCCCCGCTGTGTTTTCCCGGATCATCATCGCTACTTTCCGGGAGTACATTCATAAATTCTTGGAAGTCTACATGGACAATTGGACCATCTACAATTTGCTGAAAGACCATGCCACCCTACTACACATCATGTTTGATCGGTGTCAACAATTGCAGATTTCCTTGAACTTTAATAAATGGATCTTTGCAGTTCCCTTCGGAACGCTATTAGGACATGTGGTGTGCAAGCAAGGGGTTTGCATTGACCCTGCCAAGGTAGACATGATCATCCACATGGAAGCCTCAGAAATGGTGAAGCAGTTACGGGCACTGCTAGGGCACATGGGTTATTACAGATGGTTCATCAGAAATTACACGAAGATCACTGCTCCTCCGGAAAAGTTACTATGGAAGTCAGAAGTGTTCTAGTGGATGGATGACTGCAGGATGGCCCTTGACACTTTGAAGGAGAAGCTGGCAACGATTCCCATTCTGGTTCACCTAGATTGGAATAAGCAGTTCCACGTGCATATCGACGCTTCCAGTATTGCACTTAGGGTTGTCTTGGCGCAACGACGACAGTTGACCACCCAGTCTACTTCGCCAGCCGCAAACTGTCTAATGCAGAGCGAAATTACACCACCACGGAGAGGGAGGCCCTCACAATGGTTTACTCACTCCAGAAGTTCTACCACTATCTTCTAGGAGGTAATTTCAAGTTTTTTACGGATCACTCCACATTAAAGTACCTGGTCAATAAGCCCGTTTTGGAAGGATGGATCTGTCGATGGCTTCTACTCTTCCAAGAATTCACCTTCGAAGTGATCGTCAAGCTCGAGAGGTTGAACGTCGGGCCCGATCATTTATCCAGGTTGGAAATGGGGGAGAAAGACGGCTCTCTCGATGATCAGCTGTTGAATGCTGATCTCTTCCGAGTCGAAGCTATACCAGATTATTTGGCCGACATCGCAACTTACTTGACCATGGGACAATGCCCTCAGCACTACACATCACTCCAGAAACAGCACTTGGTCATCTGCGCCATTGAATACCAACTGATTTTGGGGTAGTTGTATAAATTGGGCCTCTATGAGATTTTGCGCAGATGTGTACTCAACCATGAACGCGAAGCCGTTGTGTGGGAGTGCCATAGCAGCTTTGTGGGCGGGCATGTCGGGGCAAAACCCACTGCCAAGAAAGTGCTCCAAGCTAGACTATGGTGGCCAACGGTCCATGCTGATTGTAAGAAATTTGTTAGGAAATGAGATGTCTGTCAGTGAACAGGGAGGCCCTCTCACAGAGACGAGCTCTCGCTACACCCAGTGCATGTGTTGCGGCCGTTTAAGAAGTGGGTTGTCAACTTCATAGGTCCTATGGCCCCGGTAGCTAGGCATTCCAAGGCCTGGTACATCATTACCACCACCGACTACCTCACCCGGTGGGCTGAGGCAGTGGCGGTACGGGAATGTACGACCGATACAGCAGCTCGGTTCATCTTTGAACACATCATCAGTAGGTTTGGCTACCCACGGAGCTTAACTAGTGATCAAGGTACGCACCTCATTAATTAAATGGTCAAATCGCTGTTGGGCACCTTCATGATTCAACATCACAAAAGCAGCCCGTACCACCCGCAGGCCAATGGCACTGTTGAAGCATTCAACAAAATCTTTGAAAAGGGTCTGACGAAGATCTGCAATTCCAAGCGGGATGTTTGGGATGAGCGATTGCCAGCTACACTATGGGCCTACCGAATAACGGTGAAGCGGTTGACCAATCAAACACTGTTCCAGCTGGTGTATGGCCGTGAAGCCGTGATTCCTACCAAGTTCACCATACCGAGTCTTTTAATCACCACATCCCTAAAGATCTCGGAAGAGGAATCGTTGTAGGAGCGCCTACATGAATTGCAAGAACTGGACGAGGCCTGGTTCCTGGCTGAGTTTCACTAAAAGGTTCAGAAGGACAAGCAAAAGGTGTTGCATGACTGCCACATCAAGAGAAAAACGTTCCAGGTTGGGGGGAAGGTTCTCCTATACGATAGTAGGTTTCAGAAGTTTTCGGGAAAACTACAGATGCACTGGTTAGGACCCTACTTCGTCGTCGAGATTAGGGATTCCGGAGCCATTCGGTTGGCTCAACTGGATGGTACTGTTTTACCTACATGGGTGAATGGCGCATGCCTGAAGCCCTACCATGACTAAGTTTCTTTCGCCTTTCATTAATAACTCTCACACCCGAGAGAAGCCATAGAGTAGCGTAGTTGAATAATTCTCCCGCAACCGAGATCAGCATAGGTAGTGTTCGTTGTCCATGCATAGGCCGTCAATAACCGCTATGTGGCGGGGACCGCACCTCAACTGATTGTGGTCAGGGAGGGGTGCATCCAGCATGTCATCCTTGTAGGATATGCAAACGTGTCAAGTGTCAGTCCATATCATTTTAGTTAGTATTTATGTCAGTTCGTAGGATCGCCTAGATTTGCAACATAAATTTCCATAATTAAGAGTAACTTTGCAGTAATCATTTTTCCATAATTCGAAGTAACCTCAGCCTTCGTGTCCGCCCATTTCCCCATACCACCATCAGCAGATGTCAGAACACACCTCAGCAGGCGACTGATCACATGATTATCACCATCGAGAATTCCAGCAGGAATTAATTCATTATGGGGTCTCATCAACCTCACTCGTGCTAGTTAATTACATAACCTACATGAAGAAAAGCGCGAGAATGCCAGAGAAGTTAGAAGTAGAAATTAGAGCAGAACCAAAGAAGTAGAAGTATCCAAAATCACAGAGCCAAGAGAAGGTGTCGAGACCGATTCTACAAGTGTATCAACACCGATCGAAGATGACAAGAGCCAACCCAGCAGTCGTAGAACCGCAGCTCGACAGCCGAATTCATAAAACAGAGTCCCTCGTCGGGAAATATGATAGTGCTGCCCTCATAGATGCAGACCTCGTGGAATCTTTCGAGTTCCCAGCACTTAAGCGCTCGAGTATATGGAATATTATACCACAGAAGCAAGGCATGCAGAAAACAAAATTTTGCCAGAGTTCTGAGGCCTACAACAATCCTCCATTTTGAATTTAAGAAATCTACCAGTATTCGGCACAACAGGACCAGCCATGCAATGTACCAAGTTCTTTCTCAGCCGCATCCAGAACGGGTCATTGTGGTTGAACAAAGAAATTCCAATCCATGCTAAGGATATCCACTAGCTCACAGGGCTCTCACAAAATGGCCTGGATGTATCTTCTTCATGTCAGACCACTTCCAAAAGAGCGAAGAAGCCAGGGGATGCGGACTATTATGCAAAATATGGCACACGACAGGGAGGAAAGGGAGCGCATATGGAACTTATCAACAAGCCCAAAATCAATTTCACATGCTACCTCATTTCCAGTAAGACAATGAGGCACTACACAAAGGGAGAATGTACCCTGGATACTATTTCCATTGCAGAGCACTGCGTCCAGGGAGCGAAGTTGAACTGGTGCTCCTTCCTGCTGAAGGAGTTGTTCGACGCATGCGAAGACAATTACAAGAGGGCCACAAGCTTTATTTATGGGTATTTGATAGTTTAATTTTCCATGTGGAAGTCGCATACTCCCCTCATCAGGACACCAGCAAAAATAGTGGAGGGTCAGCCTCTAGCAATGAAGTTCGTCCCATGGAAGGTGTCAGGTGATCCCAGCACCAAAGAAGTCACTACAGAGGCATTTCGAAGTTGGTATGGTTTAATGAAAGATGTGGTAGCAGGCCAGCAGAGGGTGCTCAGGAACCTGTTGGACGAGTACAGTGAGCAAGTATGGTTCGGGGTCAGCCATAGGCATCCCTTCCTCCAACCTACTTGTGTGCCGGAGGAGAAATTTCACATGTGGCTGCTGAAGTTCCAGCTCGAAGACACAGCCTTCCAAAATGAATTTTTTTCATGGCTGTGGGTCACGATGGAAGTCTGAAGCGGGGTACCCACATACAACTTTGATAAGATGTTGTCGTGGCCACTTCCTGGAGAATCAGAAACGGAGGCGGCACAATGGGTCTCCAACGTGTAGCTCGCCCCCCTCATTCGCCACCTAAACACTCAGGTACGTAGCTTCAATGAAGTGGCCAGGGTTGTCTCAAGTGGTGCCATTCCTTTCCCTGTTTTATCTGAGTTTCAGCTTTCTCAACCCAACCCGCTTCTCCACATGACTTCCATCACCTCCCCCATCCCTAATGTTTTATTTACTTCCGATGACTACCCCAACAGGGGAAAAGAGCAAGCCCACAAACCCCTTAGAAGCTCCTCAGGCCAAGAGGGCCCGAACCATAGAGTCGAGTCCGGTGGTGGACCTCACTGAGGAGGATCCACCCTGGCCACCAAGTCCAAGGGTGCCTATACAGGAAGAACCATTCATCAACACAGGGGCAATAGGAGGGATTCCACCTCCACCTCCCATTGACCCCTCCGACTTCATCAACATTCGTCTTTCACCACCACGTACCATTCCACCTCCACCTACCACTTCATCTACACCATCCAACTCATCTGCACCATCCAAATCATCTGCCACCGTGTCAGACGTAGTAATCCGAGATCTACTTAATGTGGACCACAGGGCCGAGGTTGACTCAAGTACTACAATGGTACCACCACTAAACCTCGTTGGGGACCCCCAAGTCACTTTTTCTGATATAATTACACAAATGGCGCAAATTGTTGCAGACATAGCTGAGGCATAGCCTAAGCCTACTCTATTTCCATAGGCCATCCACACAAATCTGCAGGAGCGGCCGGACCTGAATATGGCAGACTCGGTACCTCATCAAACCCCGCTGTCATTCCTGCAAGAGCACTCCACCCGATCAGTTGCTAGTGGGAAAAACCTACAGGAACAGCGGCCAGATCAAAGTACTTTGGGGGTCGCCAACTTGGAGACGTGGGGTACGGCTCAGCTGTACCACTTTATTCAGCGAGCAGCCCAGCAGGCGGAAAGGCTTCACTTCGAACTGAAACAGAGGTGTGAAGAGAAACAACAGCAAATCACCGCACTTACTTAATAGCGTGAGAAGCTCCAGGGTCAGATAAACGAAGTGGCCAGGGTGTTTACAGGACTATGGCCGACCGTAGAGGCTCACTACACTTGGATGCCTACAGATGTGCCAGAAATAGATATCTTACAGCGGGCCATCCACCTCAGGGTAGCATTCACTGACCTCCACAAGGAAAATGAAGAGCTCCAAGCAGCGTTAGCAGCATGGACAGCGCTGCCCGATCCAGAGGCAGTCTACACAGCACAAATTACAGAGAAACAAGGCTAGGTCACCCAGATGTAGGAAGCTCTCACTTCTGCAGCGCACGATGCTTATGACCTCCTGAAAGGTCTCCAAGAATGCTCGATGGCCATTACATTAAAGACTTAGCCCATTTTAGCGCAGCTGCAACAAATTTCGAAAGAGATTCAAGATGCCACGGACCCCTCACAGTTGGACAAGCTATATGCTCAGGCGAATGCTCTGGAGGTCCAGATCCAACAAACAAAGGCCAACTCAGCAATGGCCAAACAAGAAATTTGAGAGCTTCGTCAGCCCCTCCAACTCAGTGCCAAGACAATGCAGCAGTTAGCCGCTGAAGTCGAAATTGAAATCAGCACGGTGTTCGGAACTGTACCGGTGCTCGTCAGGGAGGCAGCTGTCACCAAAATCGCCGCAGAGATAGATGCATTGTTACAGGGGTGGCAGCAAGTTGTGACAACCTTCAACGAGCTTAAGGCCTCAGCGTTCAGCAGGGTCCCAGAGTTGGGGCCCTTGTTTGGGTAGCAGACTGAAGGGGCACAGCAAGAACAGGGCACAGGGTCCGGTGGAGTGATGGAAGTGGAGACAGTGATTTGTGATTGACTCGAGACGAGTCAAGAAACTGTGGTCAGGGCCTGTTGGGGCCCTTGTTTTAAATTTTGAATAAAGAACAGATTTTTGGGTTGTAGATCGACACATGGCAGCCGCGACCAAGCCACAACTACAATGAGTAGCGGAGCTACCGAGGTTGCGGGGGAACAGGAGATAGCTGGAGAAGCGAATGCAAATATGTGCAGACGGAGAGAATATACAGCCAAGGACAGAGAGAGGAACTCATAGAAAATAGAGAGAAGCCGAAAGGAGCTGAAGAAGAATGCATGAGGAACTAGTAGTTGCGATGGCGGGTGAATAAATAGCCGTCACCTAGCCAAAAGAAGACACTGATGCAGAGGGATTGAAGAGGATCGAGCAGATGCTGTAGAAGAGATCTATCCCGAGCATGAAATATTTGTATTTCCTAGGCTTCTATTATCTATCTTTTTTTCCTATGATATGTCTATAATAGAACTGTAAGCTCTTCCTGTGGAAGCGATGTAACTATGGATCCGGCTGAAAGTTATCAATATACTTGCAGGTTGTTGTCTTATTATATGATTTGCATGCATGTATGATGTCTGTGATGTCTTAAAATTTTATTTGCTTAGTATCTGCTCAATATTCAAAAATGTTCTTGCGTATATGATGATATTTATGCAACCAATTCTATATTAATCTCGAATTGTGGATCCATCCACCACTATAGATCTATTCCCCTTCTACATGTGGTCGCGGAATGCCTCGGGTTAGACTCTCTACTCTTCGGAGTAGGGTGAAAATGCCGGCGTGGTTCTAGACTACAGCAAATTCCCTTGTTGGCCCCAATCTCTGAACCTGGGTCTTGCCTGTGAGACCTGTTTCTTCACCAACAATCATAAGCAAAATAAGACATTGATAATGGAGTTCATCCACGAGGGCTACATCTTTAGGCCTCGGTGTCAATATGGTGTAGGCCACTGCATTAAGTATTGTAAGGAGTGACGATGTACATGGATGTTGTTTTCTCTGTCACACATGGAAAATACCCTCACCAGGAGTGGATGGACCTCTCTATGAGATGTTCCTCTATAGGAACTCTCATTCACAAAAAGGACTCCTATCAGTATGACAATAACTCACACATAATGACTATGAGTATCCTGCCAACATGGAAACAAAGGGATCTCAATCAAACATAGATGTGAAAATGAGTATCTCACCAACATGGAAGAAAAGGGATCTCAAACATAATACAAATCCATGATAGAAAGTACATCTCACATCAAGAACAAACAAGATCCCACATCAAACATCAATAGGGATCTGTACAACACAATGTGTCTCATAGACAAAGAGGCAAAGCATTACATGAAATCAATGCATCATATACCTCATGCCAAAGATGATTGAAGAATGAGTTGCTCTACTGTTGGATCTGAAATCACCATCGCAACCGTGGCATCGAAAGGTGTGAAATTGACTACTCACTCACTAAATGCTGACACCTGCAACTCCACTTTGAAAAGTGGCCAAAAAATATGAATCTCAGATGGAAAATCTAAGTACGCCATCTGATTTGTGACGTCGAATAGTGCAAAATTGACTGTCAAATTTCTGAATTCTCACAAAGTGAAAAAATGCGGCAAAAAGGAATCTTTTAGATTCCCCCTAGATTCCTCAAAGATGCTGCTCCACAAGCAGACTGGAAATCTGCATCTCAAAAGATGAATCTGACCTCGCCATTGCATTCCCTGCGAATAACTGTGAAAAATGATTGTAAACTTAATTATATTATGACATGGAGAAATATTACCTCCCCGGGAAAATTTCAAGGATCATGGTTCCACTCCCTGTTTCTAGGCCTGCTCATGGTTCCACCTGCATCGAAAAATTTGCCCACCTCAAAATGTGTGCTGCTCTTGAACTGCCTTTGGCTTGGCACACTTTTGAAAAACTAAGTTTATATTAGAAAATCTAGGCAGAAATTCCAAAGTGGAATCGTTGGGTTGTTGGCCAAAATGGAGGGTTGGTTGGGCAGAGATCCGAGTTCGAATCCTGCCACAACCACAATACATTGTGTTATTTTTAAAATTGGTATGGCACATTTTTTTTGGGAGGGTTGCGTTCAAATTAGGTGGCCTGCCCAACCAACTCAGGGTGGTTTTTGTTATAACATATAACAATGTGTTATTTGGGGCCATCGCATGGTGGCGGGCTGGCCCACGTGGCCAGCATGGGTTTGATACCCGCCGGCCTCTGTGCTATGGTACCAGGGGTAGGGCCGGATCCACCGGAGGTGGCCCGCCCTCCCCAATTGAATGTATTGGTTATGGTGTGGGGTCTGCAGGGGTCACGACCTGTTGGACCATAAAAATTTTTATTTTGTTATGTGCATTGGAACCAACCGGGAGTGGCGGGGTTGGTGGCCCGCCACCCAGAAAATATATATTTTTTATTTAAAATTAAAACTAACCATATAAGTTAGCCCCCCTATGAAATTCTTGACAAGCAAGCTAGGGGCTGGATGGTTGTGGAGGCTTCAAGGAATGCCTTTCCCCTGAAAACCCATTCTCCTTGAAGTCTCTGAGTGCTTTGCCTTGTATAAATCCTATCTGCTGCCCCATTTCTAAAGGCCTATGTTACCCTTCCTATCCCTGCAAAATACCACATTTCAACCCCTTGTCTCCTTTGTCATAATTCCCCTTGATCCCCTCAATTTCCCCTCTTTTCCTCTATCATTGCCTTTATTTGGCCTCATATTGCATTAAGATGGCCCTAAAACCCACTTTCCAACTATATGATAGGCCTGGCCCCTTTTCCGCTAAGGTCCCCGCACCCTGTCCTTCCACGTGACCCACCGCCGTGACCAAAGCACTAACCCCGAAGGCGCTAGTCCCATGGGTTTTCGGGCGCAGTCTCATCCGTCGATCTTGTTTGATCGGACAACGGTCTTTAAATCTGCAGCCCTCGCGCTTTTCCCCGTTCAAATCCTTGAGCGCATCTCCATCGTCCATTTTCCTGAAAAATCAACGACGCGGAGCCCTTCCGATCAATGGTCCCCACTCCCGTCCTCACGCGCTGCTCAAAACCGCTTGTTTTTTCTGCACCACCATCCACGAATTGGCGGTATTCTTCCATTGACCAGTGATTCCAATGGGTGCCTACCGCGTGTCTTCTGTATGGTGGCAAAACCACTATCTTCCCCCGCATTATTGTTCAGCCCAAACCTCACAGCAAAATGCACGGCAGCGGTCGGATCTTAAACGTCTCATCCAACGATCATCGATTGTCTGAGTTGCTTGCCTGTTAACCTATCTCCTCCATACCCTTAGTCCTCCGTCCAACGTCTTCCGCCGTCGATCCCCACCACTATCAATGGTCCATGTCTGCTTACCCACTGTTGACCATTCCCCTGCCCCCGGTCCCGCCATGTCACCCCACGTGTATTCCCCGTACATTCGCCCATTCTGTTGCGTATATTCGTTTAAATTTGTGTTCTTTAATGTTTCTCGGTCAAATTTATCCCGCGGACCACCCGACCTCGACCAGAACGATTTATCACTGTTGTCCGCGATTTTCTCCCCTGTTCACCATTTGCATGGCCATATTCTGCAGCCACACCTCGTCCGTCATCCCATCAATGGTTTTCTTCACAGTTTTCGTGTTTTGCAGGGTGGAAAATGATAAAGACCTCCATAATGTGCAGCCTCTGCACAATGATAGTGAAATCAGGGAAGATCATCTTCAGCAGTAGGAATTTATGGAAAACAACCCGGGAAGACGAACACAGGACATGCATTAAAAGAGAACAGGATTTAAATTTTATAAAAGACTCCCAGCGCCATTAAAAGCTCGAGCTAACCTGTCAGAGGAAAAAATGGAGCGGCAAAGTGTTCAGTACGAAGCAGAAGAGATTAAGGCACCCTAAAGAAAATCTGGAGCCTTGACACATCAAGTTTAAAAGACAAAGCACCAGTTGAAGACCCCAAGGATCGATCAAAAGGTCCCGAGCACAAGCAAAAGGTAACATCAGGGTTTATTCTTCAGTAGAATGTTTTCCTTCATCAAGTACAGGGCACCCATACAGCTTTTAATATGCCATTGTCCCTGAAGGAATTTCCACCCTAACAGCAGTTCAAGACCACCAAATCATTTATATGACAGACCTCTCGGTAGTTTATTTTACTTTTTTTAAATCATAAGTACAACACCGCAGCTAAAATGTCCAAATCATATCCAGAGAAGACTACCTGAAAGACAAAGAGGTGACAGATGTGTCATTCAAAGCAATCGAAACCCCCTTGCTTCCTGCCCCTACATGACAGCTTTCCTACCAGTTACATTTATTATTCACCTACCACCGAGTCGACCTTCTGTCATCATCTTCATGGTGCCGCGGCATGAAATTGTTGGTTGTTGATTGACATCGTAGACCACCAGCTCTCTCTCAGGACAAGTCATTCCGTGTAATATTGTAAGATAGGCTGAGATTTGATGTATTCAAACTGAATGTTCAAGCTGTGGGCAATGATGTACCCGATTGGTGTTGTTTTTTATATGACAAGCATATTTCTTTGGATCCCGATCTAAAGCAGCTGGTGATGTTTTCCTTTTCCGTATTTGTGATTGACTTGCTTTCTATTCATTATGTTTCTTCAAAATTCACATCGGTATGCCTGCATAAGATCTTACCCCATAGACACTCTTGTCACGCTCTCAAATTTCTGCTTATATGTGTATCTGAATATTGATTTCGATTTATCTAACCAGTGTAGTGGATGTCATTGCCTGCTCTCTGATGCATGGATTAATGGAATCTATGTTTAGATGTTCTTGTTAGGATTTAGTTAGATGAGTTGAGAACACTAGGAGGTCTAGAACCCTGTCTCTGCCTCACTAGGATCTTTCCATCTCATTAAGCCTTTCTAAGATCCCTTGTCTTGCCTCCGGTTTTGTCCAAGCAGGTCTGGAGTTAAATGACCTCTGACCTGATCTATAGACAGAATTGGTTGGTTCCCCTTCACTCATTTTCAGTCCTTAATGTTCCATTCCATCAACCATCTTTAAGATCCAAATGCTCTAGATGACTAGCCCAACTGAAAGCTTGCACATTGAACACAAGTAAATCCTTTCTTGACTCCATTGCCCAATGGCTTTGATGTTTCCTGAGTTATCTATCTTTGTCTAGTTTCCTCTTTTCTCACCCTTGTTTTATATTCTACCCTTCATTCCTGATTCCCAACAACCAAACATAAACCAATAAACAAACCCTGTGCATATAACTAGCCTAAAATCATAACATCCGAGCTTCAAAGACATAAACCTTTGACTATCATAGAGAGATCCCTCTCTAGACCTAGGAGGGCTAGATCCTAAGGTCCCAAAGTGGTTCTATGTTGTCTCATCTTTTGGTCTTGTCAACCTGGCCAAAACATGGGAACCCCAACACCACACCATACATTTTCAAAAATTCAGTTTTTAAACATTAGCGGACATTTTAAGTGTCCCACAATTTCACCCAGAATCCGGCCAGAGCTAGTCGAAATTTGGTTGCCGGATTTTGGCAAAATTGCTCCTTCTTTAGGCCTACCTAGTCACCAAGTCAACCCAAAACTTTGACTGCTCCTAAATTTTGCATACAAGCTCGGTTTGATGAACCGTTCACACCATTGCGATCAAGATGACGAGATATTGAAATTGAACCCAATTCAAGAGCAATACAAACGCTTTTATTTTTTATATTTCTCAAGCCCTGTCTGTCATGTGTGTGTCTCTAGAGCCACCTGGATCAAACATCAACCTATGTTGCCCTACCAACTTGGCTAGCTCAAATATGGAAATATTCACATGAGAATTATTCATGTCTTCGGGAAAATTGTAATCCATATATTCATCTTGAGCAAGGTGTGTTGAGGTGGTAGGTGGTGTGACCTTATTTGATGCCTCAGGGGTGACAAATTTTTTCTTATTATTTCCAAAAGCATTTTTGTAAGTTTGTGTACTCCTGTATTTATTCTAAGTTCCTTGAGAAAATTATTGGGAGGTAAAATATTTCTTAACAATTGATTTCCCACATATTGCTCAAGCACTAGTCCTTTGCTCCTCAAACTATATTTCTTAGCATGTTTTTGAGGAGAATCATCCCCCGTTGGGGGCTCACCAACACCTTGTCAATCATGATTCAATATAATATCAGAAGTGAAAATTGAATAACCCACATTTTATTTTTCCTCTATTAAGGTAGGTTCATTAGTCTCTTGAGTCTGCTTCGGATATTCATCTGCTAACAAAATTTCTATAACATTTGCAACCAAAAAATTCATGTTGTGTTTCCATTGAGGGCATGTTTTCTCTAAATGAGATTCTTGATGAAAGGCACAATACTTATCCATGCCCAAGTTCTCAACATTGAATACAACATTGGAGCTTTATGCAGACTTAGTTGGTTGATTGATGTTCTTCTTGAAAAATGACTTAAAAGACATGTTGTTAGTAGAAGCCTCACTTGAATTCCTCTTTAGTTTTGATTCTTCAATGGTTAATAACTTCAAGGATTTATTCAAGCTATCCATGTCAAAAGGATCTTTCTCTTTAGCTTTAGTGGAAGAGAATTCAAACTTTTTAGTAGTGTCTTTAGATTCCTTTGAATCTTCTTGATCAACAGTTACCCCATTAGACCTTAAGTCCTTCTCAATGGTGATTTCTTCTACAAAGTTAAGAGCCAAAGTATCTTTTGTAGTGTGCCTAAAAAAATGAAAATGTTAGTGGGAAATGAAACAATATAATAATCTTTAGAAATAGAATCATGTAGTTGTACATCAATGGGGAATTTGTTCAAAACACGTGTAACTATTTTATTAAAATTCTCAAACTTTTATTTATTCCCCATCTTAATTTTTTCGAGTTCCTTAAGTAACAACGCGGGAGTTTTATTATCAACAAAATTTTCTAAGAATATGTGTTTAAACTCCATCCAATATTGGATTGAATTTGGTGGAAGTATATGGTGCCAAACTGATGCTATACCTTCTAGAGTGTATGGAAATAATCTACAAGCAACATCATCAAAACATACCTCTAACATCCAAAGATGCAACTAGAAATCATCAATGTGATCTTTGACCTTTACTTTCTCATGAGGAACATACTTGATAAGCAGCTTCTTCAGGTGATTTGGTAGATGATGAAGATTGCATGGAAGAGAAAGAGGTCCTTTGGACATCCAATATAATTGGTAATCAACCATGTATTTTTTCTCTTCCTCCTCCTCACTCTCTGATTCTGAAGACTCTTCTCCTTCACCATTCAATTTTTTTTTACTATCAAGCTATTCATATTCCCTCAGCTATTCTTCATCAGAAAAATGAAAATCCTCCCTGTCTGTGTCCATATTTTCCCCCAATAGGTGGGGGAATATCCCCTTGATGATGAATTCCTTCACAAGGATAAACTAAATATTCAAGATTTTCATTAACCAATTCTTCCACTAAAGAAACCAACACAACACATTTTGAGAGATTTATAGGGTTGCAATTAAGATGACTTCTCTTCAACTTGATATCTATTTGTGATGTATTTTTATTTTTCTTAATTATTAGATTCTTATCTTATTATTATGTTGTTCTTATCATAAATAACTACCAAAACAAGAAGATACAAAATACACAAGAACATAAGATATATGCTACAAACCACGGAGAAAACCTCTCCACTTGAGAGGAAAACTTGAAAATATCTTATCTTCTTATAGATTCTTTAAATCACAAATTCCAAGACCTCTAGACTAAGAAAAATACCCTTCCAAGACCAATTCTGGCCTCCTCTATGATGTGCTTCCTCTGTCCAAGTCAACCCCAGTCAAATCTCCTCCAACTGCACAAGTTTTACCCCCAACTACAAAATTTCGGCTTCCACTGCAGGTTTGAAATTTTTGGCCCCAGCAAAAGTTGCTACTTCCACACGTGTGAGAATTTTCAGGGTTTCCAAGGTTTCCTTTGACCTTCACGTGGGTTTCTCCTTCTTCTAGGGCTTGTACGTGACCTAATGGACCTTCCTTCGACCTTATTTTTGTGATTTCCTCAACTTCAATCTTGCAACATAAAAACCCTAATCTTCCTTCTTCACACATGTGAGTGTTTGAGAGAGAGAAACAATCGAAACTTTCGTTCTTCGTCCTTTTTCCTTCTTCACTAGCCTTCTTCTTCTTCTCATTTTGTTAGATGATCAGAAGATTAATGAGTGTACATAGGAGGTCAAGTTCCCTTCTATATATAGGCTTGCAAGGAGGACAACATGCCCTAATGAAGTGGACTTCTTAACTGTCAAGCCGACTTGGTCTTAGAGGGTATTTTGACACTTGTAAATACAAAAATAATTCATTTTACGAGTTACAATGTGCCCAATGGGGTCTTATTCACATGACAATGACTCTTTTGACTTAATGGCCCTATGAAAAACCCTAAAAATCACTCAATGGGTGCTTGACCTCTAAATAAAATACCTTGAGCATGAAACCCATGCTACAAAAATAACAATAATAAATTTTATTTATTTTTACAACATACAAGAATCAAAAGTACATCTCATATTTATGAAGACCAATCCTGGTTACACATTTCAAAACTCCCTCTTAACTGGGGAGGTATTCATAATGGTACATGGACATTTTCAAATTGAAGGGATATTATAAGAAGAGTTAGATTGGTAAGCCATCTCTTTGCATAATACCAACCAACATAGTTACATAGCAAGGCCTTGAATAAAAACTCTATATCTCCACAAGATCAGAGCACAATGATGGTGAGACCAATGATTGATATACACCATCATCATTGTCTCTCAAGGCACATACCCCACCCAAATGTTCAAAACGTATGTTATTTTAGGACAATTCCTATGTTGGAATAACACATCCTCAAGGAATTTCCTCTTTTACTACTCTTATCTTGGATGCCCTACCTCATTCTCAAAGAGTATTAGAGACCATATGCTTATGAAATCCTCAATTGTTTCTTCATGAAGTGAAGAAAATATTGATGTGTCTATATCTCCCTCTCAACTAGGTAGGATATATCAACTAGTCTAAGCTTATCTCTCAAATACAAAAACTTCTTATTATAAAAATATTATGTCAAGATCTCAGCTACATGTTCACTAGTGGAGATATATTGTAGCTGTAACACTCCATCTTGCACCCACTTTTGCATGTAGTGATACTAGTTATTTATGTGCTTTGTCTTTGCATGGAACACCGGGTCTTCAGACAAACTTATACAGCTGGTGTTTTCATAATGTATCACCATATGGTACATCGGTCCTTCAAATAAGTCCGACAACAACTTCCTCAAACATAAAACTTCTATGCTTACTGCACAAGCCACAAATTATTCAAACTCAACACTACTCAAAGAAATAAATTCTTTCTTTCTATTCATCTAGGATATCATGGAGGATCCCAAACTAAAACATGATCCAGTAATGCTTTTGCCATCCATCTCATTTATTACAAAGTAAGAATATGTATATCCAATCAAGTTGAAATCATTCCTTTTATCATACTTTAGGTGGTCATGGATTGTTATTTGTCAATATCTCAGTATATGCTTAGATGTTATCCAATTATCATGCTTGGGATCTACCTAAAACTTACCAAGAATATTCACTGCAAAACAATTTTTTGGTCAAGTATTTACCAAATACATCAGTAAGCCAACCAATTGTCTATACCTTTTCAGATCCACAAATATTTATTCATAACTTCTTAGCCTATTCAAGTTTGTGATCATAGGGGTTTTCATAGGTTTTCAATCCATCATGTCAAACATTTTCAACATCTCGATCACATACTTTCCTTGGCCTAGATAAATCTCATCAGGTCTTTTCCAAACTTAAAACCCCAAATAATAGTGCATCATCCCTAGATCCTTCATATTGAATTTTGCTTCCAATTGTTTTTTTCACTCTTTATTACCACCTTCCACACCTTTCATGAGAAGATAATCCACATATACAATAATGATTACAATATCATCCTTCACAACCTTGATGTAGAGATTTAAATCAATAGAACTCTTCGAGAAGCCCAATTTTTGTAGGTTTGTATCCATCCTTGCATACCATGCCCTTGATGCATGCTTAAGGCCATAAAGTGTCTTCTTCAACCTGCAAAAATAAGCCTCTCTATATTTTATTTCAAATCCCAAGGGTTGTTCTCTATAGACTTCTTCATCGATAGTACCATTCAGGAAAGTTGTCTTGACATCCATTTGATGGATTTTCCATCCCATTGATGTTGCCAAAGAGACCAATGAACACATAGTTGTATACCTTGATGTAGGTGAAAATGTCTCTTCTTAATCGATGCCTTCATATTAGGAGAAGCCCCTAGCCAAAAATATTTCCTTATATTTATGAATACTTCCATATGATGCATGTTTAATATTCTAGAGCCACTTGGAAGTTACCATAAATTTGTCTTCAGACCTAGGTATGATCTCCACTACAAGAAGAAGAGACATTGGTGGGGGTTTAAGAATGTCACCATAAGCTCATTGGTGAGGGTCAAAAGAGCCTTCGTCACCAAAAACTAAACGTCACCAAAGGTGGCGTCGCCGAAAGTATAGGTGTTGTGGTGACATTCAAGGTCCGTCACCAATAATGATTTATAGTGACGAATAGTGACCGTCACCATTTCATATGAGCAATGGTGACAGACAATCGCCTCCGTCACCAAAAAACTGAACGTCACCAAAGGTGGTGTCGCCAAAAGTATGTGTTGTGGTGACATTCAAGGTCCGTCACGAATATTGATTATAATGACGGATAGTGACTGTCACCATTTCATATGAACAACAACGATTTTTTGTGATGGACCTTTCATGATCATCAATATTTGTGCATATATAGGGCGACGTTTATTGATCGTCACCATTTCATATTTGGTGAGGGTCAAAAAGTGTCATGATAATCTCATTGGTGACATCAAGGTCTGTCACAAATAATGACTATAATGATAAATAGTGACCCTCACCATTTCATATCAACAACAACGATTTATGGTGAGGGACCTTTCATGGTCGTCACTATTGATGTGTATATATGGTGGCGTTCATTGATCGTCACCATTTCATATTTTGGTGAGGGTCGAAAAATGTGACCATAAGTTCATTGGTGATGGTCAAAAAAGCCTCCATCACCAAAAACTAATTTCCACCATTCCATATGAATATCAAGACATGATGGAATCGAACCACCAACCTCCTGCTTGTAAAGAAGGTTCTCTTCCATTGAGCTAGCACCCTTTAAATTAGACTCTTAAAAATTATATCTTGAAACCTTTATAGAATGTAAATTCTATAGATTTCAATAAATTAAAGTCTCAACAATATTTTAATAAACAAGAAAAACATTTGTGTTTCTGTTGCCATGCCTAGAAACCATGGAGATCCCTATCAATAGTAGAATAAGATGTGTGCATGCTACTCAAAAACAAATTCCTTATTAACCATTCTTACCTGGCATAAACCAAAGAGACAACACAACATCATCATACACAAAACTCCCTACTGATATATAATCATAACTTAGCTAAGAAGTCTAAAAGATGTTCCTAATTAATAAACTTTGCATTTAAAAATCTTGTTTCTTGAGATTTAAAAAATACTATGTTGTACAACACTTCTGTCTATTTATCTAGACAATTATATCATAGCATATGTCACATAGTAGCAATTACGGTATATAAAGTAAAAAGACAAATTTTCTCAAGAAAATAGATTTAAAAACGAGCTTTTAAACTATATGTTTGTCATCAAATCTTTAATTAGTTAAACAACAAACTAGTTGGAGTTTGAAAAATTAATATAATTCATAGGAAAAGAACAAGACAATGGCCAAACTCACTATTCAAACAAATATTAAAGCTAGTCACTATTTCCATTGTAGATAACTGAAATTTGGGCAGTGGTCTAACATTTAGAGTTGATAAGCGGGGAAGACTCGTCAATACCGTCATTTTTTTCCATTATTTTTCGTGTCTCTGGATCCATATCAAATAGCTTGCTATTCTCAAGTTATACCTTTCAAGTATTGATTTCTAGCTCGCCCTTTAAAACAAAATTCTACCAATCCATTTTATTTTGTTTTGTCAAGAGAAATGAGAGGACCTTCCCATATTCTATTTTAAATCAATCAATAACAATCCATCAATGATATAAATAATTACATATACACAACAAAGGCCAAATATGTGTTTGATGTATACCTATGTTCCAAGACTCATCTGACCTTACTGGTGCAAAGGGCTCACCCTAAAAAAATAACATCAACCTGGGATTGACAAAACTTTTTTTAATCAATCTCTCAGTAAACCAATCAAAATATGAACATCCTTTTAATCAATATAATCTTTGACTTAAAATAAAAGTGGCCTAGAATTGAATGTTATATCAACCATGTCAAATAACTAACATCAATTGAGAAATAATGTCCATGCATATTGGATTAGTGAAATAATTGATCTAATAAAGCTCAAAAATATGACATAAAGCTAAGAAACGCAAATAAACGACTTACAGCGAAGACATGAAGTTTACCTTTCAACCCTGTCATTAGATAACTCTTCTTTATGCACAAACCATTAAAATTTTCTTGGTACAAGGTGGAAGTGGTATTGTAACATTAACCTCTGATAGAGTCTATGTCTATGACTATTTCTCAAGATCTGCTCCATTACCAGCTTTTGGGGCTTGATAAGATACATGCAAAAACCATCAACAGGAAAATGAAATCTACATCCTTGTTAAAAAAGGGGAGGAAAATAAAATCCACAGATTGAAACATATTGTAGGATAACTCATTCCTGCAACATGATTATCTTGTCATGAACAATTAAAAAAAAAAAAAAAAAACCGGAAAAACATAATTCTTGCCACATATTGACAATCATTTCCTTTTGCATATTCTATGAGCAATTGATGAAAAAATTCAATTAAAGCTTGTCAACATCAAGATTATAGTAAAACATAAAGGAACAGCTCCAACACAAATTATATAACCCTAAAAATAAGGATAGATTCTATACAGATAAGAATTTATTCAGGACATTGTATTTTGTGAAAATATGGAAGTTTAGCATTATAGATAGAGAGACATTGTTGTTGGTAAGGAAGAACAAGAAGGAGATCGGAAGAATCCAATGAAGAAACATCATAGACCACTATGTCATAAAAAGGACCAATGGAAAATTTCACAACATAGTGTTGTGAGATTATAAGGTGAGGGCCCTCTTTTTGCACCCATCCCAATTGGTAGGGGGATGGGTGAGGGTTCATGGGTAAGTTGAGGCACTGCACCAAGTCCTTGGCAATCTTTGGAATAACACAAGTTATGGTACCACTATCTTACCACTATGTGTCAAGTATTTACAAAGTCCATTTAGGAATGTCTTCAAAGTTCAAAGTTAAAACAATTAGATAACCCAAAGATGTAGCCTAAAAAAACTCATATTTGAAAAGTAGATAACCCAAAGATGTAGACTATATATCTCACATTTATATATCCTAATTCCTAGATATTGAAATGACATTTTTTAGCATACTATTGTGAATTCAACGCAAAATGCTAGAAGAAAAATATTGATGGTTATTTTGTTGATATATAATTTTTATACATGCATTTATTTAAACAATTAGCTTTCAGTCTCAAACATATCTAAGGATGCACATAATACTTTGCATCTTTAGTTCTGGTGTGTAAACAATGTCATAACAATACTTCTAGATATAGAACAAGCATTTCAAGCTTGCCTCTGTTGTATGATATGGACATGTGTCTTTCAAACAGAGTTATGAGACACATAACCACTTTCACCCTTAAGAAAAAATGTGGTTGTAAATGCATAGTGAACTCTCTTAGCACAAATATTCTTAGTATGGTATTGGATTTTCAGACTAGTGCCAGGTTTAAGGGTGCCAAAGACTTTAGATTTTAACTATGATATGGTGAACACTAGGCTTCAGGACAACATATTCTTTAAGAATTTCATGTTGGGAAACCTCCAAATCTGTGCCCAGGAAAAATCAAGTTAAATGGAAACATTTTTGTATAATGGTTGTGATTCATATGGATGCACATTAATATATATGTTTTTTCCTAAATTTGAATCATTTATTTATTTTTGTACAACCATTTTTTTCATCCGGTTTTTATCTAGCTATGATTCAATTCACATTTCTGAGGTTAATCATTTTATGACTGCTCCAATTCATGTAATTAAATAGAGCATAAAAGATAAAGTGGTATTTGTGTGTTCATGAGAGTGTTGCATGCATATGTAAGATGGGAGTTACAAAAATCTTCAGCTATGCCCAATTGGAAAATTGGAGTGTCTTAGATGTAAGAAAATGTGTAATGGAATATCCTAAATTTAGAAATAAGAATATTGTGATGTGTGATTGGGTCAAAAATTCAATTTGATCATGGATAAATACAACTCCAAGTTGAATGAAATATCACAAAGCATTGTGGAAAAAAAAATAGTATGTATGTCATATTGTTTCTCCTATTCTTCATGTGGAAGGCATAATTTTTTTATAAAAATAATGAAAATCTAAACTAAGGACATGTTGGAACCTAGCAATTTTCCTTGTCTATATATAGCAAGAGAGGAATCATGGTCCATGAGATAATAATTATGTGCATGTGAAATCATGATAGTGCTTGGAATGACAAGAAATCCACTAATAATGACTCGTGATAATTGTAAATGTTCATAAAGATATAAATATAACCATATTGGCATTTCCATGCAATTAAACCATATTTACAGTTCCTCTTATGATTATGGATTCATTCAAATTCAATAAATTAATAAATTGGTTACATTTAAGAGTCAAAATTGTGTTGATAATAGCAAAGGGTGGACCATTGAAAATCTGGATTACTGTCTCTCTTTTGAATATCGATGTCTCATCTTTGGAGGGTCAAATTTGTAATCGTTTAATTGTTCTAGAATTTCTTAACCCAAAAAGTAGTTGAAACCCTTGCCAGCATAACCCAGGATCTAACTACTTCAAGCATAAATGGAACTTAAAAGAGATATAGCATACCCGATACCACTCTTAGGCTTTGGTTCAACTCGAAGTGGAAGAGGTATTGGAGGAGAAGAATCAGCCAAGCTTGTTTCTCTGTGCAAACAAAGTCAAGAATCTACAGCTCAAAATAAGCATAACTAAAGATTTAGGTAGGTAATACAATTCCAGGAAACTATCTAGGAAGCCATATTAATTTGTATAAGGAATTTTGATAAAGAAAATGATTTGCTCAAAATAGAATATACTATAAAATTCATGTTTTTCACCAACACAAGAAAATGCATAAACAAAGGATATCTTAAAGGTTTCAAAATTATGTTGTTGTGTCCTCTGGTGAAGTCGTTCAACATCTTCCTCGGCTTCCATTTGTTCTTTCAGATAAAGCAGATCATCATTGTCTAAAGCTACATTTTCCTCAACAAATGATGTCTTTGTCGAGCAATCTCAAATATCTACAACTAAATTCATAATGACACTTTGGCATCTCACTGTTCTTATTACTCAAACAAATACATCCATAGAAGGATGTATCTAAGGATTTTAACAATCATTATTTGTTGCTAATTGAGAAAATTTGAGTCCAATAAAGAGATAAATTATCAAAAATCCTTAGTGAATAAGTATGATTATGCACATTTTTATTGGTCTATCTGAGGCGCTTGAGAGGATAAATTAATATCCTCTCCAACCATTTTCAATTGCTGCTTGTGACATGATTTCTCTTCGCGAGACAATTGTTGATCGGTACAAAAATGTATATATTCTTGGAATATGATCTAACTATGAATATGGAAGTGTTCAACTATCTTATTGAGGACATTGTATTTATGAAAATATGGAAGTCAAATCTTTGAAATAACATAATTTATGGGAGTGACAAGGTATGCAAGGCAATGGTAAGCTGGAAGTCAAATCTGAAATAACACAATTCCAAAATAACTTAGGGTTTACAGTGGCTCCACCAAAGATACTATGGCATAGAGGTTTTTCTCATGGTTATTTTAGATTGTTGGCGTATCTTTGGTGTAGCTAGGGTTTCTCTTGGTTTCCCCTATCTAGGGTTTTCAAAAGCATGGAGAATTATATGATAGGTTGTGATTGTGTTCATGGGTTTCATTTCTTCTTTATATATATGAAGTTTTCAGGTGAATGCTCCAAGAAATCTTAGCACCTTAATACAAAAACACAAAGTACAAATAATATTGAAAGAGAGAGAGAGAGAGTAGCACTGCTCCTACATCCCTAACCCAAGTATGAAAAGGAATATGCACAAGTGCATGATCGACTATAATAACAACTCACTCCTTCCTCTATTTATATGAGAGGTAAAGGGGCTTTACAATAACAAGTGGACCTAGTCCACTACAAGAAAACTTGCAAGACACAAGTAGGTCCACCCATATGAAGCACTCTACTCTACCATCTACGTGACATGTGTCAGCATCAAAGGTGACAGTGATTAACAAGCAAGCCCTCCATGGCATGAGCACTACTCCCTAAGGTCCAACAATCCTCCAAAGGTCCTAATCTCCAATGCATCTCCAAGGTCATGTGTCTGCTTAAGGACAATGCATATCCAAGGTAATGTGTCACCTTAAGGACTCCCACACCTACATATCCACTCCCTCAACCCAAGAGTTCCAATTTCAAGGGATTTTGTGTGCTCATGTTGATTTTGGGATATTTTTGTCATGGTTTAATACCCAACACTACTCCAAGCACACAAACTCCCTTCATGCATCAACAACATGAAGTCACCAAGCTCCATACTTATCCAACACTTTGAGGAAGAATGCATTTCAAACATCCAAACAAGGTCTAGCATCAAGGGAGCTGGTAGACCTCACTCCAATAGAAAATAGTGATGAAGATGTCAAAATCACCCTTAAGTAGTTTGGACACACTTCTAAACCAGATAGTGTGAATGCTGATGCTCATAGAAAACCTCTTTCCTGGGGTAAACCATCAAATAAAAACTCTAAATAAAAGTTCATGGAAGATACCATAGAAGAACTCTAATCTTTCAGATTGGAATTCTGAACAAATATGCACCAATGTTGATGAAAGAAGACTAGTTGGGTTGCAATTATAGGGATCATCTGGAACTGCATTGGGAGGAAAATGAGTAAGTTGCAATAATTCCGAATTATTTTATGGGTAAGGTGAGGAAGTGAGTTGTATAAGATATATTCTATTTTTGTATTTAGGGTTCTATATTTTGTAAGTTAACCCTTTGTAATAGATCCTTTTGTATGGCTTGTTGCTTGCCATGCTTCATACATGCATTCTGGTAACATGTTTAGTCAAAATGGAATAAAACTGTCAGGCCAAGGAATGACTTCTGAATCTTCATATTAATGTAGTGAACATAATTGATAGCATCGGTGTCAACTTTGGGATTCATATTCCAAGTTTGGTTCCTATTCTAACTGTTCATTTTCGTTTATTTATATATTTTCAATTATTCACCCAATCCCGGAGGATCAGGCATCTAACAAAAGCTTATATAAAGAGTTTGGTGTGTATTCCATTTTTCCCAGGTTACGAGACTGTCATATCTTGCATATTGCAATATATATCCCTGACCATGCTCTGACCACCTGGAAAATAGGATTTAAAGCTCAAATTACTTTGGGGATCATTGTTTTGTTCTCCTGCTCTTATTGGTACTATACTCAAGTTTTGTACTGAGTTCAATTTTTCCACGGTGAGAATGTGAGTGCCTAATAAGCATGGAGTTACATATGAGCTCAAAACAACTTGATGAGCTTCTACAATTAAGACCATAGTCTTGGGAATATTTTGTGCTCATAATTTAATAAACATTTACAAAATATGTTCTTACAACTCTAGGCGTGTTAGATATTATTCCATATCTCCAATCAAGATAAAGATGTTACCTAGGTCTTCTTCTTGTCCAACCTCATAAATCAGAAATTTGTAGGTTGAAAATATATACTAAAGCAAGTTCTATCCTAGTAAGGTTGGAAGCTAGTTTTCTAATCCTTTACTCCGCAAACCTTGGCTTCCACTATTGATGTGGTAATGATAAAGAGTAGGCTGAATTTTATTGGGGATTGTTTACATTCAGAAGAATATACTTAGATATTTTTATTTCAGCTACATATCTTGTTATATAGAAGCAAAATTTGTAAAACTTCCTTTAGGTTACATGCCTTTAAGAGGGGTGGTGCAAGAAAATTTAGTTGTTGTTCCATTAAAGTTAGTTTGGTTGCCTAATTATGAGCGTGGAATATTTCTTGCAACCTCTACCACGCAATGCAACAGAAGTTTGTTCCATCTGATCTGATTAATAATGTCCATCCACTTAAGCTCATTATAAAAGTTGGTCCTATTTAAGCCGATTGTTCTTCCCTATTATATTGTTATAGGTGTCCAAACAGGAGTTGATTTCATTTATCACTTTATATC
This sequence comes from Pinus albicaulis, assembly GCA_034641835.2. Taxonomy (NCBI): domain Eukaryota; kingdom Viridiplantae; phylum Streptophyta; class Pinopsida; order Pinales; family Pinaceae; genus Pinus; species Pinus albicaulis. The sequence goes on along the minus strand of JAXQQM020084016.1, from coordinate 7,594 downwards.
ATACCCATATGCAATTGTGGGCACATGATATGTTATGGTTTTATGTGCAATACTCTTGATTTGATTGAACTTGTTATTGATGAATTTTATTTTTTTCCCTTTAATATTGCAGATTCCTCACTTTTCCTTTGAGAAATTTCCAGGTTCAGAGCCAATTATTACAACTCAAATGAAGTCTGCCAGGGAATCAATGGCTTTGGGCCGCACATTCAAAGAGTCATTTCAGAAAGTTGTTCGGTCACTGGAGACAGGACATAATTGATGGGGTTGTGAGTAGGTGAAAGAGCTACAGTGGGATTGGGAACAACTAAAGTATGGTTTAAGACTTCCTAGTCCAAATCGAATCCATGCACTATATGCTGCCATGAATAGAGGTATGAGCACTGAAGATATTCATGAGTTATGCTATATTGATAGATGGTTCCTTTTGCAGTTGAGGGAGCTCCTAGACGTCGAGGGGTTCTTCTCTATTACAAAGCTGTCAGAACTGAGCAAAGATGATTTTTATGAAGTAAAAAAGAGGGGATTTAGTGATAGGAAGATATCATTTGCAACTAAATCAAATGAAAAAGATGTCTGTGCCCGCCGCTTAGCTTTAGGTGTAAGTCCTGCATATAAAAAGAGTTGATACATGTGCAGCTGAATTTGAGGCCAATACACCCTATATGTATTCATCCAACGATGATGAATGTGAAGCAACCCCACGCGCAAGGAAGAAAGTATTGATTCTTGGAGGAGGACCAAACCGAATTGAGCACGACATTGAATTTGATTATTGTTGTTGTCATGCATCGTCGTACTATAGGTTCATAGTAACTTATATTCCCACTTTGCATGAGATTGATATAAAGGCCTTTTGCTCTTTTTTGGAAATTAAAGGTAGCACTTAGATTTATGTAAGAATATTTTGATGTTTCTGTTATAATGGTTATAAGATTGATGTTTCTAACCTATTTATGAGCATTGCTTCGCAGGATGCAGGATATGAAACCATCATGATGAATTCAAACCCTAAGACTGTCTCTACAGATTATGATACTAGTGATAGATTGTACTTTAAGCCTATTACATTAGAGGATGTTTTGAATGTCATTGACAAAGAGAGGCCCGATGGTATAATTGTAACGTTTGGAGGGAAAACACCTTTGAATCTAGCTCTACCCATAGAACAATACCTCGATGAGTTTAAGCCCGTGGCTACAAGTGGGGAAGGTCTTGTGCAAATTTGGGGGACTTCTCCCGCTTCAATAGATGCTACTGAAGATAGGGAGAAGTTCAATGTAATGTTGGATGAGCTAAAAGTTAAGCAACCTCAAGGTGGTATTGCTAAGAGTGAGGAGGATGCATTTCCCATAGCAAGAAAGGTTGGCTATCCTGTTCTTGTCAGGCCCTCTAATGTTTTAGGCGGTAGTGCAATGGAAATTGTATACAGTGATGACAAATTGAAGCATTACTTAGAAACTGCAGTAGAAGTGGACCCAAAAAGGCCAGTACTCGTTAATAAGTACCTGGCAGATGCTTGTGAGATTGATGTGGATTCTTTGACGGATTCTAAAGGTAGTGTGGTCATTGGTGGTATCATGGAGCACATTGAGCAAGCAGGTGTGCATTCTGGTGATTCAGCTTGTTCTATTCGTATGGAAACAGTGTCACCTGCATGTTTTTCAATCATTAGATCATGGACATCTAAATTGGCAAAGCAGCTTGGCATCTATGGACTGATGAATTGCCAATATGAAATCACACCTACTGGTGAAGTTTACCTTCTTGAAGCAAATCCTAAAGCATCACGAACAATACCTTTTGTCTTAAAGGCAATTGGCCACCCCTTAGCAAAGTATGTCGCGCTTCTTATGTCAGGAAAATCTATTTGAGAATTTGGTTTTATACAAGAAGTTATTCCAAGTCACTTATCTGTCAAGGAAGCAGTCCTTCCATTTGAAAATTTTCAACGCTGTGATGTGGTTCTTGGTCCTAAAATATGAAGCACTAGAGAAGTGATGAGCATAGACTTTAAATTTCCTATGGCATTCGCCAAGGCACAAATTGAAGCAAAACAAAAATTGCCTCTTGTAGGCACGGTGTTTTTAAGTTTAAGTGATTTCACCAAACCAAGCCTCCCATCAATTGCAAATGGATTCATTGAACTTGGTTTTACAATTGTTGCAACAACTGGCACAACTAGTTTGTTGAAAATGGAAGGAATTCCAGGGGAAAGAGTTTTGAAACTCCATGAAGAGCGGCCACATGCAGATGACATGATTGCAAATGGTCAGATTCAGTTAATGGTGACTGAAAATTCAGGAGATGCATTAGATCAAATAGATGGGCGGAAGTTGAGACGAATGGCGTTAGCTTATAAAATTCCTATCATAACCACAGTTGTTGGAGCTTTAGCTTCTGTTCAGGTTATTAAGAGCATGAAGAAGGATTCGTTGAAGATGATACCATTACAATAGTTCTTCAATACTCAGGAATATGAGGGAACAACTCAGGAACTACATGCAGCTTCTATATGTTGATGTTCCATAGTTCACATTTCTTTATGTTGGTGTAATAATAGATCCTTACGAACTCTGTTGGTGTTCTGTTAGAATATTTTATGAAAAGGATATAACAGAATTCAATTGAATTTTCATCCAAAGTTGTCAATGCAAATTGTCTCTATCTAATGTTGGTGTAATACTACTTCATTAGAACTCTATTGTGGTGTTCTTCTGAGGCAAGATGAAAGGATTATAACAGGTTACATAAATCAATGAGATTTCCATCCAAAAGATGTCTTCACAAATTGGATGGGACATCGGAAGAACTATATCTAACTTCTTCTATTGGTAGTTGTGGTTTTCATGTGGTATATGCATGTTTCTCTTTTGGTTGTGGACTGTGGTTATTTGCAATTTATAATCCACTATTTAGTTCTTACTGGAATTGTTTAGAAGATTGCATGGTTTCAAAACTGAATCCTTCATAATTCATTCCATGGCTCTTAAAAATGAAAAATATGCCACTATCACCAAACCCACATATATGTTATGCTAGTTACAAATCAGCCTTGATGTGGGTCTACGGCATTTGCGCTCAGATCCATGCTACAAATGGTGTAAGGCAAGGGCTTCCCTCTTTCGTTTAAGTGCAGATTTTCCATCTCCAAGTTGTTCTTTTGGTTCATGAATCTGCTTTTCCTATAACTATGTTGCTTGTTTTCAACTTTCTACCCACGAAACTCCCTAGAGTCAGACTTATTCAAGCATTTTCTGCCTTAAATTCTTCCCATTTTCATATAGATGATATAATTTAGCGTCTATGCCACATGCAGCTTTGGGTGAGGAGAAGGCAATTGATTGGGTTGCTAAAAAAATCAGAAGCAATCAAGATCATTGGTCCTTCAAATGTCATGCAGCTGATCAAAGAAAATGCTCATGCAAAGTTATAGACCGTATTTCTTTGACCCTGTTTGCTTCGTAGGTTAAATTTTCCTATGAAATATATTGTTGTTGAAGTTCAAGGGATGAAAATTGTATGTGAAAATGGAATAAAAATTCATTTTTTTATTGATACCCACCAACATGCTGAAGCAGTGTACTGACAATTTGTTGATCTTCAACTCTAAAGGTTGGAGAAACTGGATTTGAATCTGACTATATCATGTTTAAACAATTAGTAGAAATGAGGACAACATTATCTTCCATGTTTTAGTCTTTATTGGAAAACTTCAAAAGACAATTTGGATTAGAATTACCATTCTTGATGAGGCTTGATGTGATCAAGTCAAGATTTTCTCTCCATAATGGAGCCACTTGTTGATTTTTTATGACTTTGGGATATTGATGTGACATTTTGGAGGGTGTCAACATTTTGTTGGAAAGAATTCAACATTTTCTTAAGGAGTGGGGCCCCCTTTTGTCTGGCACCCTAAGGGATGAAATCAAAAAAAGATGGAACAAATGCCACTCATTTGTATTTTTATCCTACACCTTGAACCTGGAGTACTGTGATGTACTTGGGGCTAAATGGAGTGACCCATACAATGACAACAGAAGTGACTGACCACACAAAGACAAGAGAAGCGACTGATAGTTTCAGGGAAACATTTTCTAAGATATGTCCTAATCCAATGGAGTTCTCATAGCTAAAGAGCATGTTTTTTGAAACCTTCCAATAACCCCAGACTTCTATTTGGGATAGGAAGTTGTCTAAAGGTTTCTATAGTGGGATGCTCTGGATTCATGCTTGAGAAAATAACTATGGATCTATGATAGTTTGTATTTAGGTACTTGATCTATTTTTTCTAACAGTGTAATCCAAGAGTAATATTTTGACTACATTCAATCTCAGATACAAAGACAGATTATAAGGTCCCTCCAATTTCATACCATGAAAGTGCAAATATAGATGTTGTTGGAGGAGAATGACCTTTGGCATTTGTAAATACCAAAGTTGAATGACCTACCAATCTATAAAGTTGATAAAAAAATAAAAAGAAGATAGCCAAAACAAAGCAATTCATCCTAGACTCCATGAAGGATCCCACACATTATCAGTAAAACCATCACTAACGGGATGTTTAATGCTATCTTCACTATATATTAGGGTGAGAACATCAATTGAAATATGCTTCTAAGGATCAAGCTTAGAGCCACACAAATGAACAAAATAGATACTACAGCCACTTCTTTGATAAAAATTAATCAAATCTATGATCAATGTGCAACAACTTGAAAAGAGCTCAAGCATGAAGATTCGGTACACAGCCTTGAATGGGCTTTCATCTTCTTGGCAACCTTTTGTCTAAGGTGCCTATGCCCGAGAAAGCTTTCCACCTTTGACTCTTGGGAAATTATGGGATGATTTTATCCAAGAAGATACAAACTAGAGTGAGTTGCAGTTATAGAGAGGAAAGGGAAAAATTCTAACCCTCACTATAAATATATTGAATGCCAGAAAAAATAGGGGACCTAGTATAGCTCAGCAGGAAAGAAAGAGAATTCAGGTTCCTATAATCAATGGTAAGAAATTCTTGGGCCTTATCAAGTGTTTCATGTGTCAATATTTTGACAACTATGCTTCTTAGTGTCCTGAGAAGAAGGGGAAGGGAAAGCATTACTTAGAAAACCGCAAAGAGAAGTGGACCTGCAGCGTCGCACTCGTTGATGGGCACGGTAGATGCTTGGGAGATTGATGTAGATTCTTTGACAGATTGTAAAGGTAATGTGGTCATTGGTGGTATGATGGAGCACATTGAGAAAGCAGGTGTGAATTCTGGTGATTCAGCTTGTTCTATTCCTATGGAAACAGTGTCACCTGCATGTTTGTTAATCATTAGATCATGGAAATCTAAATTGGCAAAGTGGCTTGGCATATGTGGATTGATGAATTGCCAATATGCAATCACACCTGCTGGAGAAGTTTACCTTCTTGAAGCAAATCCTAGGAAGCATTGTTTGGTCTCAATCTAATCTCCTAGATTGAGCTCATTTAATTGTCAACCAGGGTTGGTAAACTGTTGAAGTGAAGTGTACTGTATGTACCTAGGTGTTTGTTTCTTAATGCATTGTGTGTAGTGTTTTATGATGTTTTTGGTCTTTTGTGATGATTTATGATGTTTTTGGTCTTTTGGTAGTTTTATGTTCACAAGGAAAATGACTAGAAAGCTAATGGAAAGGAGCTAATGATTAAAAACAGAGTGAAGCCTAATTGGTTGATGACAAATGACAAATGCAAGTGCAATACTGAAACAGAATCAAATCTAGACTATGACTAAGCAGAAACAAAGCTTGATAATGAATTTTAAACAAATGATTCAAAACATAAATTCAACTTGTCAAATGCTTTCATCAAAGGTGTTTTGAGAGAGAGCTTGAGACATGGTCAATTAAGTATGCAAATCCTCCTATCTAAACAGTTAAACAACTAACTTATAGTGATGCAACATTTTGTCCTTGATTAGAGATTTGTTGAAGAATAATTGGAGTAAAATATTGATACCATCATAAGGTCTTTTACTCTAAGGCTAGTTCCTAACTCTATTCTGCCACTTAGTTTGATAACACTACACTTCACTCAAAGGTTAGAGATCTTTTAAATAGTATTTTGAGGAAATGTTTGTTTGTAAGATGATCAGGAAGTTGCAGAAGTACTTTAGGCCTTAAAATGATATTGTCTTCTGTTCATATGGTTATGAATCAATTATGGATTTTAGAACAAGAAGAGGTTTGTGAATAATGAAGGCTGTTTTGTTAAGTTTAACAAATGAAGTAATCTAATATGCAGTGAATGACAACTGAATGTGGAGTGCCAATGCAATGAGTGAAGCTAAAACTGTACTTAAGATGTCACTAGTCTAAAACAGTGTTAAACTACAAGTCATTATCAAACTTAAAACAACTGAACATGAGTTAAGTGCAATTAAACTCCGGAGTATCCTAACTATGCTATGCAAACATAAAGACTGAAAGAAATTAAAAACTAAGATATCATGGCTATCTCCCACTCATCATTATGATATTTTGGACAAGCGTTTAAGAGCAAGGACAGCTATGGTACTTAGTGCAAACACACAAATGAAGCGTTCAGGATCACAATCATGCTTAAACATTATAAATATTTCTTGGAAGAGTTTCTTCTTGTGGAAGAGTATTTAGCATAAGTATAACTGTGATGGTGAACAAAAGAGACTACAATTAAATCCTACAATACTATAGCCATTTCCCATTCATTTTCATAATCTTTTGGAAGAGCTTCTTCTTTTGGAAGAGTTTTTAGAACGAGTTATAACTATAGTAGCTAATGAAAACAACTACGAATTCAACTTCAAAAAAAACGTAAAGGCGGCTAGGATACTTATCTAAATTACGCAAATAAATCCGTGCAAGAGGCAGGGGCCCTCTACCACCTGACGGAATCTAACTCCAAATCAAATTAACGCTTTCAAAACAACACTGTCTGCTTCATTAAAAGAGGAATAACTTGAACAGAGCAATCTGCGTCTTCAGAAATGTAGCACAGAATCTTAAGCAAAATCTAGAACAAAATCTAGCCTAGCTCTCGGTTTCCCAAGTGTTTATATAACAAATGTACATAAAAAGACTTGCAACAATTCCAGGGTCATTGTCTTTCCTTATCGAAATCACATTAGGACTCTTGAAGTGGCAACGTAAAAAGGAAAAGGAAATCTGGACTGAGACAGTCCTAATAGAAGTCTGCCTTCTTAAATGTGTTCCCACGTATCAAAACCATATCCAGAATTCGTTTCTTCCTTCATGGTGAGAAACGAACAATGTAGACATGACGTGGATTATGCCCATATGCGGTTTTTCTTGAGAGGCCACCTGGAACATACCCAAACGTGAAGACAGCTGCAGAATTTCCGGTTAGCTACGGAATGTCTGCATTCTACAGCTAGTTCTGGTCAAAATGCTTTACAATGGAAAAAATCACAAAACTTAGCAAGTTAGTCATGTAAATCATTCTAAAAGTAATTTTAACTAAATTCATTGATCAATTGGGTCTAGGATATCAATAGAAAAAGGAAAATGAGGTAAAATAAGATGAAAGGAAGCACAATTTTGAGGCAGGTAAAGCACCACAAACG
>JAXQQM020063612.1:0-56239 GCA_034641835.2 Pinus albicaulis | reverse complement strand
TTATGTTTCTATTTCTCATGCAATGGACCCTTAAATGATATATATGTTTCATGTTCAATCGATTTAACTGGTTAAGATAAATAGGCATATGTATAGTGGAATTTTTTTGTTGTTCTCTGTTTATACTTGCAGGAATCAATCTGGCGATCTAAGTTGGATTGGAACATACAAAAAAAGCGACAGAAGGAGAATAGGAAGCGCTTGGATCACAAGTAGGTTCTTCTATCTTTATGTGTGTCTATTTACTCTTAGAGAAAGTGATAGCAAAGTCTTTAAGTGCATAGCACCACACTTAGGGAATTTGATTTATCCATAGATCATAATTCTGTGTAACACTTGGGAATCAATCTCCATGGATTATATGTCGGGCCTTCCTTCTACTAAGCATGGAAACGACTGTGTTTTCGTGGCCATTGACAGATTCTATAAGATGGCCATTCTGGTGGCCTGCAAGAAGAGTATCTCAGTAGAATCCACTACTAAAATCTTCTTTGAACGAGTGTGGGTGCACTTTGGGATCCCACAGTCCATTATATCATACCAATACATTAGGTTCTTAAATAAATTTTGGTCAAGTCTCTGGTCGATGCTGGATACCAAGCTCACTAAGTCCACGACTTTCCACCCCCAGATTGATGGCCAAACAGAGGTGGTTAATAGGATTATCACGCACATTATGCACATGTAAAACTCGAAGCATCATTGTACATGTGATGAAAGCCTTCCCTATCTCCAACAAAACTACAACTAATATCTCCATAGCTCAACTAGTCACAACCCCTTTTAGGTGGGATTGGAATTCCAACCATTATGCCCCATTGATGTGGCCATACCATTTGCAGCTACTTAGGCAGATTCAGCTCATGTTCAATCCAAATTTGACAGGGAAAAAAAATTCATTGAGCACATTCATCATGTCCACCAGCAGGTCCATGACATATTGGACAAAGCCGATGCTAAGTACAAGCAGTGACATGATCAACATCGGGTGCCACAAAAGTTCTAGATGGGTGAAATTTTTTGGATACATTTGCAGAAGGAGCGCTTCAATGGAACCCACTGCAAGATTTTCCCACACTGAAATGGGCCCTACACCATCACCAAGGTTGTAGGAGACAATGAATTCAAGCTTAACATTCCACAGTTCCTTGTCCTGCACCCAGTGTTCAATGTGGACCGCCTTTGACCATACTTTCCACCATTACTGGACACATTTAACATTGCAGAACAACTCACACCAACAGAGATAAACCTTGACTACATGGAACATGCCATAACTAATCGAATCATGGAGAAATATATCAAGAACATTCGCCAGCATAAGATCCAACTATTTCAGGTTGTCAAAGCTGGTAAACTCTGACTCACTAGGGACCATGTTCAACAGAATTTTTCCCATCCCATGGAGGCACTCAACGGAACGGGGACCATTGCTTCCTAAGGGGGGAGGAATGATCTAGGTGGATATTGGTGGCTACCCGCCTATTCCACTTGGTCCCCCATAATTGTTTCTTTCAGTTTTTTAGTTTCCTTAATTGTAGCACAATTTACTATTTTTGGCATTTCTTTGGGTCCTAAATTTTCAGAGCCATTTTGAGGGAATAAAGAAGTTTTTAGGAAAAATGGAGAGACCATAAAAGTCCCAAAATCAGTTTTATGGTTTTTATTTTTTAGCCTCCTCTGCGATATCTTTGAAACAAGGTATTATGATATCCAAACAGAGATCGTATGCCAAAGTTACGACCTTGAGAAGTTGACATTCCAACTTACCCCAATGGGGCCCACAAGATTTTGGCACTTCATCTCCTAGGGTTAGGTTTTTGGATGTTTAGGGTTTCTCATTGTTTCTCAACGATAAAAATGCCACCGGACCTCATTGTAACACAGTTCATAGGCATGTAGCTACCACATCTCTTCTCAGAGATAAGCTACCATCACCCAAGCTAATTTATTTCCATTCTGTATGTGAACATATTTCATTTTTTTGATACTAATGTAATGAAGTTTTATTTCTGTTGAATTTTTGTTTTTATGTTTATATATGTTTTCTATTACGTTCCCGCATAATTTCGGATCAACCCATGAATTCATTAACCATCAAATTGATCTAGGGGATCAATAAAGTGCTCAAAAAATAAATTGTTCAAAAGTTCTTGAAACTGGTGCTAAAATGTAGAGCTTGTTGTCCTGAATCCAATGCAACTTGAATCACTAGAAACCGATATTGTAGTGCAGGACTAATGACTCGATAGTTTTTAAGATGACTCAGCAGGATGACTATGCAGGTTGATTATGTACCTCGGGCCAATGGTAGGGTGCCAAGTGGCTACACCTGATTGGTTCATGGTTGTCAAATTTTGATTGGTTGTATTTCATTTTATGTGGACCATTAGTTGGGTGCCATGTGGCCCAGTCATGGGATGCCACATGGCACCCTTGAACTATGTAAAAATTCGGTGAAGGACCGAACTGGCCTCCACAGATTTGAACTCGTGACCTCAGAGACATTGTTGGAAGATACATCATCAAACCATGATTTTGCTGAAGACATCATCCAACATTATTGAAGATTTCATCAAATCATCATTCAGTTAAAGTAATCATCAAACCATTATTTTGTTGAAGACATCATCCAACACTATTGAAGACTGCATCAAATCATCATTCAACTGAGGTAATCATCAAGCCATCCTTGATCCAAGATCACCTACCTCTTTTCAAGGAATCAATCTAAGAGGGAGATCCTACTATTATCTACTTCATCATTAACAAACAAGCTAACAGAAGGAAGAAAGGAATCTACATAAGTAAGTACCTCTATGAATTCACTTGAATTTTTTGAAATGAATTTCTGCAAGGAAAGCAATAAATTGGCTGGGTCATCAAACTTTTGTTCATGGAGGAAAATGACATATTTGAATCTAATTGAAAATGAATTGATGGTCTACATGAAAGGATCTACAACTCAACCTTCAAAAGAAGATGCTCTATCTCATGCAAAGTACATAAAGGGAGAAATAAGAACCCATAGGATTTTCAAATAATCCATTAAGGAATCACTCATTCCCTATGTATCAAAAATAGAAATTGTAAAAGAAATATATGAAAAGTTGGTGGAGATATTCCCTGTAAGTACTGCAGAAGGATTAATATCTTTGAGACAAGAACTATACAAGTTGGAATTGTCAATAAAGGAAGGAATCACTTCATATTTTATGAGGATTTTTGAAATACGAGACCAACTGTAGGAATTGGGAGAAGTAATGTATGATAGTGAAATGACTATAGTAGTGTTGAATGCTCTACCGGAAGAATGGGTAAACTTCATTTCAAGCATATATGGGAAGAAAGAAGCAACACCATTCTAGAATCTATGATCTTTATGTAAAATATAGGAAACAATATTGAAAGCCAAAGTTGATACAAGATCAAGTGAAGAGAATCAAGCCTTTGTAGCCATGTCCAGGAAGAAAGGAAGATTTGGTAAATTTGGTGCTCATAACGGAAAAATAAATATGGACAAAGTACGATGCTTTGGATGTAATGATATTAGGCATTGGATTGTCCTAAATCTAGAAAGGACAAGAGGAAAAAGGAAGAAGCCCATATCATGGAAGAAAGGGGAGAACCTTATGCAAATAAATCTAAGAAAGAAGAAGTGGAAGATCTCTATGATTGATATCATCTTCCTCTTTAAGAGGTTTCTGTAGGTTGTAAAATAGTATGTTAGGAAGCATTGTACATTAGCTAAATGCATCACTCTAGAAAATGCATCATGATAGAAGCATGGAAGGAGCACTTGTCATATGAGGATGTTCGCAATACAACTATGTGGCTCCTGGGAACCTCACTGATAACAACTTTGATGGAAGGCAGTCATATAAATCAAGTGTCATCATTCAATGATCTATATGGAAACAAGTGCTGAAAATTTCTAGTGGAGTCCTATTTGGATTCACTGGTTAGAAAGAAAGCAAAAGGTTTCATCAATAATTGTATCTTTTAGATTTCTGATTCTAGAATATGATGACATATTGATGAAGCGGGTTAAGGGAATGAAATTCTTAATTATAGGGAAAATTGTTGCAGAATGAATCAAAAGGAAAAGGATGAGGTACATTTATTTATATGCTGACACTGGATGTTATAAAGTCATTTCATATGGTTTCAGGTAATGGACATATATATTTATAAGTATGATCAAAGAAAGGAGAAATTTATTCTGATACTTAGGTTTCCAATAACAGATGAAATCAACATAATATGTTCTCATATGGAATATGAGGTGGTTGTATACAAACAAGGAACTACATTAGATATAATTTTTTGGGATTCAGTTGCGTTAAGTAAGTCATTCAACTATGACCATTTCCATGAGAGGTAGTCATAACTGACTAATTTCTCATGATTTTGGAGTAGTCCACTTAGCAATCATTGCATCAGGTGATGCTCATGGGGGTGAAGAAATGGGATTGAAATGAGAGAAATGAATCACATATCATTAATCATAAATTCTAGGGTTTGCACCTGGTAACCAAGACTTCCTGAGAGGTCACCCATCCCAGATCGCCTCTGGCTCAAGCACGCTTAACTATGGAGTTTCACCCACAATCAAACCCACTTAGCGTGCTTCCCCATTTGGAAAAACTTAGAAATTATTGTGCCTCATTAACCATTCAAGTAGAGATCCCTTTACTCTTTTGCATTTTAAGGGACTGTATACTAGGAATGAAGTAAAACTGTGTGAATAAAGAAAATAAGAGATCGTGAAGTGCAACCATTATAAGAGGAAATTATCATCTGGAAGCCAAGAAGACTTGACTGGGAAATCTCTTGGGAAGATATGTAGACTCTGATACAATTATGGTAAATATGAAGACCCTTGACAATACATATCTCTAGGATATGTGTCAATCTGTACAAAGGATGTCGATGCCTACAAGAAGATTTCATGATGAAAGATCATCACTGAGATAAATTTTGATTTGAAAGTTCATATGTATATGTATATTTGGATAAGTTTATGTAGTGCTGCCAACCATATGGAATGATGAAATATCCTTGGAATAAATATAGTTATAAGGAAATCAGTATGGCATGAAGTTGGACCAGATAAGAAATATTGATGAATCACTTTCTGATAGATGACATGGCTCACAGATGAAAGTGATCGATGATCTGTGCCCTATAAAGAGATCCCAAAGTTGAATATTCCTCAACATCGAATAAATTAATGACATTGAAGGGAGGAATTCTTCATGAGAAACTGGGTGTCTCGCCATTGCTGTTGCAAGTCCCTGATTAAGAGGGAGCCTGGTGGTAATTTTATTACTTGGAAGAAACTTGGTAATTCCTAAGAATAATCTTAGGTACATTCCTTATATAGGAATCAATATATTCCCTTGTGTAATATGTCCTCCCTTATTGAGGAGAGATAGACACATCATTATAGTCTTCAACTAGAAGACAAAATGGAGGATTGGGTAATCATCTTGCATCCGATACTCTTTGAGAATGTGATAGGGCATTCAAGATAAGAGTAGTTGTGGAACCATATTATTTGACGATTATCTACCCAAGATAAGAATAGTCCAGGAAGGTCATACTTTGTGAACACCCGGGTGGAGTGTGTACCTTAGAGAGACAATGATGATGTTGTCTATAAGTCATTGGTCTCGCCAACATTGTAGCTGATTCTCTTGTTGAGAGATGGGTTGTTATTCAAGGCCTTGCACTATGAAAATTTTGGTTGATATGATGCTATACATATGCAATTACCAATCTGATTCTTCTTATGAGATTCTTCATATTGAAAGTAACCATGTACCATTATGAATACCTCCCTAGTTAAGAGGAAGTGTTGGAAAGTGTAACTAGGTTCAGTCTTCATAATGACTAGTAATTATGAATCTATGTAATGAATAAGACAAATATAATAAAATGTATTTTTTTAATGCTTGCCTCATGGGTTTCATGAGCAAGGAATTTTTATTATAGGTCAAAGACTTCTTCTTGATGTATTTTAGGGATTTGTCATCTTGTTGTTTAGAGTCATGTATATGAAGTGTTGTTACACTTGTAAAGAAAATTTGTATGCTCCAAGACCTGGTCAAATTACTCCTTGAAGGCAACTCGAAGATGATGAATATAATCCTTGTAAATTTGGCTTGAAGATGCTAGAGAATAAACCTTGAAAGGTCGGCTAAAATAAGTCAGAACATTTCATTGACAGGTTGGCTTATTATAGGGGAAAACCACTACAAATAACTTAGTGGAATTCACATAAAATATAACAAGAAAAGTTTGGATAATTCTGAGATCTCGGACATGAAACAGTTCGGATCTATGACATTTTAGAAGACATATATGCGAGGAATATAAGGTCTATTGGTGCGTAAGAAGAGGAGATACTCCAACATAGGACAAGGGAAGCACAAAAAAAAAATGAAGTCCATTGTTTTGTGTTGGGCCAGAATTGTAATCTACAGATAAATTTCGCTTCCCTAGGCAAGTGTTAGCCTAGAACAACAAGTGAAATACTATACTACCATTTCTCCTAACTTAGAACATATATACAAAAAATATTGGATGCTTAATTGTTTTAGTCGCTTCCAAATGGCTCCTTTCTGTCGCTTCCACTACAACTTCAAATTCAAGCGGTTTCAAATAGCTGAATGCTTCTTGCAAGAAAGAACACTGAAACAACAGAAGATGCAATAATATAGATATCTATTCAAGCTAGTTAGCTAAATTAGTTAAGCATAAACTACATTCATCAACTAAGATCTTACAATATGGAAAATCAAAGTAAACATGGATGCATGTAGGGAAAAACAAGAAGTACTCTTTATTGATGATAGAAGGAGAGGTTACAACCTAGTGACTAATTTGAAGTGACCTTCCAGTAGAGTTCCCAAGTCTCATCACAATATAAATCTCTTTAGCAGCAGCTCCACAAATCAAACTCTCTATTGAAAATTCTCCAGCATTTCCCTGCTCAAATTCTTCCTCCCAAACACTTAGATCTGTGTTCAATTTATAGATGAACTATAGGTAGTTTTTTAAATCAATAACATTCCAAAAATAGGCAAGACATGTTTCCATTCATGTAGATGTTAAATGGACACTTGGATCCGAAGCTTGACACATGTGAACCCTTCTAGAAGACACTGGCCAAGTGGAGATTCCGGAACAATGAGAATTTCGCTCCCAATGTGACCAACACACCTTTGAATATCGGGAAGTGCTTTGTAGAGTAGCCTTGAATGGGGCTACTTGCATATGCAACTCACTTAGGCCCCTTAGAGGCTGCGTTGGTGAGCTCCAAAATGTTTAATAATAAGCTTCAAACCATGGAAAATCCTTGCTTGATGAAAGTCTTGTTTGATTCATGTTGTTTCCTGTCTTAGGGCATATAGCAACTGAGATGATAGGTAATGATAGACCCTTGATCATCGGTCCTGGAGATGATTCCAAATTAACCAAGTCATTGGGAATGGTGCCCAAATTGACCTATAACAATTTCCCCCTAAAGCATGAGATCCAAATAATAAGAACATTTAATTGAGATGCTTTACACTGTGATGTGCCTGGAAACAAAGCGGAATGGTCACCTGCATTAATATTACAATACATTACATCATGATATATCCTCTATTGATTATAATTGCCGAGGGTAAGAATTCCCATAGTCAGCACATAAAATAATCTAATAACATGTACATAATTCAGAAAGTAATCTACATTGGAATGTTAAACATGCAAACATGCCCATAGATATAGGCCCATGTTTGGATCAAAAGATGTATGTAAGGTCACCGTACGTATGATGTGTACAACAACTCGAAATCAAATTTCTGATATCGAAACTAGATCCTGGGGTCTTCTTATCTCATTCACTCTCCAATCATTTGGGTACAAGTCTAGCCATGCGGATATATGATTTGTCGTTGAACATGGAAAGACATCGTTTGATTACTACCAATGATGAGCTGTTAACAAACGCGTGAGAACCATCACAGCTGTGAATGGCCTCGGGCTGGGCACGCAAAGACATTTTGTAAGGCATGAATAGATGATTTGATGTAAAACACCAAACAAAGTATTTTATAAAGGTCCTGAACGAGGATCTGGTCGATGCTGTAAGAAGCCTCATGGTACTAGAATCTGATGTTTCTAAGTGAACTTCCTGGATATTGATTTTTTGTCGACAGGAAATCACCTTATTGAAAAACTAGAGTTACTGATTTCAGAGACAAGGGTATGACTTGATATAGCAATTTTTAGGGATGACGGTCATGAAAATGAAGGTTTATGAGTATTGTAGATGGATGAGTTCTTAATCACTGGATGACTTCTCTTGAACATATCGGTGACACTGTGATGAGTTGGCAGCATTGACCCAAAACCAAAGTGAAGGTATGATGAACCATAGGTGTGAGTGAACTGTCAAGATGATTACCCAACCCAAACAGTCACGGACATGGAGTGAAAGAAGTGTCATGTTCAAGAGTGACTTGCTACTAAAAAGAAACTTTACTTGCTTTTCCCAAATTTTCCCCAGTCATTTGTCGACTAGTACCTCTTTATTTTTTAACAAGCTTGAGGAGGATAACATTTGCTTGATCTATAATTCAACCCTTCGGGCGAATAAAGAATAAAGTATCTCTATTTAATAATTTAATGAGTCTAGCGATGAATGAAACTCGATTCTTGCCATGATCGACGCTATTTTATGTTTAACGAGATTAACGACAGTGATATCCCAGTCCTTTTTCATGTTTAGAGAGTCTGAAAAAGAGGACGAAAGAGGACTCCAAAAATTAATTTTTCGTAAATTTGTCTCTCAGATCCGAAAAAGTGTAAAATGATATCTGAAAGAACCTCTTTGGTCATGTTTAACTAAGGTATTCCTTTTTTGTAAATAATCCATCTCAGTCCGGAAAAGGGTTAAACTTATACTGAGTAGATATCAATTCATTTACTTTAACGAGCTCAAAATGACAAGTGCTCGGCAATCTTTTCACATTATCGGAGTCTGAAAAGAGCTAAAAGAAGACTCCAGGGGTTACTTTTTCGCTGTTATAGAAGCTCGAAAAAGAGATAAAAGTGTGCTTCAAATCCTTTTTCATTTTTATCAAAGCTTGAAAAATAAGGAGAAAAAGCATGCTTTGTGGTCAAGTCCTTCTTGAAATAAATCTGCATGACTAACCTGTTCGTCAGTTGTATTTCCTATTTAGAACAACACCAAATGGATTAAAAATACCTATTTCATGATAAAAACATAATAAAACTATAGTCATAGCAATAAATTTAACTTGAAAGTAATTAAATGACTATATAAAGTAGTTTCACTATTCATTTTTACCATTCCATAGTTACCATTTACATTTTGGAGCTCTGAACTTGATTTTTCCCCCGAACTGCAGTCGCTAATTATGGTCATTTCAGTGGACGGATTTCATTTCCATTTGATCCAGGTCAGTAGTAAAAACCTCCTCTTTCTTTCAGTATTCATTTCATTATCATTCCTTACAAATTCTTAGGGTTTTGAGGCCCCTAGGGTAAATTCTACCAAAATTGAGGGCAACGCACCCCTAAATGTCAAAACCTGTGTTGCATAGCAGGTATAGTGAAGTGTACCTGCATGTGCAACGCATTGTCTCAGCCCAGGGAGTGCGTTGGGCGCAGTTGAGGTTTTTTGTTTTCATGCTATGTCCAACATTTGCCTAGTTTTTTGCAATGAATGGTATCTAATGGATCTTATGGTTGATTTTCAGGTTTCCATTGGATTATAATGAAAATTACATGGAGAGAAAGAGAACATGAAGAACAAGATATGATTTCCTTGAATGATCCGGGTACTGTAAGAGCTTTAAGAGATTGCAGGCTGCTTAAGTACTTCAAACTTTCGGGAATGAGGCAACAAATAGAACTGCTAGAATTCCTTGTTCGAGCATGGGATCCAGTGATAGAGGCATTTCACATAAAAAATCAAGTGTTTTCCATAACAATTGAGGATGTGTATTTTCTCACAGGTTTGTCGAGGAGAGGTTTGCCCATTTCACTCACAGGATCTATCGTTGGAGGAGAAAAAGTGAGGGATTATGTTATGCAGTATTTCTATCCAGGGCTAGAACCTAGCAGATATGGAAAAATAAACATCCGTGATGTCAGGGATTTTCCTTTGAGGACCATCCTATTCACGATCACTAAACTAGCTGGCACCGTTACACTCCATGTAGCGAACAGATCGTATATGCAGTATGCGCTGGAATGTTTAGAGCCAACAGTTTTCAACTGGTCTTAAGCTATTCTTTATAAGATAAAGGAACAACTGAATAAATCAAAGGGAGGAAGGAAGAAAAATTTCAGTTATGGTTCCATTCTTATTTCCTTCGCCTTGGAATGGATTCCACTGATCCAACCACAACATGTAACATTGGATATATCTAGTCCTGGAGATCCTCGAATGCAGAGATGGGTAGAACTTATGGGTCGGCATTAAGGCCAATCGACCATTGTGTTCTCGACTACATTCTTCACCTGGTTTACGTGACAGGTTATCGCCATCGATGAGTATGCATATGCAGGTGTTGACTTCCGAGGAGATCCAGATCTAGTTTTACCAGAAGGTGCTCAGTGGGGTGCAATAGGTAAGATTGATTTGACCATGTTTTTTGATTTTTATAAGGTTTATACAAATTTTTTTTGGTTTTGATTTCTTTCCAAGACTAAAATAAATGTTTAATGTAATGCAGATATCGGTCGCGTTCAACCAGTAGAGGAACCAGAGTGCGAAGCAGATGCGCCAGCAGAGAGGGCTTTCGGGAGAGCAGTCCTTCAGGACCTTGATATGGCTAAGACTCTTTCTGAGCTCCAAAAACACATAGAGGGGTTGAACTTTGGGATTCTGGATTGCCAGATCGAAGAGCTTCCCATGCGACTGCAGCGACACACAATTGGGGTTCCTAACTGTTGGATGCGGTTGCTCCATAGGATTGCTAGATCTATAGCATGCTATCATGAGGACCACTAGTTTACTTATGAAATTTTTGCATACATTTTGAGGTCAGATGACCAACGTGTCTTGGGCACAAATTTTGTAAAAACCTATAACTATCTATCTATATGTTTTCAAAGTTTTTCCTATGTTTAATGCGCAATCCTATTCAATGATGTGAATGTTTTCTTTACCTATGTCGCAAATGTTTGTCTAAAACTTGATTAGCTAATGAGTCAGTTAAAGTGTTCAGATTTCTAGAAATGTGTTGATATTGAATGAAATCAAAATGTCTCTCCAAAATTCGAACTCTTAGGAAAAATCTAAGAAGTGTTGGATTTCTGACAGAATAAATAATAGTAAGTTGTAGTACCATAAGTTGTGAGTCTAACCTGATGATTATACAGTTAATACCAAATGAAATGGCATCAGAGAGAAGTTCGATCAACGCACTATACTCAGCGATATTATTCGTCGATCTACCGATACAAATCCCTTGAAAACTCACTAACTCGTCGTTCGGAGAAAAAATGGCCCACGCTGTAGAGGATAGATTCTGCGTACTACGACTAGCACCATCAACATATCCAACAAATGGTTCCGAAGATTCAGTCATCTGCGATGAAATGTAAAGTGGATTACTAACGTCAAGAAAAATTTAAAAGACGAATTAAGATAGTGAATGCAAATCAACAACATACAAACAATATAATACAAAAAATTACCATGCTCATGATTAAGCATAGTAACGTTTCAAATACAACCCATTTCTAGGCTGTGCCAATGGAATCCCATCGTAATCAACTAACTCGTAGGCACCCTTAGCAAGAACTCTTTTGAAAATATAGGGGCCATGTCATAATGGCCTGAATTTCCCTGTACCAATTACATCATCTTCCTGGTCGTAAAGGAGGACTAAGTCGCCCTCTGAATAGATGCGAGGCTGGACATTTTTGTCGTATTGCGCCTTTATACATCTCTTATGCACTTCGTTGGCCAATTGGGCTTCACGACGCGTTTCATCTAGATGGATGAGGTTAAGAAGATGCGCTTCTTCTTTTGAGGTGTCAGGTAACAAGTCTATCGCGAGTTTTAACGATGATATTTCACATTACATTGGTAATTAGTTTCCAGACCATACACCAATTGAAAAGGAGTAAATTCGGTCGCGTTTCTCACTGAGGTTCGATACACCCATAAGGCGGAGTATAGGATCAAGTTCCAGTTCCTTTTACGGACTCCTATCATTCGTTGAAGCATTCGTTTAAGAATTTTGTTAATGGCCTCAACTTGTCCATTTGATTGTGGATAATAAGGAGTAGAATTATCATGCGACAATCCTAACTTGGCTGTCAATTTTGACATCATATGGTTGCGAAAATGCTTCCCATGATACGTAAATATAGCCTGTGGGAACCCAAACCGTGCAATGACGTGATTGAAGAAAAAAAATGCAGCTGTTTGTCCTATGTTATTGAATGTAGGCATTGCTTCGGCCCATTTGGTAAAATAGTCGATTGCGACAATAATATAACTGTGCCCCTCGGACGAAGGAGGGTTATAGGTCATGAAATCAATACCCCATTTTGTAAATGGTCCAGCAGAGACAACAGGATGCATTGGCGCTGGCGGTTTGCGGATTTTACGGTCATAAATATGGCAGGCATGACAACTTCTGACTGCGAGGATACAATCTCGAAAAATAGTAGGCCGAAAGTAACCAGTGCGGAGTATCTTCTGTGCGGTAGCATAACTAGATAAATGTCCACCACAAGCCGAAGCATGGCAATCATTTAACACTTTTTCGGCCTCCTCATGAGTGAGGCACCTCCTTAAAATGGTATCTCCACCACGACGATAAAGTGCATCGCCGACAATTAGATATTCTTTGGCTTGGTATCGAATATGTCGCTGATCAGAGCGAGAGTTATTAGGTCAAAAATTTTGGGTTTGGAGATAAATGATGAAATATCCATACCAGGGATCAGATGATCCGATCAGAAACGGAGATTCGCCTAGAATAGATGGTTCCAACGTAGTTGCAGTACTATCACAAGGAAGGTCACAGAGAAGCTAAGCCAAAAATAAAGATTTCTTTGACTTGGATTTGATGAATTCCAAATCAAATTCCTGCAAAATGACGATCCATTTTGAATATTTACCCCCCAGTAATTGACGTGATAAAATGTAAGTCATGGGGTTGCAATCCGAAACTATTGTTGTTTTTCGGAGCAGGATATAATGGTGAAATCTTTTGACAGCTTGAACGGCTGCCAAGGCAAGCTTTTCCACGTACGAGTACTTAACTTCCATATTATTGAGATTACGACTCAAATAATAGATCGGATGTTCAATTCCATCTTCTACTTGGACCAAAACCATAGCGATGGTCATTTTAGCCGCGACGATATATAGGAAATAATCATTTTGATAATTTGGAGGATACATTAATGATGCTCGGACAAGATGGTCCTTGACATCATCAAAAGAAGCTTGTGCAACTTGGTCCCAATGGAAGGGAACCCCCTTTTTCAATAATCGAGTAAATCCTTTAGCCATTTCAGCGTAGTTTGGAATGAACCTTCTCAGGAAGTTATCCTTTCCTTGAAGTTTCTGTATCTAAAGTAAGTTTGATGGTGTAGGCAAATCAAGAATGGCATGTACCTTCAGTGGGTCTATTCGAATTCCTTCTTTTGAGACTACGAATCCGAGCAATCGATCAGAACCAACACAAAAAAAACATTTGTGTATATTGAGGCGTATCTTGTAGTGTCGGCATCGTAAGAAAATGGCTCTCAAATGCATCGGGTGATCAGTCCGTTTTCGTGAATGCGCTGGTAAATCATCTAGATATGGTTGAACAATGTGCTTGATGTCGTTGAAAGCATAATCCATTTCTCTCTGAAAAGTTGCCCCAACGTTCTTTAAACCAAACGGGAGTTTCCGATATGCGAATGTGCCCTAGGGACAGATGAATGCTGTCTTATGTTGGTCATCTGGGCAGATATTGATTTGATTGTAGCCGAAAAATCCATCCATGAAAGAAAATATTTCACATCTAGCACAATCGTCAATAATCTAGTCGATAAAGGGAGTAGGATAGTTGTCTTTTGGACAAGCTTGATTGACATCTTGATAATCGACGCACACTCTAATGGTTCCTTGTTTTTTCATAATAGGAACGATATTGGAAACCCACCCAGTTAGCGAAACAGGGTAGATGAAACCAGCACGTAAAAGTTTTTCAACTTCTGCTTTGATGGTAGCAACTTTCTTCAGATGAACAATTCAAAGCCGTTGACGCACCATTTTGACATCAGGATACATATTAATAGTGTGTTCAACTATACTAGTATCTATGCCTAGCATTTCCTCGTAAGGCCAAGTGAATACGTCACAAAATTCATGAAAAAGAGAGCGATATGAATCAAGTTCTAATGGAGAACAAGATACACCGACATGAATATTTTCTACAATGCCAGGTTTAGTTGAAATATCGATAGAAATCGTTTCTTCAATATTTGATAAATTTAGCTCAGATTCAATTGCATTAATTGGAAAATAATTCGAAAAGAAATTTTGAATGGATGGGTGATATAGTTCACTGAGATTATTGTCTTCAAAATCTGGAAGATGGGAATGATGATGATAATCTTCCCATGGTTCTCCTTCTGCCATCATAGCTTCCAAAATATTTTCATCTATCAAAAATTTTGAGGAAAATGGATCAGATGGAGTACCAAAATCTAATGAACGATCAACCCAAACACTCGGCAACGCTGATTTCGGATTTTCCACCCAAGCCGAATAGATTGATTGCTATTGTAGCTCAATAGGGCTGAGCGGTAAAACATCATCCAACGTAGAATTATCAGAAACACCTGTACTCTTCCTTAAGCCCGATAGAGTGGAAGAGATCATGTAGCAGGTCTCTATGCTTGCAATTTCTGTCGACGTCATGGGCAGTGGTAATGCAAAAGTTCCCATAAGAGTGGAATCATTTAAGAGTCCTACACTAATGTTTTGGATTTCTAGTTGGGGTAAGTGAATATACGGAATGCTTCCAGTTACCTGCGAAGCAGAGGAGAAAAAGGATAATTGATTAATGACTGTAATAGTACCTTTATGAGGAAAGGCAACCATTCTAAAATATGTAGAAACAATAGTAGTCATCGCATATACCCACGGTCTTCCGAGTAAAATATTATAGTCAAGGGGTCCCTCAACAACCTCAACATCAATACTTACTATTTTCCCCCCTAATTCAACTTGTAGGTTATTGATAATACCACAAGGTTTATATGTTCTTCCATCAAAAGCCTTCAACGTCGTTGATGATTGATATTCGCGGCGAGCCAAGTGACTTCCAATAGTTTAGAGACATAATGCACGTAGATGCTCCCTAATCAATAATAGTGCAATGAAAAAGGTGATTGAGAACATTTACTTGGATGGAGAATGGCAATTCTCCTGGTAGTTGTGGCACATAGCCCATATGATTAAAGACGACAAGATTAGAATCAGTCAGATCAATTCCACCAATGGCCGACGCAGTTTCCGTTTCCGAGGGAAAATTTTGTAATAATTCCTCAAGGAGTGCATATTAGTCAAGGGGATTGAGCCTTTTAACTATATTATAATTTTGTGCAACTCTGCCGAGGATTATATGTCGATTTATGAATTATTCCTTTCGTGGCTTAATCGTCAATCTCAGGAATAACAGAGCTGTACCAATTCATTAGATGGATTTGTTTTTTCCAGGTAGTAGGTTGATCGTTGGCTGAACTACTATAGTATTTATTCGCATCGACACCAAAATATCTTGTGAAGATTTTGTAGTGGATAACATTAACACTTGGGAACTAGGAGCTGGATCCGTAGCAACCAAATTTGTGTCTGGATTTGGAAATGGGTCTCTCAACACAGCTGATGCATGAGAAGTCTTAATGATTTTTGAGACTTCAGCACGGTGAGGACAATCCCTAACAAAATGTTCCTCATTGTAGATTATGCATGGATAACGAGGTTTCCGTGGTCTTAACATTTGATCAGATGATCGTTCCTGTGGGTTAGAAGTTTGATTTTTCTTTGATTTCCCTTTTTTCCTTACTTCCTGGTTGCTTATCACTTTTTCCTTTGTCCAATGAGACAACATTGATTTCAGAAGTAGGAACAGGATCAGATGCAGTAGTGTTGTGTGTGTTTACAATGCCTATCAAGCCGTCTCTGGCATGAGAGTCCTTTATTTGAGGAGGAATATTGAAATTAGATCGCGGCGCATTTGGGATTTTCTCATAGAGCGTGCCAGATTGAGTATAAATCAAGTCTAAATATTGGGCACGAGTGATAACTTGCTCTTCTGTGATGACGCCACCTTTAGCCACATCCTCTGTTATAGATGGTAATAGGGATTTGATGAACCATTCAGTAAGGAGATGATCGGGAACAAATGTCTTAACCATTCGTCGATGGCGATGCCACTCTGAATATGATCTGAAATGTGAGTAGCATTACTCTGTTTGAAATTGGTCAAGAGTTCTGTTCTAGTTTCGTATCTGATCGGTAATTGGAAATGGGTCAAAAAGACAGTAGCCAAGGCAGTGAAATTGTCGAAAGAAGCTCTAGGTAATTCAATGTACCATTTAGCTTCCCGACCTATGAGTGTTCGCTGGAAAAGACGTAATCGAACAAAATCATCATTTAGGGAATTTGATGAACACCATAAATGATAAGTCATAACATGAGTTGATGGGTCTTCTCCATGGTTTCCATTGAATTTAGGAATGTCAAAGGGTAATTTATGTGGTATCACCGGCCACCAAGGAACATAATTGATAGGATCATTGGTTAACCAGTTTAAATCTGGTAATTCCAAGGTTTCAACAAAAGGCAACTGTCTATTAAGGCCAGGTTGTGCATAGCCAGGATAAGATGGAATTTATTGGGCAACAGGTCTTTGAGCACCGGCATATGGGATTTGTTGCTGGTAACCCAGATAGGGGTTGTTTTGCATAGCAAACGCTTGAGAGTTCTGTTGACCAAAACCTGGATATGGTACTTGCTAATCTGAAGTTTGAGGAATTTGCGCCTGTGGCTGCCAAGAGGTTTTTCCACCAATGTTATAACCCAAATTAGTGTAAGTTGGATTTGGTTGATATGTATAACCAGGTTGCGTTTTTGACATCCCATAAAATGGTGGACCAGCTTGTGAATAAATGATCCCTGATACAGGTTGTTGTAAATTAACCAAAGGATTTTGATATTGAGTTAAAAAAATTGCCTGATAAGGTTGATGTACAAGATTTTGATTATGTAATAGGGGTATAAATGTTTTAACAAGTGGTATTGAAGTGGGTGTAATAGGTTGAATTGGTTGATACGATTGGACAACCATTTGTGGTTAGATAGGTAGAGTGGGCTGCGTTGAAAAACATTCATGTCAACATTAGTTTGACCAAAATGTGACTGAGTATTGTCGTATTGGGTGACCATAGGTTTCCCCCCAGCATAAGGAGGATAATAAGACGAAAAATATTGTTCTCCAAATTTTGGGAGTCCAATTGATATGGTACTTAAAGGAATTGACCCATAAGGACCGACTTGATATTGTCCTGATGATGGATGTAATGATTCAAGTCGTTCAGTACTAACTATAGGACTACCAGTTAAAATGGCAGATGATGACATTGGTAACGACCATGGTCTGGAAGATTGACCAGAGAATGTGCCAGACAATGATTTGTAGCCTGTTGGGACCGAAGGGCCACCATGAAAATATGACTCTAGTGAAGTTGTGAACATCGACAGAGTAGCGAGGGTAGGAGCTAACGTAATTGGAACAACAGACCCAACCGAAAATGCCAGTTCAGACATAGTTTTATGACCAAATGTATACTCTCCGAAATCAACAGGAGATTGAATGGCAATGGGATCAACAAAAGCAGATGGAAATGATTGAGGAAATGACTGGTACAGGTAAACGTCTCCCCCAAAATGGGTTTGACTTAAAGGTGTATCAGGTTGTGGGATTTCTTCAATTGCGATTAAACCAAGAGGAAGAACTTCACCGTCAGGACCAAAATATATTTCAAACGGTTGACTGTGTGATATAGGAGTTTCAGTGGCTACATAAATTTGTGGAGTGACCAAAGTAGGAACAACTTCTGGTTGTTCAGGATTCAGATTTTCTGGCAAAGAAGAGACAGGATCTGGATCTATTTGTGATTGAACAACTTCAGGTCCAGGAGGTATGGTCTCAGCGATTGAATGGATCGTGACCACAGGTAGCTGTGAAGACTTTGTTTCTACAACAATAGATGAACCGGGATGTGTGGAAACAATTTGAGCTAACTCTAGTTTAAATGATGATGTTTCGCCAGAGGTACGAATTGTACTTGATTCGGCAGATCGTGATCGCCTTCACCTACCAGAAATAACTTCCGATGGTAAAGGTGGTTTTAAATCTAATCTACGTGAACGCCAGGGGGTAGGATTGTGTTCTTCCATGATTACTGATTTATTTTATCCAAAAACAAATAAACAAAAAGAGGGTAATACTAGGCAAAAGGGTTTCCCAAGAAACTATGAACTGCAGAATACCTCCTGGCGAACCAAGAAGTACGGGTAGGTAATCTCCCCGAATGTTGTGTTCGGTGTATCACAATTTCAGGGTGGCCGATTTGGTTCACTATGGATTGATAGCACCTAAAATTTTTCCTCCCAAATATACCTGAAGGTATGTGGAGACCCAAGTCCGTATTAACGTTGTCTGATGCGAAACCACACAGTGAGAGCACCCCTTTATACTTATCGTATTGTAACACTGCCTGATATACCTAAGAGTACGTGGACGAGCTACGATATACTTACGTACATGGAGTGAGATATCACACTCGGAATGTATCGCAGACAAGTTAACGACAGCTGCTATGTTTTACGACACTGAAACACGTCTCTAACCTAGAACTTCTAAATGTTATCGTTAATGTTCCAATGCGTTGTTAAGTAAATTGAGATTTATTTTATGTTGATCTTGCTTAACAATTTTCCTTTCAGGTTCACCATGATGATGTATATAAAATTCCTAAAATGCAGCTAAGAATGATAAACAAACTTTCACTTTCAGCTTTTTCAATGAAGAACCTAGCTACTAAGGGAAGAGAACGCTATTTTGTTGGAAAAAGAGCAAATAATTTGTGAGCAAACAAATCAATGAACAAAAACAAAATCAATGAATCACAAACTAAATGCAGATTTCCTAATGTTCCTTTTGCAAAAAACACACAATCCTACATGCAAATGCAAGTTTTTCTTTTCAGTTTCCTTAATGTTATGAATGCAGAAAAGAAACTAGGTGCACTAGATCAATAATCGAAATGCTTTTTACTTTCGAGAAACGAAGAATACAAACAACAATTTCTCTTTTGAAGGAAAAATGAGGATTTCAACAACAATTTCTCCTATTAAGGAAATGAAGATTTTACGACAATTTCCTATTTCGAAAGAAAACGATTCTTAATGTGACCATAAAAAGTACTTTGAAATCAACTTGTCAATGATAATGAAAAAAATTTAAAACAACATTGAACAATTTTTCAGTCAAAGGAGAAGAAATATATAGAGTTACTGGTCAATAGAGCATCAAAATTTTCAGAACAAATCAGCAAACAGAACTGAAGCAAAATATAAAGTCAGATTCAAGGGGATTTGGTCCCTTTCAGGAGCCAACGCAGTCTCCAAAGGGAGACAGTGCTCTGCAACGCAGGCTGAGAAGGGAGACAGTGCTCTGCAATGCACTGTGCCTTGACCAAGGGTGCGTTGAGCGCATTAAACAAAGAAAAAGCTATTGTTTGGCTCACTAACTTTGCAAATTAAGCTTTGAAAAAGTCTAATCTTTATGTAAAATAGCTACTGGGTGGATTTAGAAAGCACATCAGAGACTAAAACACCTAGAAACAAGAGAATTTCTCCCCAGCGGAGTCGCCAGTTTTTTGGGCCAGAATTGTAATCTACGGATAAACTACGCTTCCCTAGACTGGTGTCTAGTCTAGAACAATAGGTGAAAGACTATACTAATGTTTCTCCTAACTTAGAACAGATACAGAAAGGGGATTGGATGCTTACTTGTTTCAGTCGCTTCCAAATGGCTCCTTTCTGTCACTTCCACTACAGCTTCAGATTCAAGCGGTTTCAAATATCTGAATGCTTCCTGCAAGAAAGAACACTGAAACAGAAAAATATGCAATAATATAGATGTCTATTCAAGCTAGTTAGCTAAATCAGTTAAGCATAAACTACATTCATCAACCAAGATTTTGCAATATGGAAAATCAAAGTAAACATGGATGCATGTAGGGAAAAACAAGAAGTACTCTTTATTGATGATAGAAGGAGAGGTTACAACCTAGTGACTGATTCATCGTGACCTTCTAGCAAAGTTCCCAAGTCTCATCACAGCATAAGTCTCTCCAGCAGCAGCTCCACAAATCAAACTCTCTATTGAAAATTCTCCAGCATTTCCCTACTCAAATTCTTCCTCCCAAACACTTAGATTTGTGTTCAATTTATAGATGAACTGTAGGTAGTTTTGTAATCAATAAAATTTCAAAAATAGGTAATACATGTTTCCATTCATGTAGATGTCAAATGGACACTTGGATCTGAAGCTTGACACATGTGAACCCTTCTAGAAGACACTGGCCAAGTGGAGATTCCGGAACAATGAGAATTTCGCTCCCAATGTGACCAACGCACCTTTGAATGTCGAGAAGTGCTTTGCAGAGCAGCCTTGAATGGGGCTACCTGCATATGCAACTCACTTAGGCCCCTTAGAGCCTGCGTTGGTGAGCTCCCACATGTTTAATAATAAGCTTCAAACCATGGAAAATCCTTGCTTGATGAAAGTCTTGTTTGATTCATGTTGTTTCCTGTCTTAGGGAATATAGCAACTGAGATGATAGGGAATGATAGACCCTTGATCATTGGTCCTAGAGATGATGCCTAGTTAACCAGGTCATTGGGAATGGTGCCCAAATTGACCTATAACACAAACCCGCGGATGAAACAAACTTGCTTGGTGATCTTTCCCTTTGCGTTGTAATTTATCAGTCATCTTGAATAAGCTTATGAATAAGTAATGAAGAAAGTTCAGTGGTTTGATGGCAGTGAAATGCATCAACAACGTTATGTGACACTAATACAATCTAGAAAATATCGCTTCACAAGTAAAATATTTCATGATCACCTTCATCAAAGGAGCATATCTATCCAATAATTGTCTGAACGGAAAGATATGAGTAGGAGCATCTTTATAGTGTGGTTTCAGGAAGATATTGTAGTTTTCAATATCCAACTCCATCCCTTTAAACCAAATCTCTCCTTGGTTAGGGATACCTATGGCTGAAGCTATGGCATTTGCTAATATGGTGAAGTTAATCCATACTATACTGGTTTTATCCCTCCTAAAATTGGTAGCATAGAGGCTGGTCAACTTAGCAAGGCAACCCACTTATTATATTCTTTCACAAAACCCTAGGCAGCGAGCATCTTCAAATTCCCTCTTGATGAATGGTGAAGCATTGATATCCTTCATACGAGTTGACTCATATTTTATAATGAGTCTCTGAAACCTGTGGAGTGAAGAATGAACCTGTTGTTGCTTTGTTTGACCTCCAAAACCCAAAAACGCAGCGTGTTCTCCATAATCGCAGTGTGCTAGTGCATAAGCGCAACGTGCTTGATGGTAAGGGTTTGGTGATGGAAAAATCAGAGTTTTGATGGCTAAGGTGAAACTCAATGGTGGAGGAGAGCTCTAAGAAGATGGAATGAAGTGTTTGAATGCTTGGATGGTATCTTTATAGCTTGAAAGTCGACTTTTGATTTTGATCATGGTATGACATCACATGTCCTTTTTGAGAAATGATGTGATGAGGTAGTGCACTGTAGCTTTTATTGCTCTTTTTGGAAATGTTACATCTCCATGTGGGGTAAATGTACCTTTGGAATCTTTTTTAACACTTTTTCCCTAATTACCAACTCCCATGATGGTGCCTAAGGTGATGGCATGACTCCCTACATGACTTATGATGATCTGGCCTAATGATGACACCAAATCCATATGTGAAACCATGATTTGGAACTTTGAACCTTTGCAGTATGCATGATTATAATTTGATGACCAAGGCACTCTTTTGATGCCCTCTCTCAAGGAATGATGACATGACCATGATGACATTTTATTACCTTGAAAATGGAGGGAGTAGTAATAATACCTAGACACTGACCAATGACTGTTTGGTAACCAAGAGATGTCAAATTTATTTGAACTTTTTATTTGAAACTATAACAATTTGACCTAAGACCCTATCAACCATATGGAAAGAGTAAATTTGATTACTAGTGACTCATAGACACTAACAGACCCTACATCCATGTTTTCTCACACTTCCAACCTTTATGATATTTCAGGCCAGGCCCAAATTCATATTACCTCCCCATCCTCATCCTGTTACCTATTCTCAAATAAAGATATTAGAGAGGTCATTTGGGTGAAGAACAATAGCAAAGAAGCTGATGATTAAGGCTACAAAGCAGATTTCTTTAAGCACGATTTTCGTGCTTTGGTTAGCTACTTGGCTGATCTCTTCAACCATGCAGTCCGTGAAGGTTTTCCATCGACATGGTTACACAACACCATCCATATGATCCACAAATTAGGTTCCAACTCAAATCCAAATAACTGCAGAACGATCATGATGGGCCACATGTTCTCAAAGCTATATACTACTATTCTACATAGGAAGCTCCCCAGTGACCTTGAGCAGAGACAACTCAAAGACAAGTGACATGCAGGTTTTCGACCAACTCATCATAACATTGACCACATATTCACCCTTCGCACCATGATTGAGGAGGCACGACATTGCTCTTCAAAAGTCTACTAATGTTTCGTAGTTTTTTGGAAATATTTTGACTCCATTTCGAGGGAAGCCTTACTCTAGAGATTCAGAGATATTGGCATCTCAATGACCCTATTGAAAGCTATTACACACCTATATGAGTCTTTCTGTGGTCGTCTTCGCATGGATCATGGGATGTATGATTTCATTTGAAGCACTATTGGGGTTAAACATGGTTGTCCATTGTCCCCTACCCTGTTTGGGATCTATATTGATGAATTGAAGGAATTTCTTCATGAGCATATCCAGGGCACTGATGGCTGCCTTCTTCACCAGGTTCTGATATCTATTCTACTCTTTGTTGACGATGTGGTCCTACTCTCCTCATCTCCAGGAGGATTACAAAGGCAACTGGATGCCTTAGCTCTGTTTTGCGATCTTCAACATTTGACGGTCATCCTGGGTAAAACCATGGTTATAATCTTCAATGGGGTTAAGAAAACTTCGTACCTTCACTTTCAATTCAGAGGGGAGGAGGTTGAAATCACCAAAACATATACTTACTTGGGGGTGCAATTCTCATGTCCCCACTTCAGTTTGCGACCAAAGCTTCAGCCTTAGATCAACAAAGGATATGGATCGTTAGCCCTTCTCGAGAGACAATGCTTTCAACATCACTTCCAAGACATCTTGTCTAATATGAACCTCGTGGACACCTTGATCTGTCCCACTGTTCTACAGGGCTCAGAGATTTGGGGATAGTCTTTACTTGAGTCAAATTGGGCTTCAATTGAGAGAGTCCAGATTCTTCTTCTCTACCACATCATTAGATGCAAACAGATAGTAACTCAACACATCATCCTTGCATAGTTTTGATATCATCCCTTTCGACATGAGACAATCTTCATTTTGGTCTCATTCTTGCATCATGACTGGGGCTTTGCATACTCGATAAAGAGTAGGGACCGATATCCTTACTTGGAATATTTATCTTTTGAGACTATTTCCCATTTTACTCCCTAAGGCCTAGCTAGATGTTGGTTTACGGGAGTTTCACATCTCTTAGAATGAGTGGGCATTCAGTTGGATCATATCCCTCCTTTTTGATATTCCTTAGATGCCCATGTTCACCTTTTACCTACTAGAAAAGAGTTGAATAATATCATCAGGGAGTAGATATACAAGAAGTTCGTCCAGGTCACGTGGGTCAATACTTCGGGAGGGTTGCGCCCAATGACGACCTTCTACGCTGAGAAATTATTGAACTTTAGGGACAAACTCATTTTTCGACCCCAGTATACGTTTCACCACTAGATGTATGCTCTTCACTTTTCTCTAGGCCAGTTCAATGTAGGTTCTCATATACTTCGGGTAGATACAAACCACCATATTGATAAACTAGACAAAATATGTAAGACATGTCATTTACAGGAAGTGGAGACTAAGGTGCACTTCATTTTTGGATGCACTATCCACTACGCGATCAGAGGAAGGTTCCATTGCTTGTTCAGATATTCTCATACACTCACTGGCATTTTCAGGTATCCTGATCAGATATGTTTGGCCCTATATATGCAGGAGGGTCTCAGGTTTGAGGCACATATTCTTCAGCCTCCCATCAGACCAGACCTCACACAAAGGATTAGGACATTTTTCAGGGTACTACCTTTAGATAGGGGCACCAAGAGACAAATTGGTACCAGTCCATATCCAAACAATAAATCAGTAAGGATCCATGGAAAATTACCTCACCACATGAGATTTTAGCAGCAAATCCATCTCTGACCTATTCCTGGAAGACAAACTAGTTCCTCTAGACCTCAACGGTGCATGAACTCCCCCAGGCAATGATTTAGTGGACAATCCACACTTTCCACCAACCCTTCATCGAGCCAGCAGACTTTGTGGAGTTTATTCAATGTTCATTCAACCTCAAATGTTAGGAGAGATGGGTCTGATCCTCAGACCCATTAGCTCCTGGATCTTCTCCTCCAGGGCATTCCATATGTTGTAATTTTATGTTCCTGCATTGTACCTTTTATATTCATGCATTGTATTTTTTTATAGGAGACCATTTGGTTCTCCCGTATTGTATGGACATCATTGTACTCAACATTCCCTTTGACCTAGTTTGTGGTCAATAGTTGGACATAAATATAATTATCTTATCTATGCAAACAATGGTGCATCGATTCTGCTCCCATACTCCTTCAAATATGGAATCGCTTGTTTGATGCCAGCAGAGAGAAATTGGGTGAAGGGTCGATCTGGGTTCGTCTCCTAGGACTTCTAATGCAGTTTTGGTCGCAAGATATTTTCCTCCTAATTGGAAACTGGTTGGGGGACTTCATTGAAGTAGATAACTTGTATAAAGAAACTGGTAGGATGTCAATTGCTCGCATTATGGTTAATCTGGATATTATGGTTAAGTTGGACACACGTGAAGACCTAGTTTCATCGATCAAGCTACATTACAATGGCCTCTCCTACAAGAAAATCATGCACTATGAAGGAGTGCGTTCGATTTTATACGATGCCACCATGTCGAACATGTGTTAAAGGATTGTCCCTTTGCCTTTCTTGGAAATAATTCCAAAAGGGAAGTAGTTTTGAGAAAATCCCAGATGCCGACTCTCTTGTGACTTTTGTTCCTCTTCAAAATGCGGCTCGATATCTAAGCGCTTCCGAAGAGTCTAACTAGAATTCCCTGGACTCCTCATCTATACTTGGATCAATGACATACTTCCATCCCTAACTACAAATCATAAAACTAGTTAAATTTTCCAAATGGGAGAGATTTGAAATGCATCTATCTCTTAGGAGGTCGACAAGTGGTTGTGCTAATAGATGTATCCCGCCACTTCCTATCTAAGGGTCCGCTCATATTATCAGCTTGCTACCATTACCTACTCTCCATGGTAAAATTTTACCAATATGATCAAAGGAGGAAAATCCTCCATATGACAAAAATATTAGACCTAGACTTTTCCTCCCTGCTTATCTACTTTTCTAGCGGGATTGATGTAATGTATTTATGAAAAATGACCATTTTCCATAGGCTTTAAGAAGTTAATAACCTCCAACCATATTTTTCTGCCAAATATTTGGAAAAGAAAAAGATATTCTTTAACCCCTAGCCTCCAAGAAGTTTTGGCATAGCTAGCCGATCCCATCTTACCCAATAGAGGACCGAATGATGTTGATGACCTGCCCATAAGAAATTGAAGCATAAACTTATTTCCTTTTCTAAAATATATTTTGGACTCTAAGTTAGAGACATCTAATATAATGGAATTTCCTCCAAAACTAATTTTACCAAAACTGATCTTTCTGCCCTGGATAACCACCTATGACTCCAAGTCTTTAGCCTTTTCTCCAGCGTCACTAGAAGCCAATTCCCGTTCTCATTTCTATAACTATGTGGTTTTATGTGGAATCCCAAATATTTTAGACCTTCATCTAAATTTTGAATCCCAAAAGGAAAGTTATCACTCAAGTGTTGGATCTCTCTTTCATCTAATTTGAAAAAAATATATATTTGGTTTCCTATCATTAATGTCATTCTAATGGATTTCCCAAAGAGGGGTAAGTTTTCAACAAGTTTATCAAAACATATAATGGAAACTTTATAGAAAAGAAGAACATCATCAACATAAAACATATGTGTAACAACAAGAGCTTGTGCTATTATTCAATTCCATTGAACTCACCTCTCTAGTTTGCTTCTGCTAGCATTCTACTTAGAACTTCCACCATTAGAAGGAAAAGGAGAGGGGATAACGAGCATCCTTTCCAAAGACCCCTATTCTTGAATCTTCAATGACCCATAAAAGCTCTTGACTGAGGATATCAAATAAGCTCAAGAAAAATTCTACTAACCATCCATCAGGACCCAGGATTTTGTCCTTCTGAAAAGAATGTAGGGCCCCTTTGAGTTCGTCCTTGGTGACCTCCTTCAAAAGTTTCCTATTTTCCTCCTCCACAAAACTTGGGAAGGACTCAGACACTTGGATGATTTTTGCAATAGTTACCCCCTCTAGTGCTTTGAAGATATCTTGAAATGATTCTTGCCAAGCTCAACCAAATCTTTGAAGCTTTTAAAATATATGTCATCCTTATTCACAATAAACAAAATATTGCTGAACATATTTTTCCCCTTAGTAAATTCCTGAAAGTATTTTTTGTTTTCCTTCCTACACTCCAACTATATTTCCCTATTTTTTAGTCTCCAAGCTAGGGGCAATTGCTAGTTTATATAAAAAATAATAATGAAATTTATTTTGTATTTAGTCAATTAGATTTAGGAGAAATTTCATGAGGGTAATTGGATTTTTATTTTTATTTTTATTTTGTAAGTTGGTCAAGTTTCGAAACTTATGATAGAAATACAAAAAAAATCACATTGCTGAGAATTGGTATGGCCCATAATGAGTGCAATCCCTTGTACAATCGAGTCATACTTTCTTAAATCATATATTTATCCCACAAATCACAAAAAATAATTAAATTTATTTTAATCTTAAAATCAACAATTTTAATATAAATAAAAATTCAAATTATTAAATTAAATATTAAGTGAATAATCTAAATGAAATTTCATTCAAAGAATGTTCAATCTAGTATAAAACATATTTTTAGCATCTAATTTTTTTTTTTTTTTTTGCAAAAATGAGGATACTTATGTATTAATCCAAGCCCATTCTCAGCATAAAACTAGGTGCTTTACATTGGGAAAACATTGCAAGTAAAGGCTCCAAATGTTTTTCTTGCACTACACGGTCTTTTCATGTTACAAAATTTAAAGAGTATTTCCAAACTACTATCATGCAACTATAAAGACGACAAAATTTCCTCAAAAGAAGCATACATTTGCAACATATCATAAAATATCTACAAAAACCAAAACACGGAAGAGCTATTAGAAGGGATGTTGAGATCGAATCTTGGTCCTTTCATGTCCGCTTCCTTGCTCTTGTTCTGCTGCAGGAATTTGAGCTCTTCAAATTGATGTCTGAGTGCACCAATCTCGCCCTCCATCTGCCTAATTTTTTCGTTCTTGGCCATTTTTTTATTCTTGCATGTTTAGGGTGTCTTGTTGCATCTGAGCATGAGGAAATAAGGATGTGATTCAAATAATTCAGCATAGCATTCATCAGCATCACATCCGTCGCAGGCAGCCTACCCTATCCTGCGCCCTTTTCAACCTCTGCCATACAAGTAGCGTGACCTTGGCCTACGAAAACCCCATGGCCTAGTGGTCAAGCTTCCCACCTCTGAGTTTCTTTAAGCTTACATCTAGGGAACTACACCAACTCTTCCAAAAATATTTTCCAGGATCCTACAACAATCACACCCACCAACAATAACCCAAAGTCACACTATGTCCAGCACCGATGACACTCTGTCACCTTTTCCAATTCTCATCGTAGTTTCTAGCCACTGAACTCCCCTAGGTCTCCATACTTTCCCAGGATCACCCTGCTTCAACTCCTTGCCACCTTCTTTCTCAATTGCACTACCCACACATCCCAGATCCTGCCCCTGGCCTCCAAACTCTCGTTTACAGTCAAAATTTATCGGCGAAAACCCCGTAGAGAAAATAATGAAACTCCCACAGCGCCCATCCAACAAAAAGTATCCAATGTTAACACAGGCCGAAGCTTAAAGAATCTCCCAGAATCCTTTTCCCAAGAGTATTCAGACTCCAATTGCTGTAGGCTCATGCGGATTTCAACCCTGAGCCAAATGTTAAACTACTCACAGGCCCAGTATCCTAAACCACCTACCAACTCACTCTGTAATTTCACCACCCACGTCTCATTAAAATTCCTATAATCTCCAACTCTAATTCCCAAATTCCTCTCCCTTCTAACCACCAGGATGACTTAACAAAGTACTAACTGAACATTCTCTAAGCCTGCAATTCTGGACAGAACTTGCCTCGTCGGCAAACTCCAACCAAGATTGCTAAAAGAATTAGGATTTTTTCATAATAGGACCTGAATCTGCTACATAAATAGACCTTGATCCTGTCGTGGCTGACCTCATTCTGCAGCCACTGTGTGCTGCCATATTCCCCACAAACCTCCATTATTCCTCTTTACTTTGATTCAACCTCAAACCTATTACTACGAGGATTATCCCACGCTAACTGACAATCCTTGCACAGTGGGATTAAATACCACCCTTGATTTTCCAAATTTCGCTTGCACCAACCTTGAATGCACCGACAACCTCCATTGCGCATGGTCCTGTCTCCCTTAGATCTTATGCTAAGACTTGAGGTGATGCAAGGTAAAATCAATGTGTGACACCAATCAACATGCGTCTGAGTCCCACGTCCCACATCCATGGAGTGTCTTCCACGAACACCAACGAACTAACATAAGGATGGAGGCCCGATGGGACAAGACCCGTGAGGGCCCATGGGGATGAGGGGGTACCAAGACAATGGGGACGAATGTGAAAGAGTTGAGGGATGGGAGAGCATAGACGCTGAGAGATATATATGAGGGGAAATATAAATAAGAGGAGAACATAGGCATTGGGACATATAGACGAGGGGGAAGCTTAGATGATGGGGAAAGCATAGACAAGGGGAAGTATAGGGGAAGAAGGGGAGAGGGACATTTAGGATGTAGGGGAAATGATAGAAATGAGAATAATCATATTCACCACCAACATACCACTGCAACCAAAAGCTTAATGACCATAAGCGCGAACCCATATGGATTTCAACCATTTTTTTTCTTAATACTCTGTCTCTAGTAGTCTATTTTTTACCTTTGATTTTTTCCGTTTGAAACAATTTTAGGGGATCAAATGACTTCCATCCTGCCCATTCACCATACTTTTGTCTTATGGAAATAGGCAGGCCTGATTTTCCTTCCTATCTACTTCCTTATTCTTCCCTCTGAGAATATGATAAAACCTGGCTTCTCCAAGGGAGAGCTCTATTCCTTGTATTCTTTTGATAGTTTGATTTAGTTTGGAGTTTTGTGCCGAAGTCTCATTTACCATATGCTTGATTATCAATAGGGAGTCTCCTAGGATGACCACTTCCCTTATTCCCTTTTCCTGCACTAGAGAAAGGTCAAACAAGAGTCCAAAGGCCTCTGCTTAATTGTTAGTCTGTATTCCAAGCCCCCAAGCATATCTTTCTTCTATTTTTACATCAAGATTAATGAGAATCCCCCCCCCCTCCTGCCACCCCAAGCATCTAATTTATTTTAATTTATAATTTATAATAAAATTAAAAAAAACAAATAATTAAAATATACAATTTTAAAATGTATATATTATTTAAACATTAATATATTTAAAAATAATTTATATTTATAAAAAACTTAAAATTTCATGCATTTATTTATTTATTTATTCTAATTAAATTTAAATTAATATTTTATTATTATTATTAATTAATCTCATTCAAATCTTGATTAATCTATGGAAAAACAATTCTTATAGTCAAAATTATAAATTCAGTTTAAAATTTTCTCAAAAACTATCAAATGAACTAATCTAACCTAGTTTATGTTGTTGCAGAGTTAAGCGGTTTTGAGTTGAATGCGAATGATGGGTAAGTGCCTTCACCTCTCATTGTTATCCTTAGTTTCAAGTCTCGTTGTTATTCTTAATTTCAAGTCACTGAGATAGGCAGGTACATAATACTATATTTTTGTAGGGTTTCCTTTTTTTTTTTTTATCAAGAGAAAGAAAAAACGTTGTTATATTAAAACAATGCATATTCCAGATACATTTTCATACAATCACGAGTCTTGTTCATGTCCAGATTCGGCATGATACCAAATCATATTGTGCCTGCCTCCATAGTCGGAAAGCATCAAAATAAGTTCAATGCATAAACCATATATTTGTAATCCTTAATGTATCGCCAGAGAGCATGAAATACATGTAAATAACTTCTGAGCCTGTCATATTGAACAGTCCAAAAAAGCACCATGACATAATCCTTCATAATGATACAGACCGTATGGATCTGGTGGTGACATTCATGCACAAAAATAGGCATGGCAGGAAAAAGGAAACCTCCTGTAGATAGTATAAGCATCATATATAGTCTGTCATTCAATGAAATAAAAGATATATAAGTGATCATGAGTATGACAGGAGGTAGGGTTAAGAAAAAGCATAAAAAGCCACTAGGAAGAAAGAGAAAGCCGACTCACTTAATCTAAATAGGCTCGCTTGCTGAGGATCCAAAATGAAAACTAAGGCAAAGGAAAACCAAAAGACTCCACCAATCTTGAGTCCTTGTAATGTGTGATCAGAATAGTTCCAAAGGGTGCAATAAGGCCTTTCTTTGACTGGGTGTCAGCCCTCGAGTTGTTTTCTATGTAGATATGCTACATCAAATAAAACTGGAACTTTGTCAATAAGTACTTCACTCGCTCAATCCACCCTTTCAGATTCTGACAGTGCATCCTACTAATGCAAGAGATACCATCAATAGTAAATTTCGAGTCTCCATATATGTATATAGAAGAAAAATTAATATGATATGAAACCATGATCCCACTCCAAAAAGCGATGAGCTCAGCCTTATTATTGGAACCCGATCCTCCATTCCAGTGAATATGACACCGCTCTGCCTCCAAGAGCTTAATCCAAGCCCCACAGCGAGATACACCATCCCGTTGCGCCCCGTCAAAATATAACGCTGGAAGAAAAATTTGGTGAGGACGATTCCAAACAAATAGGTCCACCAAGGCTTGAGAAGGCAGAGAACGATCACACATGCATCTCATTATATTTCCATGAATCATTGGGAGGTTGATAGAAATACATCAAAAAATTAAGCGGTTCCGAGCACACCATATCTCCTAGAAAACATAAAAAGGAAATGATTTATAAATGCCTAATGAAGCCCCCCATACCATGATAGTTTGAATGCAATCAATAAGCCTCCAAATTAGATCCCCCATTAAAACTGTAAACAACTACCAAATACTAAGAGAAAAGGTACAATAAAAGAACAAGTGCATAACAGTTTCCTCATTCATAAGACATAACGAGCATCTCCCCGGTCCCTGAAAACCACGTTTCATAAGAGAATCCCATGTGAGAACTTTTTTTTTCCATAGAAGCCATCCAAATAGCAAAATATTGGTAGGAAAATTGCAGTCCCAGGCATGTTGAAAGGGTGACTGAGAAAAATCTGTGATTTTCTCCTTGATGATGTACAAATAAATGTCCTTTACCTGTATGCAACCATCATGACATTGTCTACCCCAGACCAGTTTATCCCTTTCCCCTCTGAAGGAAAAAACCACCGACTATAACATTCCTTTAAATCTTTCCCATTCACTTGCCTCCCATCCCTGCAAACCCAACATCTCTGTCGATTTCCAAATCAGTGCCCCTAAATTCTAGCTTAAAATGAGGTGAGATAAATCAAATATACCTCTATGGTTCAATCTGTGCAATAAATGAGGGTCAATACGGAAGGCATAATCCATTCCAAAGAACCTGTCTATACCCAACATACTCTTCTGACCATTCCCAAAGTGCCATACCAGCCTCTGTCCCAAAGAAAGCATAACTTTTGCGAAACTACGCCAAATCTGAGAAGACTTTTTTGCTGTCCAGGAGCAGCCCCGACACAGTGCAAGGATTGGATCACCAACAATATATTTGTAAGAAATGATTTGCGACCATAACCTATTTCCCTTCAA
The DNA here is from genome assembly GCA_034641835.2 of Pinus albicaulis. NCBI lineage: Eukaryota > Viridiplantae > Streptophyta > Pinopsida > Pinales > Pinaceae > Pinus > Pinus albicaulis. The sequence goes on along the minus strand of JAXQQM020063612.1, from coordinate 23,645 downwards.
TGCTCGCCACAATGAGTTTAAGAGAAGTGCATTTGTAAACAACCTCAGATTTAATATGCCCCAGCCCCCATATTTCTTCAGAATTGAGATATGTTCCAATTTACACAGGTGTATTTTTTTGCAATCCGGGGCTCCCGCCCATATAAAATGAGATATAATGGAATTGATTTTATCAAATGTAAAGGCCAATAGATAGTACAAATGAGTCCAGTAAACAACAAATTGGGATAGCACTGCTTGGACCATAATGTATCTGCCTCCAAGAGTAAGCCACTTGTTTGTCCACTTCATGATCTTATTTTTGAATTTTTCTATCAGCCAAGTCCAGTCCCTGTTCTTATATGCACATGGATTTAGTCTAAAACCAAGATAGGTGAACCCCATCATAATATGATTCTTTTGAACAACCATGAATCCTACAATGAAATTAATTTTGTCCATGTCTCCCAGATCGTATATTAAGAAGGATTTTTCTCAATTAATGCACAGTCCAGTAGAAACTCCAAACCGGATGAGCATAAAGTGTAGATAAAACCATTGATTTCTAATTAGTTTTCCAAAAACTAGAAAATCATCCACAAATAGAGAGTGAGTAATGGATATCATAGGGGAAAACGATAGGCCTTCAAAATATCCAACGTTTTTTTCCATCCTCATTAAATTACTAAAACCATCCATTATCAGAATAAAAATGAGCGGAGACAGCGCATATCCTTGCATGAGGCCCCTCTCAGCCATGAAGAAGTCTAACGTCAGACCATTTATTAGGACAACATATCTTACTGAAGATATACATGCCATAATCCATCTAATAGATGACATAGATAATCCCACCTTGAGGAGAATAAGTCTAATAAAAGACCAGTCACCTGAGTCATATGTCTTGTGGATATCAATCTTCATAATAAGAGCCTCCTTCTTATATTTGTGAATCGAGTGCATCTTTTCTTGTGAAGTAGCCACAATATTGTGTATAGACCTACCTTTTAAGAACCCATATTGTTCTTCAGATATGGATGAAGATAAAACCCCACATATTCTATTTGCGATGATTTTGGAGGTAATCTTGTACACCACATTGCATAATGAAATTGGTCTAAAATCTGCAAATTTTTTTGGAGCAGATGTTTTAGGAATAATGGTCAGGAAAGTGGAGTTCATATCCCCTGGTACAAACCCCAATACACAAACCTATTCAACCACTGTAAGTAATTCATCCTCCGGAATTTCATAAAAATGAAGATAAAGTTCAGCTGGCCAGCCATCCGGCCCCGGGCTTTTATTGTGAGCAAACAATTTCAATACTAATTCTATCTCCCCTCTAGAAACTGCATTCTCCATTATATTATTTTCATCTTGATCAAACATGTGAGGCATGTGCTCAAGAACCCACAGTTGGCAGTGGTGATAAATCTCCAAGTCTACTTTGTAAAATTTAGAAAAGTATTTGTACGCCTCTTGCTGTAATATTTTGTTGAATGTTTCATTGATCCATCCGCATCTTGTATCCCCCAGATTGAGTTTTTGTTCCTACATCCATTTGCACACTTATGAAAGAATTTTGTATTAAAATCTCCCTCCTTCAGCCATTGAATTCTACTTTTGAGCTTCCATGATGTCTCCTGAATTTTTAGTATTTCCAGTTTCCGTGCTTCGAGACTATCAAGGATAGTATATACTTGAAAGTCTGGGGGATAAAACATCATATCCTTATATATCTGAGATACTTTTCCTTCAATACTCAGCAACTCCAACCTTAAAGCCTCTATTTTTTTTTCTTTTCCATTGCTTCACAATGGTCTTTAACCGTCTAAGCTTTCTCGCAAAATTTTCCCATCCCATTAATCCATCAATTGGATCGTCCTTCCTCCATAGATCAACCACCAAATTATTGAAAGTGGGATCTTGCAACCATATGCAGTTAAACTTGAAAGGAAACCCGACAACTTTTGGTTCACGGCGCCATGATAGTATGACAGTCATATGATCTGATAGAGAAGATGATATCACTCGAGACCTCATATTTCCCAGTATTCGCAAAAGAGATTAATCATGGAACAATATAATTGCTTACCAATGAAGTCGATTCCTTAGCGTTTGTTTGTCTAGGTCGGAACCAAAGGAGAGGCCTAACATCTATCAAGCCATAATCATAGAAAATTTTCCCAATTTTATCTGCAAGCGGATCAATACGAGACTTCATCCCTCATGATTCGTTAGCAACCAATGTCGAGTTAAAGTCACCCAGCACCATAAGATTTGCAATGTTTAGTATTCCGAATTGTTTCATCCTCTCCCAGAAGACAACTTGATTATGAAAAGGGGCATATAGATTAATAAGATAAATCTGTTCAGAAACCCCCTTGAATGATCCATATAGAAAAATTCCACTGAAAAATTTATATGCCTTAAGTTCACCTGCAGAGGGTTCCAGGTAACCAGCATTCCACCCGCTCGACCAATGGCATCCACACCCATAGCATGCCAGCCAAGTCTAATGCTCAGTAAATATCTAATGGCAAGAGATTGAACACATAGAGTTTCTTGGAAAAATACCACAAAACGTTGAATTTCGGAAAGCATCTCTCGAAGGCGCTACAACTTTGAGGGGTCGCTCATCCCCCTTATGTTAAGGGAAATGATAGAATTAATTTTGGCACACCATCAGGGTTTCTTGCTGTAAGGGCCCAAAAATCTTCAGATGCAGAACTAGGAACATCCCTTAGGTCATACAATTTCCCCTGGAATAAAGATTTGGTCTTAAGACGGCCTCTAAAATGCCGGGAACCAGACTTTGATGTCTTCCTTACTGTGATGTTGGATGCAAAAGCAGGGGAGATGGAAGGTTGTGGATCCGGGGGGCCCTTATCAAAGACCGTGAGAGCCACCAAGTTGAGCAGCGGGTTCCCCAGTATAGAGTCAAGATCACTACCAATAGTATTCTTCGGAGAATCCGATATATCCACCCACTCCAGGTCATGAGAAGAGTGTGGGGAAGCCCATTCGAGTGGAGGCATCTAGGGGGAAACTACCATAGGTTCAGCGAGGTGTGGACTAGAAGGTTGGTGATCATATTTATCAGAAAATCATGTGCCAAGGAGGTCGTCAACAAGGCCAACCAGATGCAAAGATATAGTTTTATATGAAGGCAGGGTAATAGCATCATCAGTACGAGGTCGCGTAACAATTGAAATAGGAACATAATGACACAAAGATGGTGGATTTTTTACAACTACCTTATCAGATGAAACAGAACTATCGCTGTCATATGAAGGAGGAATCGACTTACCCGAGAGGTCTATGCCAGTAGGATGCAATGGCACCTTCCCTCGATAGCGACCATAGGAATTATTACCGCGTCGCCCCATCTTCCTATGCCTTAAAGGACAAAACCTCTGTAAATGTCCAGTGTGATGACAAATGAGGCATCGAAATGGCACTCCCCAGTAATCCACCCTCTGACGATGAATGCATTTCCCCCATATCAAGTCGACATCACCCGACATCCCCCCTTGAAATGATACTTCAACAAGAATCCATGCAGTACGTTTATCAGATGTTCCAATGCAGCGAGGATCAATGTGCTTCGTCTTGCCAATAGAGTTCCCAATGGCCCTAAGGACTTTAATAGTCCAGAACTCGAGAGGTAATCTAGGTAGCTTCACCCATACCATCTTACTCTTTGGAGCCTTAATAACCGGATTAAATCCCAGAAACCATGGTAGAAGCTACATGAAGCTTATACCTCTTACCCAGGTGTGGCCCATGATTTTTTTGCAGTCATCCTCATGTAGGAAGTGAACGCTGAACCAATTTCCCATAATTTTGCTAACTTTCAAAATGTAGCCAAGCATTGGACACCAAAAAGTCTTGACCCACTCTATCATATCAACATCCCCTATCTAAGAGATTAACCATCTCCCAATAAGAGCCCTCTTTTGCAAACTAGCAACCCTAACCCATAAATCATCGTATTCCAGGATACCCTGTTTTACACTTGTAGCCGGTTTATAACATCGATCCTTTGCATGTCCCTGGTTTACATTTGTGTGTGCATCATCACAACGACCAGAAGCCATATGCACCTTCCAACCTGAATCATCCTTCAGAATGTCTATCGAAGGTGGACCAGTAATGTGTTCAGCCACCCCCCTCCTCTGTCTACGTTCAATCACATCCACACGTTCCCTCTTTTCCAACAACGAGGCAGCAATGAGCACCTCGTGTGTCGATGTATCAGATGATAGAATATTGATAACGTCCACCATTTTAGCTAAAATAGTGGGGAGAACCACGAAAAAACCCATAATCTTTCAAAAAATAGGTTCAGTTCCTTTCAAGAAAAACCACTCATAAAATTTCAACTCATACGAAGCTTTATTTTCTCCTTCAAACTTCCGGGTTAAAAACAATATTTAACATTCCTTTTTTTCATAACAAGTTGAATTAATATTCGGACATAAAGCCCAGCAACTATATTAAATTTCGACCTTGATCTCATTCAATACAAGTCTCGGCTTTGTAAATATGTATTCTTTGGCATCCATACAATTATTTCTTACAACCCTGAATTCAAATAGGACCATAGCACCAGTGCCCAAATATGCCTTTAAATTGAATCACGTTTATCCAATTCTTATTCAATCAAAACTCAACTGCCCAAACAAACAATTGAACCTTTCGACTCATGGCAATGGAAATTCATATAAAACTTAGATTTGGCTAGAAATCGAATGCCAATATTGCCTACCTGTCTATCCAACGATGCTCAACTGTAGCGATTCGGAAAACACGGATTTTGAACATATTAGAGCTGGGGTTCAATAAATTCTGATTCGATTCAAATAGAATTAAATTTCCCCTGTCAAAGACATCAATCCTGATTCCAATTTTATAGATCGGCCTTCAAATTGAGCTTAGCGTGGAATTAGAATTGCACATATTAAACCAACACAAACCAGGAACGAATTCCAAATTGGATTGAGAATTGCAATTGACGCATTTCTAAACGAAGTTTCCACCAATTTAAGATAAGAAGCTTTATTTGTGCGTTCCAATATGACCTTTAACCTTTTAAAACATTCAAAACAGTATTGAATGTAATATAGGTATATCATTGCTCCACAGATCTGGTCGATCAAACGCTTAAAACAGTTTCGCTTAATCGATAGTCGCCAGTCCCTTTTTAAACTTATCGACATTCATTGCCACTCCGACACAATCTCATCGGCAATCTCAATTTGCAAAGATTAAATGTCACTTTTATCAACAGTTCCGATGCACTATTAGTCAGAAATCATAATCGCTGGGATTTGATACCACTGCCAACTGTCACAGACTTCAAACTCCGATGCGATGATTATCGGAATTTGGAAATCATTGTGTTTGCAATGTTGCCTCCAGTAATCTCAGTGATAAATTTCGAATCCGAATTAACTTTAAAAATGACTTTTATCGATTCGCGTCCAATTTCTTGTTATATACAATGATATGTGAACTCCTCTCTTCGCCCGATGCGATGATACACGGACCCGACTAACTCTAGAACTGATATATATATATTAATTCGACTATGTTCAAAGGTTCCACAAAATCTATTTATGCCATTACGCTGTGTTAAGACTTCTTTCATTTACAAACTTCGACAACATCAGGTTGCATTAAACACAGATTTCTTAAAGTTTAAATAAAACCACGAATCGAACCCACTTCAGCAATTTACACACACAGAAAGGAAAATGCATCAATTCTCACGAATTCATCATATATGGAAACACAAAACATTAATTTTATTCATAACAGAGTCTCGCTTTTACCCAGTCATACCAGGAATGATCTCTGTTTTTTTTTTTTTAACCTACACAGTCCTCCTCTAATCTGAGATTTCGCTCCACACCAAGCCTCTCACACTCCAGGCCACACACTAACGTTGTTCATGGTTTTTTTTTTTTTTTTTAAAGCTTACATTTATACAATGGATTTCTAAAGCCACTTTTTTGTTTAGATCCCTGAATTCCTCAACGAAATCCTAAAATCTCCTTCTTGTTCCTAAAACAATGCTAACGCAATCTCCTATTTTTAAAGAGTAACAGAAATCTTCTAATTCGTTGCTTTTAAAGAAAACCTAGACTAACAACTCTTATCTCTACATTTAAAGAAGATAATCTCTTATTTATTACAATAACAAACTTTTTGAGAAGTCCAACCTTCTCAGTGAAACTGATTTTAACCAACAGTCACTGGATTTCACCCTGATTTAGCCACGACATGTGAACAAGTCTTCACATTGCTGGCTAATCCCGATGCTCCTGCATCAGACTCCCCACGTAAGAAATTTTATGACCACCTGGTCATAAGTCTAGATAATTGTTTCCTCCTGGATCCCAAACTTTATTTTGTAATCTTTCCTTGCTTATTATTGTTGTTGTTATCTGCTGTTGTTCTCCAGGTCTCCATATTTTATGCTGCAATGCTCCACTTGCCCTGCCCTCAAGGTTTGCTACTGTCTTTCTCTTGTTGTCACTCCTTTTCTTTCTTGCTACTGTCTTTCTCTGAGACATTTTCATCATTAACCTCCTTATCAACTCAATTTCTCTGTCCAGTATATCCTCTGTCTGCTGATTGTTTCCATCTCTTGATTACTGAACTCTCATTCTTTCTTGTTCTTCACTTGTTTTGATCGCTTCCCTTTCATCCTTATTGCTCTTTTGCACCTTTTCTGCTGCTGCTACATTGTCTTTTAGAACAATTTCTTGCCTCTGTTTTCTGCATCTGTCAACTTCTTCTTGATTATTATTTATGACAACTATTTTGTCATCCTTTTTTAGCAATCTATCCTGGACATTCATCCTCTGCTCTTCCGACTTCCTCCTTTGAAAGTCTGATTCTCTATATAACTCAATGATTTTACTGGGAGTGAACTTTGGAAACTTTACATAATCTTCCATTTCCTCATTTGTTATTTTCTCATTATCACATGGTCCTTCTTCCTCTGCTAAATCTTCCTTAACATCCTTCAGTAGATGTTCTTCCTCTTCTTCTTCCATTTGGCTATCCACCTCTTTTCCCTTTAGCAACACTTCAGTATGTTGCGTTGATTTCTCTTCTTCTGTCAGCATATCAGTATGCTGATCCAGACTCAAAGAACTCTTGAGACTGTCAGCTAGTCTCCCCTTCTCATCATCTATTTCAATGATGTCTTCCAGCATTTGTCCATTGTAGTGAACTGATTCTTTCCCAGCCTCTTTATCATATTCTTCTTCAAAACTTCCATCTTCTGGAAGGTATTCTTTCATATCTTTGACAGTTTTAAAAGACTGTCTATCTTCTTCCAAACCTGCAATCATACACAAATCATTAGTTTTAAAATCACAAGACCTTACGGTATTATTTGATGCTTCAGTCATCAAGTCTTTCAGCTGCTTCGAATCATTCATATGATTCAACTCCTCTAGCTCTTCATCACTTTCAAAAATTAATGGTCCACTTTCTGGTTCACATATCGAAACTTCAACATCTTCTTCAGCATCTTCCTTTTGCTGTAGCTCAATTCTTTTGAGCTTCTCTATCCTCTGTTTGGCATATATAACATGTTCAAGTCCCCTTAGTTCCTTCATCAACTGCATATTCACCTAATGATTCCTCTTCTCTTGTAGCCTTTTCCACTTCACCTTCTTCCTCATGACATAACCATGCTTCTGGTCTACTTCATTTCTTTGCCACATCTCCATTAACACCTCAAGATGAACTACTATCTCAGACTTCTCCCGCTCATATTCCTCTTTTCTTAACTATCTTTGTATGCCATTTTCCTGGGCATCCTTCTCCTTTTGTCCTCTGATGTGGTCTCTTTCAGAACCTCTGTTACGACTGTCACTAGTCATCATACTCTCCATCTCTATGAGTTCCTTACTCACTCTACTATGAGTTGCACTAAAGCCACTACAACAGAAAGTCCTGTCCTGCCACGACTTACCTCACCAAGCTCTCCTCACTCAGTCTTTTGGCAAGCAATTGGTTCTCTATCTCGGGAACCTCCTTTGAGCACTTCTCTTTGCTCTTTCTGGCTTCAGCTCATCTGCATCTTCTAATAACACAACTGTCCTCCTTATCCAATCTCTATTGGAATTCCTCAAGGTTCTGCCGCATCTATGTTTTCACTTAGAAACTTTCACCAGCTTCCTTTATCTGTTAGCAATTTTAACCTCATCTTCTATGGAATTTCCTTTTGGGAGTTGCAATAATACTTCTTCTTCAATGCAAAGACTACAATCTTCTAATCTTCAAATCCAAATAAAACCATATCATCTTACCTTCAAGATCTCGATTTGATCTTGTCCTTCCATTCGCCTACAATTTTGAATGGACTATCCTTCCCACTAGCCTTCAGCTGTGTCTTCAAACTCTGTTACTTCCAAAACTTACAAACATCCCTCTTATAGTTTAACTACTGTAATCTTACTATAAAATTTCATTCATTCCATATCTGCTAATCATTAGACAAAACTGCATACCTTCAATTACCTTCAGAATCTGACCATTTCTGCAAATCTGTTTCAGCAAATCTTTATGCTTCCACTGCACAATTTCTCGATATTCAACTACTGTCAATCAGATTTTAGAATCTGATTCTTTCTTCCAATCTTCCGGCTTTATCTGGGAAAAGCTTTAGCTATCAGCAACAATTCATTCTTTGCTGAGTTTCTTCCACTCAAAAATCATTAACAACTTCTTTCATTACTATCCCTTAAGGTTTGATCTCCTTTGCTGAGATACTTCATTGCTGCAACCATCAATTCTCAATCTATTCCTTTGTCAGTGAAAATCAAATCAGAATTAAACAAACACAATACCTGCACGATTCTTCATTCATTTTGACAATCCTGTTCACTGCAATTGTGTACTACTGCATCTCAGATTTATAATATGATCTTTCTTTTAGTATTCATCACACACTCAAATAAACACACTTCAGTTCTCAACAGAACCTTCCTGCACTCATTCAGAAAAACAAACATCTTCAATTTCAATAGAGCCAAGCTCTCATACCAAATGATGGTGAGAATAACTTGTCAAACCCAGAATCTTTCCAAAAAAATGCAGTTCTAATTTCTTTCCAAGTAAAACCACTCACTGGAAATTTCAACTCATGCAGAAGCTTTATTTTCTCCTTCAAACTTCTGGTTAAAAACAATATTTAGCATTCCTTTTCATAACAAGTTGAATTAATATTCAGACATAAAAATGTAACTATATTAAATTTCGACCTTAAATCTCATTCAATGCAAGTCTCAGCCTATAAATATGTGTTACTGGCATCCATACAATTATTTCTTACCACCCTGAATTCAAATAGACCATGGCACTAGCGCCCAAATGTGCCTTTAAATTGAATCACATTTATCCAATCTTTATTCAATCAAAACTCAACTGCCCAAACAACAATTGAACCTTTCGACTCATGGCAATGGCAATTCATATGAAACTTAGATTTGGCTAGAAATCGAATGCTAATATTGCATACCTGTCTATCCAACGATGCTCAAACTGTAGTGATCCGACAACCACGACTTTTGAACATATTAGAGCTGAGGTTCAATTACTTCTGACTCGAATTCAAACAAAATTAAATCGCCCCTATCAGAGACGTCAATCCTAATTCCAATTTTATAGATCGGCTTGCAAATTGAGCTTAGCATGGAATTAGAATTGCACATATTAAACCAACACAAACCAGGAATGAATTCCAAATAGGAATGAGAATTGCAATTGACGCATTTCTAAACAAATTTTTCCACCAATTTAAGATAAGAAGCTTTATCTGTGCATTCCAATAGGACCTTTAACCTTATAAAACAGCGTTTGAACACCTTTTCCAACAAAGTTTATATATATTTCCGCAAACCCGAATCGGCTGATCCAACGATTCGGATCAATTTCGCTAATCGAAAATCGCAAGGTCCTCTTAACTTTGGACATTCACCACGGTGCCGATGCGATGATCAATTGCAAATCGGCCATTGCTAAAGGCTTCGATGCGATACCAATATAATATACACAATTGCAATGCGATAACAATCGGTAACCGCAAATCTCTATTGCTCAATGTCGCCTCCCCGTCAGTAATGCAATATTACCTCGGACCCGATCTGAATTAAATGATTTTTTAACTTTTCGCATCCGTTTCCATTGTTATATGTAGCGACGTGTGAACTCCTATCCCCCCTCCGATCCGATAAGAGACTCGAACCCGACAATTTTCAAAACCAATATATATATATATATATATATTAGTTCAAATCTTCTCAAAGGTTCTGCGAAGTCAATTTATACAAATTTTCTGTGTTAAAGGCTTTTCCAACTTGCAATCTCAGTCTACTGCCCGATTTATATTAACACCAAATTTCTTTCAATTGAAATTAAAAAAACACAGGCCGATCACTCAGGCAATTAAACAATATATCTCTTAATTCTGGTCAAAGGTTCCTATAAGGATTTACTTCATAATTTCGGTGTTAATGACTTTTGCATCCGCAGACCTAATTATTTCGAGCAATTCACACAGATTAAAATAGCACAGATCACAGCATTTTCACAGAATTACAAAAGAAACAATCACATCAATCTTTTATACTCGCCATACACCAATGGATACAACATTCAATTTGTTCATACCATAAGGAAAAGACAGAGTCTCGGCCTTTGCCAGATTATCCAATAAAATGAATATTATTACACACTGTTACAAAAATACTCACACTTTGAGCTCTCACTCCACACAAACCCTATTCTAATCTCCCACTCATTAACATTTTCCTCCTTTTATGATTAACTAGCTCCTAAAACAATGCTAACGCAATCTCCTATTTTTAAAGAATAACATAAATCTTCTATTTCGTTGCTTTTCAAGCACACCTAGACTAACAACTCTTATCTCTACATTTAAAGAAGATAATCTCTTATTTATTACAATAAAAAACTTTTTGAGAATTCCAACCTTCTCAGTAAAACTGATTTTAACCAACAATCACTGGATTTCACCCTGGTTTAGCCACAACATGTGAACAAGTCTTCACATTGCTGGCTAATCCCGATGCTCCTGCATCAGGTCTGCATATCAAGACATTTGATCCCTCTTGGCTTTTGGTAGATCTAGAGTTAGGCCATCTTTATTTCCCCCTTTAGATAAACCACATTCCACATGAATACCATGAGTCAATACCATAGGTTTTTTTTATATTTTAGTAAATAATTTTATTAAATAATTAGTTTAGATCTATATTATTGATGAGAGGGATCAATGAATTTGCATATCAAGACATTTGATCCCTCTTGGCTCTTGGTAGATCCAAATTTAGGCCATCTTAATTTCCCCCTTTACATAAACCACATTCCAGATGCATACCATGAGTTAATACAATGGGTTGTTTTTATAGTTTAGTATTATTTTTATTTTTTATTTGACCTAGTTAAAATGTTCATTACAATAAAATCTTTTTATTTAATTTACTTTTATTTTTATTTTTGTGCAATTTGATAAAGTCACCAAAACCTAAATTCAATCACTTATTAAAAAAAAAACTAACATTATAAGAAACATATATAAAACTTTTCCTTGTGAATCTAATGGCCTAAAACATTGACACAGTGGCACCTAGGGGAGTTGTTTTCAAATAAGAACGTCTTAAGACCGTAATTATTATTATTATTATTATGTATATACTCTGTATTATTAATGAAATAAATTGCACGACTTCCTCACAACGGAAAGTGAAAATATAAGAAATTTTTTTAACTTCAAATTTTTTTATTTTTCAGTATATAAAGTTCGTATAAAATTATATTATTTATAACTTATCCTAAATAATTGTTTTGTTATTAATATCTTTTTGTTTTAAATGTTACATGTCAACTAAATACCAAGTGAATGACATTAATAATATGTGAAAATATAAGAAATATTTTTAACTTCAAATTATTTAATTTTTCACTATATAAAGTTTGTATAAAATTATATTATTTATAACTTATCCTAAATCATTGTTTTTTTATTAATATCTTTTTGTTTTAAATGTTACATGTCAACTAAACACCAAATGAATGACATTAATAATATGTGAAAATATAAGAAATATTTTTAACTTCAAATTATTTTATTTTTCACTATATAAAGTTCATATAAAATTATATTATTTATAACTTATCCTAAATCATTGTTTTGTTATTAATATCTTTTTGTTTTAAATGTTACATGTCAACTAAATACCAAATGAATGACATTAATAATATGTTTGTTTGTTTTTTTTTATGTCATTTGTGAGCTCGATATTAAGTAATAAAATAATTAAATATCTCCCTCATAGTAAAAAGTAATTTTATTTTTGTTGCTTCAATTAATTTATATCACTATATAAAGTTTGAAATAAAATAAAAGTGAAAATGGAACTAGTTCTTTATGGAGGAAAATGATTTTTTTTTTATTAGTATTTTTTAATTGGTTAATGTAAGTATTATTTTATTTTTATTAAATGTAACTTTACATGACAACATATCCCTTATACTCCATTGTAGAGAGCCTCTTGGTTCAATAAATGAATTATTATTTTTAATGTATCTAACTGATTTAGATAAATATTAATTAAATATTTTAACCTTGATAAAATACTAAAAAGAATATTTGAATAATTATAATAAAATTTATTAATTCAACTCTTAAAATAATAATGAATATTTTTTATTTATTAAAATTGGGATATAAGTTTGATAAATTTGATTGACACTCTTACCCATAAATGATATTTTTTCTTATATATAAGGATTTTTTGTTTTATCTTATCAATTCTAACTTAAATATTAAATAAAATGAAACCAAGTAAATTATTAGATATACACATTAAAGAAAAAACATACCGAATTATGTTCCTTACCAAAAAACTAACCAATGATACACACAAATTATGTATAGCCATTGTTTATATAATTTTAAAGCTTTCGCGGGTCATGTTTAATTATTCTACAAAAGTTATAGATTATTAAGTTCAAAGCCATTAGCTCCAATGTAATTTCAAAACAAGAAATTGATCTCAATTTTCAATGTTATAAGTTGATTGAAAAATGACCTTATAAATAATGAGCATAGATCCATCTTATCAAATTTCTTCAGGTGCAAACTTCTTTAGAGTGAAAAATACAATCTGTAAGTTTTCATTGTTTAAATTGTATTTTTGAATGCTATATGAAATATATATAATACCACATAAACATTTTAACCATATTTTTTCTTTTCTTCATAATATATAAACACTTTTTTTTAAATGATATATAATATATACATAATTGGAATTAAATATTTTACATGCCCAAATTAGTTAACATAAATCTTAAATAATTTAATTAAATCTCCTATTGAAATATTTTTGAAAATTATAAAGTTTAAACATCTTTCTCACAAGTTTTTTTTTTTTTTTTTTTTTTAAACAACATATTCATTTTTTTTTAATAACCGACATTATTTTTCTATTTAGAGCATGTCTCAATTGGGACGGATGAACAAACTTACACATCCCCTCATACCGGACTATAGAATGAGTCTCTCGGCTCAATAAAAGAAATTTGAACTCACTTTTACTTTTAAATAGTGATTTGGGAGGATTCTAATATTTGAATCAATAATAATATATAAAGTATCCATTTTGAAGAAATTCGTTATTTTTTAACTAATAAGCACACATATCTCTAGCATGCATCCCAATATTTGAAAGGTACAAACTTTAGTAGACATCCCAAGATTTCAAATTCCCAAACTTAATCATGTTTAGATTCAATCATGGATTTAGAAAATGTAGAGGAGCCATGGTAATTTTTCATTTGATATTTCCATTTCCAATTACTAAATATGTCCATTTAATGAAAATTGGGATCTATCATGAGCATTCTAGCAATAAACAAATTACTTGAAAACTCTCAAAATCAAACTAGAAATTGTTAGAAAAAAAAATTTCTAGCGTGTCTAAAGACCCACAGTTGGTGTAGAGAGTGTAGAGCGTGTGTTTATAGTAGAGCCTATAACCACCATGCAATAAGTGATTATCTTGGAGTTTCTTTTTGTGCCTAATTTTTTTTTCTCTAGTCCAATTTAGAATTTCTTATATCTAACGCATAGAGTTATAAATATATATGTATTATACATTTCTCTATCATTTGCAAATAAATATCTCTCTCACACTGGGTTAAGTAGACCCTAGTTTAAAATTGAGAGTAATTAAGAGTTAAAAAGACAAAATACTTGCAAATACCCATAAAATTTAACCACTAATTCAAATAACATTAATACTTTTCATTTTATTTAAAATAATTTTTAACAATACAAAATAATAAAAATAGCACTTAAAACACTTTTCAAAAATAATATATTTTTAAAATAATTTAATCCTAATAAAGTATTAAATATTAGTTATATTTAAAATAACAATCTTAATATTAAATAAATGAATAGTAGCATCATTATAGCAAATTTCATTCATTGAAATACCATTTCAATATTTTTCATTTTATTTAAAATTATTTGTCACATTACGAAACATTAAAAATAACGCTTCAAAAAAAAATTAATAACATTTCTAAAAGTTAACATACTTATAGGTTTAATATTTAAAATTAAATATTAAATGTTAAATTCAAAATTCAAAATTTATCTATAATTTATTAAATTGTATATGTGTTCCATGGGGATGCATTTCGGAGGGTGGCGTACATGTACATTTTGCACCCCATGCATTTGGTATGGAGAAGTCTATGAAAATGTTTTATATATCTCCTTTTTAGGGAGACATAGGGATACTCAGGGGATGTTTCTCGAGTGTGGATGACACAAATCCCCATAAAGGGTGCTTTCAAGCATTCTCTCGAAAAGGGCTAGTCATGCCTTTTTAATTTTTCTTGAAAACAATAATTTATGAGTGGAGAAGTTTAATATTGAACCCTAGTTTCCTACTAATGCTATGCAATTAATGGTAACGTTAAAGTCTTAAAGTAAAAGTTTACTTAAATCTTTAACATTATCATGAACTACCTTAGGATGTTGGAGGGTGATTCTAACCGCATGAGGCTTCATATGGAGAAAATAGAATTTCATGTCCCATTCAAAATTCAACAGACTTGATAGTTTTCAAGATTTTAGAACACACGGCTTCACTCAATGAACCTCTGACATATCATGTGATTTTGTGGCATACTAAAAAATACCTTTAATTTAACTACATATTGGAAAATACCTCTAAAAATCATAGTATTTAATCACCTACCAATATGAACCCAAAACACCTTCCCAATTTAAAAAACCCTACTTTCACTACATATTGTAGGTATCCATTTTCTCATTAACATTTTTTATACCCCTTTATATTTTTCCATTACCTTTAAGCTCCATTTTTTATACCTTCCAATATAAAAACCCTTTTCCCCCTATTATATGCTCAATATATTATTTTAGTTTTTCCTCAATATATATCCTCCAATATGAAATCACGTGGTATGGGGGAGCATTGAAGCCTCAATGTTTCAGGATTAGGGGGATTGTAACGTTTTCATTGGATTATATCATGTATGAGTGTCTAGAACTCGCATTTAATCAAGGGAACCAATCCCATAATCACCGTGACTACGGGCTTGGTGGTATTGATAAAATGTTAGTTCTAGACTCTCATACTTCTCAATATTTCATTATAACCTTTGAAATTAAAATTTAATAATAAATTTTTTTTTGAAAAACTAAATTAAAAGTAAAAAGAAAAATTCATAATAAATATCAAAAGCTAAACTAATTTTCAATCTCTAACTTCCTCTACTTGGATTAGCAGGAAGCACTATCCGACTTACCACTCCTAACTATGACGTGCTCCTTAAATGTCGATGACCTTAGAGAGATTATTTGACCCGTCACTCTTTACTAGTTTTGAGTTTGAGTTATATCAATTTACTATTCTAGTCTTAAGACTTCAATATCCACTATAACCCATTTTACTCAATACTAATTAGATTCTAGAATGATGAATATGGATCATTGTATTTTATTATTGAATCTTTAGGTGTATGGGTGAATGATATATGCATCAATATAAATGATGAGTAATTCATTATTTAATTCAATTATGAATCTATTAATGTATTTATGCTTTCATTATATATATATATATATATACCCCAATTCCCATAACATTTTACGGTACTCCCACATGTCCTCCTTGTGAGTCTCCCCGCACCTATGTACCCTATCTCGGGTGAAACATAGGTAAATTTTGGAATTTGTATATCAAAATTTAGTCTATTTAATAAAAGTAGAAACCAAATATAAACTAAATATTTGAAGTTTTGATTTTTCTCATTAAACTTGATTATACATTTTTTTGTTAAATAAAAAATTTATGTTACTTATATTTTAATTTTAAAAATAATTAAATTATTTTTAAGGGTAAAAACTATTTTTTTTCTCATTAAATGTGATTATATATATTTTTTTGTAAGATCACAACTTTACATTACTTAAATTGCATTTTTAGATTATTTTTGAAGTAAACCAACTTTCCTTATATATGTTAAAAGACATTCCAATACAATTCTCAGTGAGAATATTTATTTTTGTCAATAGAGGAAAATTATATTATTAACCTTGAGAGCCATAGTACAAAAATTGTCTTCATGGGCCCCCTGGCTTCACGAGGACCAGGGATGACAGCGACGGGTGCCAGAGAAAGCATCAAATATAACCATACGACCATTATTTATGATAGGATTAGCAACTGTACATATACAAAAGACAACAAAATTGATAGAGAAAATGAGAGTCTCATGTCATGGAGGGTGGTGAGAAGGAAATCCACGAGTAACTGCTAGGAATTTATGTCGCCCGTGCATATGAAATTCTATGTGCTATACTATGGCCTCCAAGTCATGCATACGGTCATTGAGGCATCTTTGGTTCCTTCAAATGATTTTGGGCTACTCCAAAGTCTCATTGAGGATGAATTGAATGTCAATCATATAAGCCATCAATTCGTTCCAGTCTTCAGAACGTGCGCCACACTTATGATCATGTCATTGGCCTGGATGCATCTCAGTTATTCATCAATTGTTTCGAGTGTGGTTGGATCCTCGACATACCTAGAGAATGCCCTCAGAACTCAGTAACCTCACCCGTTCTTTCAACACTAACCACATCCTCGGAATCAGAACTTAGATCACTGGCTTGATTCCCAACAAGACTGTGATTCCCAACTCCATGGCGAGGATGACCACCCTGGTGGGGCATGGATGGCGACAACCAAAGACATATTACTAAAATGGCCGAGGTGAACACTTTCATCCTGGAGGAATCAACCGTCAGCACCCATTCGAGTAGACATAAGCCCTGCTACCACCTCCCCACTATAATCTCACAATTTTGTCCAAGCTTGCCCTCTCGCTAAGCCTTTTCTGCCATCACCCTTCCAATACCCCTAGTCAATATTACTCCTCGAAGAACAAGGTAGTGATGAAAACAATTTGTAGCCCAAAGGCATGCACCAATACACCCAAAACCACAATAGTCACAACCGGGTAGCAACTAGCAAGTGTCTCGAAGACCTCGCAACGACTAGTTGCGCCACCACCCTGGGGAGTTTTTCTTAAGGGTCACAATAAAAGTTGGAACCACCAGGAACCCTATGGATAATTATCTTGATAATGAGCATGAGTCCACAGACCAAGCCACCCACTCTATAGGACAAGCGGCGATGGAGCCTCACTAATCGCCGCCATAATCATATGTTGAGAAGCTTACCAGAATCTAAAGAAACCAATTTCGAGGAGACCACCGAGTACCCACCATCCTGGAGCAACCCTCCATCCTTGGCACCCGGGGTTCCACCATGGACAACCAAATTTATAGGTCCAAAGAGAAGATACACCTCCAAAGAAACCATGATCCCATATGAAGGCACAATAGCCCTTCTGACAAGCCACATAAACACTATCTGAGCATTCCATAGAATTCTAGCTTACCCATGGCTCTCGCCAACGTGTTTGGCCTTGAACACTACCATCCGCCACCCTGCACTCTGATTTCATCGCCCAAGATACAAAAATCGTTACACTAACATTGCTGCACAATATAATGAACATAGGGAGGTCTGGAGATTTCTGCCATCTTCCCTCCAATCACGTCACTTTAATCACCATCCTTCGCTCACCTACAACGTGCTTTACGAGACGTACTCCAAGGTACTCTCGCCATTTTTCTGGTCACCCCATTGTGGGAGTGAGAATATTACTTAAATTGATTTTTAAATTAATTTTTAAATAAAGTTGACTTTTCTTATATATATTAAAAATACATTCCAACCAAACTATAATATTAACCATACAATTATTCGTAAAATCACAATTTTTTATTATCTAAATTGCATTTTTAAACCATGTTTTAAATAACAACTTTTATTATGTATACTAAAAAAAGCATTTCAACATTCTTAATAAAATCATTTCTTTTATTATTTAAATTAGTTTTTCAAATTATTCTTCAACATATCCTTTTCTATATACATTAAAAAAAATTTCCAACCAAAATTTA
Organism: Pinus albicaulis; assembly: GCA_034641835.2. Taxonomy (NCBI): domain Eukaryota; kingdom Viridiplantae; phylum Streptophyta; class Pinopsida; order Pinales; family Pinaceae; genus Pinus; species Pinus albicaulis. Next base: position 5,041 of record JAXQQM020063612.1, on the reverse strand, counting down.
AAAATCATCATCTTTCATTACTTTTAAATTACGCTTTAAATTAGATTTTATTTATTTATTTATATGTGCTCAAAAGACATTTCAATCATTATAAACCTTAATTTTTATAAAAAACAAGTATATTTTCAATATATATTTAAAAAAATATTCTATTCAAAATAAAAAAATCACCATCTTTCATTAATTTTAAATTAGTTCTTCTTGCTCTGTGATGAATGAGCTAGGGTTTCTAGCCTCTCTATAACGGCGCCACTTTGGTTCGAAAGGTCTCTCCTTCGCTCTCTGTTCAGGCCTGGATGTTTCTCCTTGCAACTGCTGATCCACCCTTAATGGATCCGTCAAGGGTGGGGGGGGGCTAACAAAGCCTCCCCCAATGCCAACGTCGCTACAAATCAGATGCCCTCTTCTGGCACTGCATAGCAATTCCCTGTCAATGCGTAGTTCTTCTCCACTATCAAAGGACAGACGTACAATGCCACAGACCACCAAATTCCTGGAAAAATGCTGGAAGCGCAAACAGACAAAACACTGGATTCGTTGGACGGAACGACTCTGCCCAAAATGACCTCTGCCACCTGCAGGCCGATAGCTGTAGAACGCCCCAAGATCGAGCTCCCAAGCCACCGTATCAATGCCCAGATCTAGTACATGAAGGATCATGTGCTGATTGGAAGATTTGTGGTTTTTTGGCCAACTGAAAAAGCCTTGCACGGCTGGATTAGCTCCAAATGGAAACTGAAAGGTCAAGTTACGCTCCAACTTGGGCCCAAAGGTTTCTTCACTTCCATATTCAACTGCATCGAAGATAGGAACCGCATTCTAGATGGGGGCCCTTATTTCTTCAACTCATCTGGACTCTGCCTTAGGGATTGGATAGAGTGATTTAATCCGGAAAAAGAAGAATTCAATTGGGCACCAGTCTAGATTAGGCTATATTCATTACCTCTGGAATACTGGAACGAAGAATATTTAAGAGATATTGGAAATGGCCTCGGGGAGTTTATAAATATTGCAGAGGAGACCAAGCTCAGGCACTACACCTCATACGCCTGAATCTGTGTCTTCATGTGCTTGGAAAAAGCCCTTCCAGACTCGGTAAGTCTCTACCACGATGACTTTGAATGGTTGCAATCTATTGATCATGAAAATGTTCCTTTCTGCTACCTAAAATGCCATGCCCATGGCCGTCTCTTCCGCGATTTCCCTCTTAATCCCCCCCTGGTAAACCCTCTGCTGCCTCTACTAGCCCTGATGTGGATGGCTTCACCAAAGTCCAAAATCGTAGGTGTCATAATAAGAAACCCTCCTCTGCGCTACTCAAACCCTCCGCTCAAGCTTCGAACATCCCATCCACTAGCAATAGCATCGAAATCCTTGCTAACCACTCTCCGCAAGATCCAGATAATCTTGGAAAGATCGTCAATCCTCAGACCCCGTTAACCTCAAAGCCAACCTTGGATTCTACCACTCCCCCTGTGCTCACCAAGCTTCCTCCTGAAGCTTTCCTTTTTCCCCCTAAGCCCTCCTCTTTTACTGAGCTGGTTCCCGGGGCTACCAACAACATGGAGGTCGATGGCTCCAGGGAGGACACCATCCAGGTGAGCCTAATGGAGGAGGAATCCAAAGGAGTGGATATTGGAGAATTGGACATCTTCACATTGGAGCAGGCCTGCAGGAAAAAGGATTTTGATAAAATCTCTGAGAAACAGATCGAAAATCTGGCGGTAGCCCTCTCCCATGCTCAACAACACCAAAAATCCTTGGGTATCTAATTAGGCAGTCAATGGGATGGAAAGAAGCTCCTCAAGGACTCCAAAAAACGGGGCAGGAAAACTGATCTACAAAGGCCTATCCTCATTGGGGAGATGCTTGTGGAATCTAGTAGGTACGCCAAACTTACCAAGTTCTTTCAACCCCTTGAAAGTAGTTCCCAATGAAGCTCATCTCCTGGAACATAAGGGGATTAAACAGCCCCTCAAAGTACCGAATGATCAAGAACATGATTCAAATGGAAAGACCACAAGTATTCTTCATGCAAGAAACTAAATGCAATAGTAATACACTCGGCCCCATTCTATCTAGGGCCTGGCGGGGTTGTCATTCTATTTTTGTAGATGCCTCTAGAGCCTCAGGAGGACTAGCCATCGCCTAGGATCCGCAGGCTGTTTCAATAAGTGATGCACATGTAACACACAACTTAATCCAAGTATTATTCCACATACTTAGAACCAACCTGCACAGACATCTTACCAATGTTTACTTTCCTCAGGATGCCTCACAGAAAATAGCTCTGCTTAATACGATAGAAAAACTCAACTCCAACAAGACTCATCCTCTTTGGATCATGGGTGGAGACTTCAATATGATCACTAACTTGGATGAGAAAAGCTAGAATCGGACTGCATACATTTCAAGAGCTTTATATAACAGAATTGGTTGATAGACCTTCCCTTCACCAATGGCACTCATACTTGGAACAACAAACGCTTTGGCTCACAACAGATCGCCTCCAGGTTGGATTGTTTTCTTCTATTTGATAATGCCTTTCATATTGGGGGAGATTTTCAGGCATTTATTCTGCCCATTTCGGGATCCGACCACTGTCCCATCTCTCTCCAATGGACTAGACCAGGAGACGCTACCAAAAGACCTTTACGCTTTGAAGCCTTTTGGCTCACTCACCCAGGCTTCAGGGATATGGTCACGTCATCTTGGCAAGCCTTTACTCCTCCAGTAGGCTCTAAGATGTTCCAATTTCAACAACATCTCAAGGATCTTAAGAACCACATCAAACATTGGAATCACTCCACCTTTGGGAACATCTTCCATAAGCAAAAGATCCTTGAGAGTGAAATGGCAGAGCTTCAGCTACACATCATCCAAGAGGGGCGCACTGAGATGCTTTCTTCGAAAGAACAAAGTCTCCTAAAAAAATTGGATGAAAGAAGGCAGCAAGAGGAGATACTCTGGAAGAAAAAATCCAGAATACGATGGCTAAAAGAAGGGGAACGGAACACCAAGTTCTTCCATCTTTCTACTATTCAACGTAGAATGCACAACAATATAAGCTTTCTCCAAAATCAGAGAGGAGAACAATTGGAAGAACATCAGGCCATAGAAAAATAATTTACTGCTCATTTCAAATCAGTGCTTCAAGAGAATCAAGTCGACAGACAATAGGCCATTAACAAAGTTCTGCAACACATTCCCAAACTCATCAAGGACGAACATAATCAACTGTTACTCTGTCCGGTCTCTCTTCTGGAAGTGGAACATGCAGTTTCCCAATGCAAAGAGGGAAAGGCCCGGGGACCATATGGCTTCACCTCTAACTTCTTTCATCACTTCTGGGACCTAATAAAAAATTATTTCTGGCAATTGGTCGAGTCCAGAACCATGGCTTCACCTCTAACTTCTTTCATCACTTCTGGGACCTAATAAAAAATTATGTCTGGCAATTGGTCGAGGAGTCCAGAACCATGCACTGGCTTCTCCCATCCCTCAATGCCACTTTCATAGCCCTCATCCCCAAAGAGGATCAAGCGGCTACTCCTGAAAAATTCCTGCCAATTGCCCATTGCAATGTAATCTACAAAATCATTTCCAAGGTCATAGCCAACAGACTCAAGCCGTTGCTTCCTTTGCTCATCTCTCCAGAGAAAACTGGGTATGTGGAGGGGCGCCAAATCCTAGATGGCATCATTCTCACTCATGAAGTCATTCACTCTTTGAAATAGACCAAAAATCTAGGTATGCTCTTAAAAATTGACTTATCCAAAGCATTTTACAAGCTCAGCTGGAGTTACATTCAACAAATGCTAGCAGCCTATGGTTTCTGCCCCACCTGGATCAGATGGGTCATGAGTCTAATCTCTTCCTCCTTCTATTCCATTCTTTTTAATGGTTTCCCCTCTTGTCCCTTCTCCCCATCCCATGGCATTCGTCAAGGAGACCCTCTCTCTCCTTTCCTCTTTGTCTTAATGGCCGAAGGTCTGGGTCGTTTTATCAAACAAGCTCTTCTCTCTCAGTAGCTCCGAGGTATTTCTGTTCATGGATCCTTAGCTATTACTCACCAGAAATTTGTTGATGACAACATGCTCTTCGGGCATCCTTCACTCCAAGAAGCCTCCTCCTTCAAAGCCATTCTTGATACATTCGCGGAAGCTTTTGGTACTTCGGTCAATGCCTCTAAATCTCAAATATTCTTCTTCAATACTGCGCTCCCCATCCAAAACAGCATTGCTAGGATCCTCAGGTTCACCATTGCTAATCTTCCTGCCAAATACCTGGGTGCCCCCTTGATTGACTCTGCCCTCAAAAATTCCTCCTGGCACTGTCTCCTTGAAAAACTTGAAGCTAGATTATCCTCCTGGACATTTCGTTCCCTCAACTTGGCTAGTCAACTTATCCTTGTCAAGTTGGTCTTACAGTCCATGCCTCTTTACCTATTTTCTATGCTCGCTGCCCCAAAATGGGTTCTTAAACAAATCAAGTCCCTTCAGCGCAACTTCCTTTGGGGTGCCTTTGGGCAGGACAGAAAATGGGCCTTGGTTAAGTGGACGACAATTTTCAAGCCTAAAAACGCTGGAGGGCTACGACTTCATGATCCTCATCACAACAATGCTGTCATGGGAGCCAATATTTGGTGGTAATGGTTATCTATGCCACACAACCCTTGGGTGAAGCTATGCACAGCTAAATATTCCACCCACAGACCGACGACAGATCTTATTTGGCTAACAACAGTAGAATTAGGCTCTCAGATCTGGAACACTGCCAAACAACATCGCCTTTTAATCAAACAACACATTTTTTGGGAAATTCGTGATGGTCACATAGCTCGCTTATGGACGGACTCGTGGCAAAAATGTCCTAGAATGCTCACCACCATCACCCCGCAGCTTCAGCCAAATTGGATCAACCCCTTAGAAGCCAATGTTCATCACTCTTGGGAGGAGATTCCTATTCAAGGTTTCAGGAAATGGAAATCGGTAGCCCTCTGCCTAAACCAGCAGTAAGAGCATGCACATAGAGCCCTTGA
>JAXQQM020060288.1:0-46024 GCA_034641835.2 Pinus albicaulis | reverse complement strand
GTCCTTCTACATTAATCAATTGGTTAAAAGTTTCCCATTCTTTGTCTAACTCAATGATGACTGGCTGTTGCTGTACATTGGTTGGAGGAGGATTTGTCTGTTGAGAAGTCAAAATTTGCTGTTGAGTAATTTCTTTTGATTGTGCAGAATCTTTCATGGCAAATTTGGTAAAAATGGGGGACAAACTTAGACTCCCATAGTTCCTTATGATACACATGAATAGGCAAAGGATCGTGGATAGTCCATTTCCAACCCATCACAGGGAATTTAGAGACATAAAAGATAGCGTCCATGACATAAGCAGATAAATAAAAAGGCGGATAAATCCGCTGAGAAACACTTCGCTTGGACTGGTAGTGAAAAATGGCAGTGGTCAAATTATCAGACAAGATTTTGGCCCAGTCTACAATTGTAGAATTAACGACCGCATTCAACAAAGGAAGCCATTCAGGCAAGATCATATTTATGTCAGGCTTTCCAAAAAGTCTGCATAACATGGCAGCAATGAAACAATAAGGAGAGGTAAGTGAACCTGTGTTGTACATACCTTGTTTGTTTTTCTTCAATGGTTCACTTCTTTTGGTCCACTCCTTTGTGCATTCTGACAAATTTGCATGTTCTCTAGAAAAATCTTCCATGAATTGTTTATTGTAAGTCGCCTGAGGTTCTGGCAACTTATACATTAGTCTCAAATCTTCCGTGGTGAATGACCCGATTAGCTCTTGAGTTGGAGTTCTGAATTGTCTGTCTGAAATATCGGTGTTGTCCAGCACCCATTTCACCATGTCCGTATATGGGAGAATCCTTGGCCTTGCCGCTATCCTATGCAGAAATGAACAAGCCAATTATTTGAGGGTTGCTTCAGATGTATTACTAGAACCTGTTGTAGCCGTAACTTTTAATACCACAGGATTTTTTTCTTCTAGCAAATTATACATTCCTTCCCATGTGGTTATACCGACATCCTTATTGCAAGCGGTGTATGCATACAATGAAGCCATTTCTCTGTTTTCAGAATTCGAGCTCTTCTCCTTCTTAACCATAATGTTCTGTGAAAGCTTTGTATAGACGTTTGCTCCTTCGTGCCTGTGTTTTGCGAGTTAAATGAGAGTAATGGCATGAGAAAGGTGATGAGATTGTTTTAAATGTGAAGGCGGATGAAATATATTATTTAAACGTGAAATGAATTCCAATCAAAACAAAATCTCATTTACCATTAATTTCCAATCCATTCATTTAATCGAATCATTAAAGCGCATAACAGATATTGATATATGGGAAGATTGTCTTTGAACAACGCGCTTTTATGAATCGGCGACATTGCGATCTGCGATATGCTGCGCAATATCACAATATCGCAATGTCGCAATATCGCAATATCGCAAAATGAAACCATTGCAATTTGTAAATAGCGCAAAAGCGCAAATTGCGCAATAACACAAAAGCGCACATCGCAAATCTCACAAAAGCACAAAATTGTAAATAGTGCAAAAGGTATTCGTTTAACATTTCTGTTTTCTGCGCTATGCGATCTGTGACCAATAATTGTATAGGCTTTTTGGGATCGCATTATCTCAAAAGCGCAAAATCTCATTTTTAGTTTTATAAAAGATATATACCATTTTGCGATGGATGCGCTATTTTGTTTAAAGAACAATTTTATTGTAATATATCATAAACTTAAGTGTTTCTTAATGTTCGTTCTAAGGGATTTCCCTAAGTTTATGATAGAAAGTTTTATTTGAAAAGGAAAACAAATCCTAATTGATTTTTTGGATTTTTTAACTAAGGTTCCCCATTTACTTAGTATTATTACTAATATTAAATAAAAGGGGGTTTGTTGCTGGTCACAACAGGAAGTAATGCGACAGAAAATGTAATAGCGCCGATGCGATGGGGCTAAGGGCTTGGTCACGGGTGCAAGGTCTTATAATGGAGGAGGACCTGGGATTTTAAGCCCTCGGGGGCTTAAAGCCTATGTTATAAGAAAGGGTGCATTTAAGCCAAAAGAGGGGTTTTTTAGTGTTTTTTGAGGTTCGGGATGAAGTAAAAGGCTTTTTAAAACCAAATAAGAAAGGGTTAAGTGGTTTTAAAGGGATTTTCGAGGAAAATAAAGGTAAATGGTTGAGGAAAGGGGAATTTTTACAAGGAAAATAAATGATATGGGGGCATTGTATGAAGATGAAGTGGGGGAATGAAATGATGAAAATGGAGCCTTTTAGGAAACATTTTTCTTTGTGAACAACAGGCTATGGAACAACACTATTAATGAACAACACTGTTAAGGAACAAAAATGCTAAGGAACAGCACTGTTAAGGAACAATATTGTTAAGGAACACTAGGCTAAGGAACACCAGGCTTCAAGAATGAGTAATTTTCTATGAAAATAATCTCTTGAAGGCTAAGGACCTGTTTTAGCCATCATTTGCTGTGACAAAATTTACTGATGGCTAACATATACAAAGGGTGGGTTTATAACATAGAAATATGGTTTTTATGATAATTAAAAGGGCTCGATAGGTTAAATTTTAACCTTAAACAATGTAAAAATAGATTTTACATTGTTTAACATGTTTTGTAGGAAACTGATGAATGAGGGGACTTATGAAGGTTTTGAGAAGGGAAAAATGGGCTTTTCTAAGGAAAAGGGTTATAAATGAGGGTGAGGGTGATGAAATGAGGCAAATAGGCCTAAAATGAGGAAGTCTTTATTTGTAGAAAAAGGACATACCTTTAGGAGACAGAGAGGAAAATAGAGTGAAAAATAGTTAAACATAGGCTGATGAAGGCAGTGAGATTTCTATAACTCACAACATTTCTCAAATGTTGTTTCCAGAAATCTGGGATTACAACTTAGTCATCTTTTGATATCAGCAAAAATTATTGATGAATAACGGTGGCTCCACTTGGGGAGGGAAACATTCCTTTCAAGGTGTCCAAAATCTCAGTTTATCAATTTCTGAGTTTTTGTAGACTAGTGGCCTTTCCATTGGGCAGATTTTCTTCTTTCTTTCACTTGTTAATAATTATTTTGAAGTGAGAATATCAAAAATCTGCAACATATGATTTCTTTCAAATAACATTTCTATCTACCCAATCCTACTTGTCCTAACATTTTTTCTTCTTTCAGTGCACTTGGACTGGCAAACTCTTTGACATTTTATTTTTGAAAACAGAAATAAAATATCTACCTCTATCCTTATTTCTTCAAAGAGTTAAGATTACACTAGTGAAATATTTTTATTCTCTACCTAAAACTATTTGACTGCCAAGATTAAGCTGTTTGGCAGTCTTGATTCTCTAAACTATTGACATGAAATTTAAAGCATGATTCAAATCAAGATTAGACAATCTGATTTACCATGGTTGTGGCATTGGAACAAGCTACACAAAATTGTTATTTTGCATAAAAATTAACTTAGAAAGATAAGGCTGTGATCTATCATTTGTAATGCATCCTTATCTTCCTCTTTCGTTCTGTTTTGAGCATGTGGAACCAATATCCTATATTCCCTAATCTATCTTTCTTGATAAGTCAAGTTTGAGATAATCTTGACAATCATTTTTTTCACTAACTTATCAACATAAATTTAAAGCATGTTCAGCCATGATTAGGCTAGATTACTGAACAAGATATCTTTTTGAATCAACAGTGGCATTTAGATTTGCACACTTTCAGCAGTACTGTTTTTTTTTGGGTATGGGGTTGTACCTTGTTTTCCTTTCTTTTATTGTTTTTTTTTATTTTTGTTCTCAATATTTTCTCATGCAATGTTTATATACAATGAATGAAAGCTTTGAAGCTAGGACTCCTGACAGAAGTAGTGTTTGAGCATCCTACCATTGACAAGACCTCCAAAGAATTCTTCTCCATTCAACCCTTGTAAAAAGAAAGCATTATGACCCCTCATTGAATGAATGATATACGGCCCTTTCCACAAATTTTCAAACTTGCCATGTTTACCTTTGTCCACCCTTCTAGAATCCCATTTCAAGACTGTCTCTCCAACTTGGAAATTGTTTGCTTTAGTTCTTCTGTCAAAGATATTTTTTATGCTCTCTTGAATTATTTGTGTCCTCTTGTACACTTCCTCTCTTGTCTGCTGCAAATGGATGGTCTGAATCAGACTTCTCTGCATGTCATTTTATTCTGATTACACTTCTTGGAGAAGCTTCATGACTGGAACTCCTAGAGATGTAGGGAAAATTGCATCTAGGCCATATACCAGATGATAGGGGGACATATTTATTGATTTCTTGGTGGTTATCCTATCAGCCCATAATGCATGAACCAGCTTACTATGCCATGATTTCTGATTTTGATCTAGTAGTCTTTTGATAATGTTGATCAAGCTTTTATCAGATGATTCAGCTAGGCCATTTACTTGGGGGTAGTAAGTTGTGGAATGCCCTGATGTGATATGATATTTATAGAAGAAGTAAACCATTCTTTTGGATTTGAAGGTAGTAGCATTGTCTGTAATGATATTTCTAGGACAACCAAATCAGGATAGTATGTTGGTTTCAACGAACTTGATAATGACTGAGTTAGTAGCATTCCTAGAAGGGATAGCTTCTATCCATTTGGTAAAATAATCAATGGAAGTAAGTATCCAATTATTTTGGGCAGATGAAGTTGGGTGAATTTCTCCAATAAATTCTAAACCCCATTGCTGAAAGGGAGCCTCAACACTGATGGGATGCAATGGTAAAGGTAGGATTTTCCTTTTGCCATCAAAAAATTGACACTTATGGCAAGTCATGACTAGTTTTTTAGTATCAGGGAAAAGGGTGGGCCAGTAATAGCCAGCTCTAAGAATCTTGTTTATTGTTGCTTTCCAGTAAAGGTGGCCTTCACACTCTCCCTCATGTAGCTCATGCATGATTTTTCCTGCATCATCCTCAAGCAAACATTTAAAAAGTATGCCAACAACATTTTTCCAATATAATACTCCATCTAAAATGCAGTAATTTGAAGCTTTTTGTTTCAAGAACCTAGCTTTAGTCGTTGATAAAGGAGGAGGAGTATTCAGATAAAGAATCACATAAATAATATCAGCATACCAAGATGAATTCTGAAAATTTTCTTCAATGTATGGAGCAGTGAAGTCTTCCTGTTCTTCTAAAACATCAACCATATTCATATTTAAGGCTTGGAAATTTGATTCTTCCATGAGTTTTTCTAATCCCTATCCTTTAATTAGCTTGGTAGGCCTAATGTCTAAGTCATATTCTAAAATAATAGCAATCCATGTTCCCCTTTTACCATCAGGGTCTTGATTTAGACTGTCGTTGACAACTGTTTGTGGGACAAAAGCAATGATATGAGAGTGTAAAATGTAGACTCGGAAATATTTCAATGATTTTATTAAGGCTAAGGCTTTTTTCTCCATGATGTTATATTTGAGTGGAGCATATCTTAAGGCTCTACTGAAGAATGATATTGTTTGTTCTTGGCCCATGTTATTCTTTTGAAACAACACTGCCGCAATGGTGTGTCCAAATGCAAATGAAAAAATGTAGAAATCTTTGGTAAAATAAGGACTGATAAGAACTGGTGTTTGAGTGAGAGCTTGTTTTACCAGTTCAAATGAATGTTTAGATTCTAAGGTCCATTTAACTCTTGTTTCCTTTTTTACCATGTTTTTGATATTCCTCAAATGTTCAGCAAGGTTAGGGATGAACCTTCTCAAAAAGTTGATCTTCCCAATGAAAGGTTGCAATTCTTTGAGGTTTCTAGGATGGCTGATTTTCAATATGCCTTCAATCCTTTTGGGATATACTTTGATTCCTTCTTCATAAATTATGTGGCCTAGGAGTTTTCCTTTTTGGAGTCCAAAGAGTGTTTTCTTGGGATTCAAAGACAAACCATATTTCCTACATTTCTCAAAAATGTTTCTTAAATGGACCAGGTGTTCTTTGTCAGTTTTGGAGAAAACAATGATGTCATCAAGGTAAATGATTATGAAATAGCCTATGTCTTCTGAGAAAGCTATGTCCATGGCCCTTTGGAATGTGGGCCCTACATTCATCAAACCTAATGGCATTTTAACATACATTAACTTACCCCAAGATGTGGTGAAAGCAGTTTTGTGTTGATCACTTGGGAGTACTAACACTTGGTTGTAGACTGAAAAACCATCCAAGAGTTAGATTCTCTTAGATCCAACCACCTTCTAGAGTATGTGATCCATCTTAGGCAAGGGGTAATTATCTTTCAGGGAGGCTTTGTTCAGATTTCGAAAGTCAATGCAAAACCTAATATCCCCAATCTTCCTCCTAACAGATACAAGGTTGGAAACCCATTGTGAATATCTAAGGGGAACTATGATACCATCATCATACATATTTTTGATCTCCTTCTCAACTAAAAGTAATAAAACAGGGTTTATCTTTCTTAGTTTTTATTTGAAAGGTTTCTGATTTTCGTTAAGAGGAATTTGGTGTTGAATAATTCTAGAATAATATGATTTTAGATCTTTGTATCCCCATGCAAACACATCTCCAAAATCTTTGAAAATTTCAATTTATTATTGCTTAATATGAGTAGGAAGAGTGTTAGATAGCTTGATCATTTTGGGTTCATTCATGCTGCCTATGTTATGTTCTTCTACATTAGCTTTTGTAGGCTCCATCTTTGGTTTTTTAGCTACATCATTGAAGTCAAAAAGTTCCTCTAATGGTTTCAGGCCCCTTGGTATTGAATATTTTTTGCATTGTAAAACTTCAAGGTCCTTTTGATCTGGTTTGTTAAATACTTATGCCTTATAAATATGTTCAAATTGATTTATATCAGCAGTAAAGGACAACTTTGCTTTAGGGGTTTTTTTTCATCCAAACATTCTTCTTTATGGCTTAAGCTAAGTGTGGGTATAGAAAAATCATTTTCAGATTGCAAAAAATCATCAATCTGTTTATCTCCCTCAAATACTTGCCAATAGTTTTCATTTTTAGGGATTGTAGGCCTATTTTTTACTTTAACAGTGAACATTTCATTTACCAAAGGTATTTGACAATTGCTAGTAGCAAAGGAAAGCTCATTTGCAAGGTTATTTTGAGCTCTAGGGATGAAGGTGAGTTCATATTTTTCAAATTTTTTAAGGAGATCTAGGGCAGCATTCCTATATTCTCTTAATCTTGGGTTTTTGACTGAATACTCCCCTTTTATTTGCCTAATAATCATCTCTGAATCTCCTTGGACTGATATTTTCTTGGCTCCTAGATCTTTCAATAAATGTAGGCCAAGAAGGAGGGCTTCATATTATGCAATGTTATTAGTGCATTGGAAATCAAGTTTCTAGCAATGTCTTATGTTTTTATTATGTATCCATACACCAGCTCCAGAACCTGTTTTGCTACAAGAGCTATCAAAGCTCATTGTCCAAAGTGTTTCTATCTCCTTCTCACTATCATTTTGTTGTTTAAGGCTATTAATGTTTGAGCTGTTATGCTTTTCATTTGAGGGTAGATTTGGTTGTTCAAGTGGGCTTAATACTTTTTTATTGTCATCTTCTTGTGTGTTGATTTCCTCTTCATTAAACAAGATAAATGAATCAAGATTTGAATGAATGGAATAAACAGGAGTGTTATTTGGCCTATCTATGTTGCTTACCATATATTTCATGTGATATTCCGTATATAACCTCCTTGTTTGGTTAAAGACTGGAATGGTAGCATAGGACATGTCCATTCGAAGGTTCCCCTGAATTTTGGCTCCCCATGATCTGGATAAAATCATGCCATAATTTGGGGGAATTTCAGCAACAACTATGTCCGTAAATAGACCCTTATCAGGAATCTGTGCCAGATTGACACATAAATATTTGATTAGGCCTAAACATTTGACTCTACTTGAATCAAAGGAATACAGGTCTTTGAAAGGTTTAGCAATTTCTAGGCCTAATATCTCCATCACTACTTTTCGCATGAGATTGTGAGAGGCACCAGAGTCTAGCATGGCATTGTTTAAGATCTTATCATGTATATTTAAGCTAACATAGAATGGAGGGATGGTTCCTGCTTGGTATTTTACTTCTACTTCAAGACCAAACAATAATTATGGTTTATCATCTATCAAGTTTAAAGTATCAATATCATTTCCTATATTTAAAGCTTTCAAAACTTGATTTTGATATACATCCTGTGTTACTAGTTCAGTTATGGGTATGCTAATTTTGATCTTGGAAATTTCTCCCTGAAGGCTGAATGCAACTAGTCTTTTTGACATATTTACATATGATTTGTCAAACATAGTCTTTTCAGCAATTCTGATTTGCTGAGTTTTATTAGGACTGTTATTTTGGACAGATTTCTCAGGGCCACTAGCAGAAGTACTAGGACAACTTGGGTCAACACTTGGCTGGTTGGTTCTACCTTTGTTTAAGTCAGTTTTCTTAGCCGCAGTGTTAGAATTGTTTATTGTCTTTTTGGGAAGGTTTTTTGAGGTATTCCTAATAGCAGTTTCTGTGCTTTTATTCATGGAGGTCTCTTGGTTCCTTTTGCTTCTAAGATCACATTGTCTGTGAACCTCCATTATAGCATTTTCAAACCCCAATTGGTAGTCTTCAGAATCCTCATGATTTTTTTTAGTTTGTTCTCAGGAGAAGAATCCTTGTTCTTCTTCAGTGAGGAAAGCATCACCCTCATTGTCAGATCCTATTAAATTTACATGATTTTCTTCCAACCTTTCTGTCTCCCTTTCTTCTTCTTGATCTACATAGTTTTCTTGAAAAGGAGGCCTATTTTGTTGGTCATTATCTCTTTTTCTATTTTGAATAGGGTATCTTCTGAAATTGGGATTTATATTTCTATTTTGGGGATTGATTTTGTTCTCTCTAGGAGGCACTCTATCATTTAAGTTTATCTTTTCAAGCATTCTTTCCATCACCCTCACTAAGTTATGTTGGAACAAGGTCTCCTACAAGAGCTCCAAATTTGGTCCATTTTTGTATATTTTTTATTATATTTAGTATAACGAAGGGGTTTTGGGGTGGATCAAAGCCCCTAATGAATTGTAAGTGGGTCAAGGGTAGACCAAGAGTCCACAAACCATGGTTTATAGATCATTGGATGTGTAGGCTAAAGTAGTATAAGTAATCGAACCTTTTTTGAGTTGTAAGATAGACTTAAACTAAGATTGGTGCGAATTGAGAATTCGTAGATCTGTTTTGGGTTTTTGGGGAAAGGACTCGTCTTGGCTATGTGAGCAGAGATCCTCAGTCCTACTGTGTGTGGACCCTGCTGCTGTGTGTGCAGGTTGGGTTTGGGTATTGTAAAAGGATCTGAAGGATTAATGAATGCAGAAGGCCATTGAAATCTCTAAATCTATTGGATATGTGATATCTGATTATGTATGCTCTATCTCATTGATTTAAGTTGCGAAAGTACTTGTGTTACTTGTTTATACTACGATCTAGATCTGTTATGATATTCATAATTCTATATTGAGCTCCACAAGTAACTGTGCTAAGTACTTATGTTGCGTTGACAATTGATCTAAATCTGTTTATTAGACTTTATGCAAGAGTAGCTGCGAAAATTTCTTGTTTTCCTATATCTGTTATTTGTTGCATGGTATTGCGCATGTGGATGCGAAGGGACTGATAGATCTAGGTTCTGTAATATGTGATCTGATATTTGTAAAGTTGAATGCTGCTCTGCCTGACTTACCTACCCTCTCCTAGGGTGTGGAAACCTGGTTCTAGCACCCTCCCATACTACTTCGTGTGAGACTTTGGCCTATGCAAGCACGTCACTACCAAAATGGCCAGTAGTATAGGTGTTTGTTGGTAATCCTTAACCTCCGAACTTGGGTCAAGACCCCTCAAGAAAACAAATGGTTCCATTGTCGGGACTAGGAGCATTTTGGGAGAGGGATCGCGTAATGCCAAGGTCGTACAAGAAACCTGGAAGAAAAGAAATTGATGAATGATTCAAATGGAAAGTTCAGGAATTCGCAGTAAAATAAAAATTTCAGTAAGCGTTGACCACCGAAGAGTGGAAAAATAGGTATATTTTCACAGAGCTCTATGAGATATTTTTCGTAACCATTACGATTGAGCTCCAGGAGTGGCTCGCAAGGTTTGTAAAATTTCAAAAGAGCTTGAAGGACGAGCAGGTGACACAGTGGACCCCAGAATTGATCCAGCAGTTAGATAAGGCTGATAACACCATCACTCGCACCATAGACCACTGGGTGGACAATGTGCTAGGAGGATTCATGACAAAATTTTCCATCGATAAATTCGTCTCCTACTCTGAAGCAGAGCGAAGATTCTTCAAAGGATTTAGGGGTAAGTTTCTAAGGACTTTACCTTTGATGATTAAAATATTACTGTGCGAAAAAATTATTCTGTGTAGCCACACCAAATGAATGACCTATGATCTGGACGGGAGTATGACGTGAAGCGGAAAATACTATTAGACCAACCTAGAAGGAGGTAGATCTGTCTACAGCCTAGTAAGAGAAGCAGTTGCGCAGATTCCTCAAGCCACACCACTTTCAAATTAGCGTAGGTGTAAGAGTTCACCTACACCTCCACCACCAGAAGACGGCATGGCTGCGCACATCAATTTTCTTGCCTTTAAGGGTGTGGGAGATGAAGACATGGAGCAGTTCTGGTTTGTCGCAAAATCGGTATGGACTGCGCAGAACGTAGCTAGTGATGCGGTGAAGAGGGCACAGTTGTTCCTTGCCTTCAAAGGAATAGCTTTGGATTGGTACATGGGATACATCGGAAAGCATACAAATTCAACAATTTAAGAGATCAAGAATGCCTTGAAACAATAGTTCAAGAAGCCTAATTCATATTCTCAAATAGTGGTTGATCTAAAGGATTTCAAGAAAGGGCCTTCCGAGTCTGTGTGGGAGGCTGATCAATGGTTGAAGAAGGTGATCAGGGAAGGAGGATTTCAGTAAAATGACATACATCACACGGAATGGTTCATTGCTATGTTGCTACCTCACTTGCGCATACCTATGGGTCACAAAACTTTTGAATCACCGGAAAAAGCCCTGGAGGTCGTTGTGAAGTTAGAAGTTGCGCCCATAGATGATACCCAACTAGGCGTCTAGCATATTTGAGGATAACTGGAGGTGATGCACATGGAGATCCAGAATCTGTGAAAGGAGCGAGGCACAGAGGCTAGCCCTGAAAGATGGTGCGTACGATGTAGGACGAATGGTCACCCCAAGGATAACTGCGCACTGTTAAAAAACTACATGCAGGTTGGGAGACATAGTCCATTGCGCCATAGGGAAGTTGTAGGACCAAGTGGGCTGGCACTATGGTGTGATTATTGCCACGTTGCAGGGCTGCGCAACACAAACCACTGTCCCCGCCTTACTGCATACGTCCCAGAAGTAAAACAGCAATGGTGCAAGTTTTGCAGGTTGGTAGGACATGATGAACATAACTGTCAGATGTATGATTTGATGATCATTCGAGGGAATCTCTATAGGGTGCAGTCGGACCCATCCTCACCAAAATCCCTCTCGAGTGCAGGGGGCTCCCCAACAAGGGGAAGGGGAGGCAGAAGAGGTGGGAGCGCAGGTCAAGGACGAGGGCAACTCATCTATTATAAATGTGGAGAGGTAGGGCACTTTTCCAGGGACTATCCAAACCCTACAAGACAATACTGCTGGTATTGTAGGTATCTGTACCATGCAATTGAAGATTGTCCAGTATTGATAGTGCAGATGCAAGAAAAGCTGCCAACACCTATGTAAAATGTGCAGAGGGTCAAGGCCGAACTATGAGACAAAGATCCAAGTGTGAATGTTGTAACACGCAATGGAATGGCCACTGGAGGGCCTGGGCAGAAAACTGCAACTAAGCCTCTGATCCAACCAGTAGTTAGCAAACAGGAAGGTTTGGATCTAAAAAAGGAGAAAGAAACATTTATCACAACTCGCAAAGACTTTGCTGGGGCAAAGGCATCTGCTTTGCCGCCACCTGAGGACCTCAAGGCAGATGAGGAGGTCAAACCCTTTTTACAGGCATGTATGAATCTGCTGCGCAACCCAAGGGCTATGTAAAATCTGCAGGCATTGATAGATAGTTGCGTAACACGACCTATCCTCCCTTCAGAAGTCAAGGGCATACACAAACTCTATAGGTATAAGAAACGCACTGGTAGGGAGATGCGGTTGACTGTGCAGTTCGGTGATTACGAGATGGATCAAGTTATTTTGGACCTAGGGTCGGATGCGAATGTATTACCTAAACATACTTGGCAACGAATAGGGAACCTAAGTTGGAATGGTCCACTATATAGCTGCGTATGGCTAATCAATAGAAGATCCTTCCATTGGGAAGACTTTCGAAGATTGTGGTGGATATCACAAGGGTTAAGATTTGGGCTGACTTTGAAGTAATTCAGATTGTCGAAGATGTGGACCCCTACCCTGTGCTCCTGGGCTTGGATTAGGCTATCGATATGGGAGGCTTCATTAACCTAAATAAGCAAAGCATGGTTTTCGAGAATAACAGTACAAGGGTAATAGTACCATTAGATCCGGCGGAAGGCCAACAATACACAAAACCAATGCATGACAAAGAGGATGTGGATCATATATATAAGTTGACTGCACAAGATGAAGAGTGGATCAACCCCATGACAGAAGGGGTACTCTGCTGGGAAAAGGACAGTGAATGTTTCCATGACTCCGATGTGGAGATAGAGAATCGGAAAAAATGGTTACATGATGTCCCTACGCTGCGATGTCTTAGGATCATGAAGAACTTCCGATGCATCTCCTCAAAGATAAGAGATCTACCTTATTTCGATGGTTCTGGTAATGTTAGGGACTTTTTGCAGGCATTCAAAGCCGAGGTTCCCCAAGAACAACGGTTATGGGCCTATAAGTTGGCCATGAGTGGATCACCTGCAGAATGGTGGGTAATGCATGAGGAGGCACTCCAGGATTGGGAGTGTCAGAATATGATGATCCTACAATCTGAGGCCCCAACTAACATGCGAATCAAAACGTTCCTTGGACCCGAAGATCCACGTGAATATTTGGTCGCTTGGTTAAAAAAATGGTACAATAGAACTACCTAGGAGTGGGTTCATCTGCTTATTCATGCCCTAGGACCATTTCCCACTGCATGGTACTTAGATGTGGAGCTCCATTGACGCACCCGCCACTGGGATATTTTGAGAGATGAATTTCTGGAAACATTTGGATTAATAGGTGGGACAGAGGCGCTTGACGCAGCTCTGTATAACATTGACACTGTAGCATGGGTTGAATCGCACCTTTGTGTCACACCTGAAATACCCAATTAGGATCCGCAGACACCAAGCATGATCAAATATTGCAGCCTGGATCCAAAAGAAGGTAAGAGTGATCCACGAGAGGTTCCTGGCTCATAATTGAATAGGGTACACACAGTTTTCGAACCACTTGGGCTGAGAACGGATAACATTGAGGCACACCCCAAGGTGAAAAAAATTGGGGATGCGAATATTATATACCCACCATCTCCCACAAAGAAGGGGCAGTTGCGCTCACTTGTCGGCCACGTAGGTTATTACAGAAATTTTGTTCAGAAATATGCAGTGATCATAGCACCGCTGAAATATTTGCTCACGAAGGCGGCCCGGTTCTGTTGCGATGGCACAAGCCGAGTGAACATACCATTGGATTTGAAGTACTTAGGGCTTAAGACAGTGTTGGGGGAAGATGCACAGGAGGTGAAACTGTTTGAACCAAGTGTAGCAGGAACGCCAAGCGCACAGGAGGTGCAAAAACTAGATGTTGGCGCGGTAACCACTGGTAAAAAGAAAAATTTATCGTTAAAAGGACCGGGCCGCTGGCAGTTAATGGCGAAAATTTTGAGGATATTTTTACCATTTACCTGGTGGTAAGTTCCAACTCAATTTTACCCTACTGTTGGATGCCCGTAGGCACTATAAAAGGGGTCGGATAGCTCAAAAAATGGTTCTGTCTCACTTGAATAACTTGCACCTATCCTCTTTATCTCATGCGAGCTTGAGCTGTAATATTTTTCATGTCTACACTATTCCTCTCATGTTGGATCAACCTCCCCCTACTGATAGTAGCCACCTAGAGTCAAGGTTCATTTTCCATGCTAGGATGGCAACCACTAACCCAGCTGAGCCCTCAGCATCTACGGCCCCAGAAGTTGAGGAAGTAATGGAGATCGAGTCTGAGGATGAAGAAGTGCCCTCAATGCCGATCACCAAGAAGGGAAAAGAGCAGGCACAAGGCTCAGGGAAGCCCCCCAAAGCTGCGAAATGGGCTTCGAGGAAGCCTAGGACCTCCCCATGGCATGCCAAGTCCCCGCGAGCAATGCCTCAGGCTCAGGCTGCACAAGAGGAATCCCTGCCTGCCAATTTGATCAACTGGTTACCTCCCTTCATCCACCCACGCAGGCCCTCGATGTGCATAAAGAAGAATCGTAATGGCATGGTTACCTATCTACAGATGCCGCTAGCCCCGGGAAAAGTCCCTGTCCTGAGTGACCCCTGCGGGAAGCTCCATGAAGTTAAATTCGATGATCAAAACTTGCGAATTACGAAGCCTTACCTGAGTTGACCCCCGCATTGTACTTCGACATAATTTACACGGACGATGGGGTCACATTCGTTCCTCAGTGCTGGGTAAGCGGATTGGCCGGATCTGGGCTCTTGAACCTTCTGCATATGCCCCACTTTGGCCATTACAATGTCATGGATCGACTAGCCCGACAGCTACTCGCCCTAATTGAAAATGGTTGCCTGTGGATTCGAGATAGGGTCCCCATAGATGTTGCATTGGTTCGTAGAATCATGGGCCTTCCCATGAACGGGCTACACCCTCTGGAGCGTGTGGGCAAGAAATATGAAGGGGACACCGCTGAATATGTCCGTAAGGCCTACCATGTGGAAAGGAATATGCGGGGCTTCGTCATAAAATCCATCAGTGACCCAGCTACGCAGATGGGTACCATATTACTAGCATGCAAGATAATGCGGAAGTGTCAGGTCGCAACCGTCCCTACCTATGTCATTCAGATAGCCGGTCAATGTGTGAAGGGGGTCTACCTCAATTGGGCCCAATACTTATGTGACGAGTTCTTAGCCAACATCCGTGAATCGCAGAAGCATGGGAAAGCCTTCTGCTATGCTTGGCTACTATTTCTTATAGCCCTTGTTGCTTGGGAAACCCCTACAGATTTGATCCTCCCTGAGCTCCCTCTAGATATGTGCGAAGGGGCCCGGTATGCCCATTTGTGGGATTCCAAGGACGCGTAGTGCATAAAAGATAACCAAGTCTTCTGGGTCCTCTTCTAGAATAGCGTGGCCGCAACCATAAATTCTTGACCTCAGTTGTCCCCCACAGTATATGAAAATTACAAGAGTATCGCAGAATTGCATGTTACCATGAACAACATTTAGATCCGCAGCCACAAGGATAAAACCTGGACGTCCCTTCCTTATATGGCAGCAGATGAGGAAATTGGTAATGTGATTGCGCTATGGCCTCCTGCCTGGAAGATAGGATTCAAAACCATCACCAGGGGCACTGCTGGTACTAGCACAATGTAGGTACCCCCACTCGTTATCACCAAGGAGACTGGAAGCACAGGGAAAGACTCAGTCGCAACCACGAAAAAGGACACAGCCTACGTAGACCACCACGAAGAACACTGAGGCTGAGACCGAGGTTGATTCGCATCTAGGCATGAAGGAAGTGAAAATCAGAGGTACGAAGTGAACAAGCAAGCCTGTCAAGGGACCCCGAAAGAAGCAGCGTGCCCAGTGGAAGGAATGAGATGAGACGGTTACGATGATGGATGGAGATCTCGAACAAATCGCAGATTCCATCACACTGGCCACAGAAGAAAAATGGGTCACTTTAGAGCAGCACCAGAAGGCTACAATCAACACCATCCAGGAAGAGATTCAAACCTTGTAGCTAAAGACAAACACAATACAGACCAGCGTGGTCTAGGGAAAAATTCCATTGGCATCTAGCAGTACAACACTAGCCATGGAAGAAAGTCATCTTTGTCCCTTACCTAGTGCCACCGTTGTGATCAGTTTGCCAGACGAAGAGATCCAGCTCCAAGAAGGTGCAGGGCTGCAGCTAAATCTTGCCAAGCTACCCCATGCAGCATTATAGGGTCTCCACACCATAGTGTCTTAGGAGATTCACCACCGAGACCAGCAAGTACACCACCAACTTGGTATGGCCAAAAAAACCATCGCATATCAAAACACAGAGGTACTCTTTGTTGTCGCACAAAAAGTAAAGCTCGAAACTCTGATCCACGAGATTGGCATAGAGGTTACAGAAGAAATCTCGACCGCAGCCACCCCCCGGGCTAAAGTGGAAGGATTGGTCACATCATTGAAGGCTTCCAAGATAGAAATACAGGTCATTAAGACACAGTTGGAGCATAAAATCTCTAACTTACAAGCCAAACTGCAGCCCGAAACACCCCTAGAGGTACGATCCCAGCGCGTTGTGCTAGTGACTGAGGCTACCAAAACCATTAGGATATATTTCTTAGGACACCTAGTTACTCGAGGATGCCATGCATCTTTGTAGTAAGATCCAACGCGATCTGGTCCTCTGGAAAATCAATCAGGACTTGCAACAAAAGGAGGAAGATTTCGAGCAGATTGTGGCTACATTAACTACCTTGGTCACTGCACAACGTTTGGCGTGATTGCGGACCAACAACACCCTCCAAGATGAGATCGAAGGACTCCAATATGAGAAGCATGTTATCAGAGAATGCTTGAAGCCTTGGGCTGCTGCAATCCTCCAACTCTCACAGGATGTTGATGGTGTTGTGAAGTGACTAACCCAAACACTAGAGAGTGTCACGGCTATGAGAGAGGGACCGACCTCACAGAAGCTTGTAGATATTTCACAGAGGGCTTTTTCTCAGAGTCAAGAAGTGTTTCCCCCATTGGTCACAGCTATCAATGCATTGCACGCGCAGGTGGAGACCCCACCACCACAGTGACTCAGGACAAGTCACAAGATTGTGTTGGGGGACTGTTTGAAAAGGGTCTCCTACAAGAGCTATGAATCTGGTCCATTTTTTTATATTTTTTATTGTATTTAGTCTAACGCAGGGGTTTTTGGGTGGGTATTGTAAAAGGATCTGAAGGATTAATGAATGCAAAATGCTGTTGAAATCTATGAATCTATTGGATCTGTGATATTTGATTATGTATGCTCTATGTCATTGATTTAAGCTGCGAAAGTACTCGTGTTACTTGTTTATACTACGATCTAGATCTGTTATGGTATGCATAATTATATATTGAGCTCCGCAAGTAACTGTGCTAAGTACTTATTTTGCGTTCACAATTGATATGAATATATTTATTAGAATTTATGCAAGAATCACTGTGATAGTTTATTTTTTTCCTATATCTATTATTCGTTGCATGGTAATGCGCACGTGGATGCGAGGGGACTGATAGATATGGGTTCTATAATATGTGATCTGATATTTTTGAAATCAGACATTGCTCTGCCTGACTTACCTACCCTCTCCCAGGGTGCGGAAACCTGGTTCTAGCACCCTCCCATACTACTTCGGGTGAGACTTTGGCCTGCGCAAGCAGGTCACTACTGAAAGGGCCAGTATTATAGGGGTTTGTTGGCAAACATTAGCCTCCAATCCTGGATCAGGACCCCTCAAGCCAACAAGTTATCAATTTTGGCATTAGATGATGACATTGATGCCATTGTCTCATCTTTATATGTAACTCTTTTTTATGATTTCAAGCTAGCTCTTTTATCAATCATATTTTCTTCTACACTTATATCTCCCCTCTACATATCTTCTAAGGTAAAGGGGTCTCTTTCTCTTAGCTAGTAGGCCATGTCTAGGTCAAATCTTTCTGGAAATTTTGCTAAGGCTAAGCCTAGTGGAGGTTTCATGTTTGGGGGAAGTATGTTGTAGACACTATTGAATCTAGTGCAATAATCTTGGATACTTTCCCCAACATTTATTTTAAGGTTGCTCTATTCTGAAAGGATTTGGAGATGGTTCTTTTTAATTTCCCATTCGTTTATGAATTTTTGGTATAAATAAGGGAGATCATTTATGCTATTTGGAGTTAAGATTTAAACCATTTTTTGGCTTCTCCTCCTAAAATTTGGGCAAATATTCTCATCTTAATGGTCTCTTATTCTATTTCCATGTAATGAAAAGCATCATCCATTTCATCTACATGTTTTTGGGTAGTAGTATATTCAGTTTGAGTGAAATGGGAATTCTTGATTGATAATCATTTCGCAAAGGAACCAGAGGTTGTGGTAACACTAATGGGGCATACCATGCTACCATGGTGGGAGAAAATGGGAGATTTACAAAAGGTGGGTTTGTGGAAGTGAAAGCGGGATGAAATGAAGTGTTTTGAACAGTGGATGTGTGGATGGGAGTGGTGGAAGTACTTGTACCAGCAAGCTGATTATGAGTAGTTTTTCTATGGAAAGAACTAAAGTGGTGGAGAAGTTGAAAGTCAGGAGGAGTGGAAGGAGATGCTTCTCTCCTAAAATTCTGCTCCAAATCTTGGGCTCAAGGTTAGATTGCTCAATATCACTATGTGACTTGGTTGTAAATAGTTTCTTTGAATGGTACAATTCAAAGTGAGGATATTTCAAGACTGTAAGGTTTTCAGGACCAAATCTTGTTCTTTGGATAGTCCTAACAGTAGTTAAATTTCCAACTCTAGAAGTTTTCCACAAAATATTTTCTGGATCATCAACTATAGTAGGAGGATTATGGTCTGGATGAGATATTGTATTGATCCTATGTGAAGCCATATTTGAAACTCAAAATTTGGAGAGGCTGAAATTTTTAAGACTTTTGTGAGAAGGTTAACCTCTCGCAGTGTTTAGTAAACTTCTAAAATATGTGTAATATCCCCAAATTTTCACATCATATTTGGAATATTAGAGTCCTTCATTTTCTTAATAAATTAAATAAATAAAAGGGTGGAGGGACCCACAAACTTCAAACATGAATAAAATCCACTTTTAATGTGTGAATGTGGATATTCTAGATCTTGATCTAAAACATGTAGTGGAGCAGCTCTATGAATGGATATCATGTATCATTTGTGAGATATATTATGGATGATGAAATAGTTAAATAAGATCATGGATATTAAATATAAAATCATAAGAATCTTTGATAGGGTCAACTGAGATCATAAGGCATCCAAAGAAGATCATTAAGCACTCATGATAAGATAGTGGAGGAAGTGATGCGTTTAATGCATGCATGATGGAGAGGGTGATCACCCCATATGAACATGATGGACGACATGGATCATGTTGATTCAGTCAACATTGACCAGATCAACAGTGCAGTCAAACATGGAGACCTTTTCCACATGTATAGCGCAGATTTGGAGTGGGCCTAGGCTATGGAAGGCTCATGTATATAATGAAGGTGAAGGCACAATGGAAGGCATGATTTGGATTATTCATCTCTTTATCTGTTTAGATCTATATTTTTCTAAGGAGATTTCTATGAAAACTTGGGTTGTTTAGCAGAGTTTGTAGGGTGTTCCCAAGCAATAATCCCACCTCTTTCTTTGAGTAGCTCTAGAAAGATGATTGTTCTTCATTCCATATTAGGCATTGGTGCCATCTTCAGGAGGTTGTTTCTAGAATTCAGCTAGGAAAGCAGTGGAGGATTCATCCTACCACTTTTTTCTTCAGATCTAGCCTTTGACGAGCAGCAGTTCTATTTCCAACATTTAGGCCTTGGGGTTTCACCTCCATGCAACAGAAGTCCCTTCAAGGATTGCATAGTCCAGTCCTGTAGATCTATTGGAGGAAGGAAGTTTCCAGTATTTCAGCTGGAAATCTTGTGAGGGATAACCTCCTCACATTAGATGTATTGTTTCCATCACTTAGGAGTTGATTTGACACATCTAGAAGAAGGCTAAGGATCCTCCCTCTATGACAGTGTATTTTTATGAAGTTTTTGTTCATCCAACATATATTTTCAGTGGAGGATATTGGAGGATCTAGATCTTGAGATTTCAGCCCAAGGATCTACTAAAGGGATCAACCCTTCTTGCATAGATTTGATTTTACATCATTGCATCCATATTATTATCAGATCTAGCTTCAGATCTTCTTTCCTAGCAGCATATATGTGAAGCCCTAAGGGGAAGGTTGTCTTAGACTTACAGATCTAAGAAACCCCTCCTAGGTTATCTTGGGAATCCATCATAGAGTCCAGTTCTACAATTTCAGCATCATCGGAGCTCTCATTTTTCCTAGATCTAAATTTTTATCTTATAGGTAGTTGCAGTCCCTATATTTGTAGTAGGGACAATGCAATATACCTTCCAGCAGAGCAAAAATTACGCAGTCCCTCTTGGGATATCATTGCAGGTTCATTCTAGGCTACTTTTGTGGCTTGAGTGTCTCATATTTTGAGCACTGTTGTACTTTCTTTTCCCCCTCCAAATTAATAAAATGGCTTAGCTATTTCTGTGCATTCTACTATGTATTTAGATCTATAGTTTACTTTTCTACAGTTCTTATATTGTGTTTTAGTATTACTGCATTCTCCCTTTTTGGATATTACAATATGGGACTAGGCTTCTAAACTTCTTTAGGACTAATTTGATACAATATTAAGGGAATCTAAAAGAACTAGTGAAGTAAATAGGCCTACTGGGGCTAATGGAGCTGCCAGGTGGAAATTTTTAGTTGTTTTGAAGGTAATTGTGTGTGGTCCACCACCAATAATTAACAAAAAACCAGTCTAGAGATGTTTTTCAGGGTTTTCTGAGCTTCTTTTCTGTAGCTCTAAGGTTTGTAAGAGTTTTATACACCTTAATCATCATTTATCTAAGATGGTGAAAAAAAAAATGTCTACTCTTGGCTATCAGTTTGATTTTCTTAAGCTTAACTAAGGTTTGAATGAGTGTATAAGAGTTTCTTAAGCTACTATGTACTCAGTCCCACCGTGATCGCCAAAATGTTGGAGTCCCGTGATTTGGCAGATTGGTATACCAAATGACAAGGCAACATGGAACCAGTCTTTAGAGTTCTAGGGCCTAGCCTTCCTAGACTCAGAGAGGGATATCTCTATTTTTTTTGCAAGGGATATGAACTTGTTTTCTTTGTAGGGTTGATTTTAGGCTAGTTATTAAGTGTTAGTTTTTGTTGTTTGTTTTGGTTGGACATAATGATCAAGAAGCATAGGTAGAATGAGGAAATCTCCGAGTCATTGGGAAATGGAGTCAAATGGAAGTCATGATAAGTCCATCAGTGGATCGGGGAGTATCATAGGTGAAATCTAACTTGGCTAGTGGATCTTCAAGTTTTAAGGGGGTTTATGAGATGGACATCAATTGTAAGAATGAAAAGTAGGGTAAATGGAAATTAAGAATCCTTTATCATATGTACTTCTCAAAAAAGGGACTTCATATATCACAAGAAAATAAAGAGGCAATCAATAGAAAGGGAAAACCATAAATTCTACAATCCACATTTTAGCAAGTAATAATTCAAGAAAAATTTTACAATGAAATATAGAAGGCAAGAAACTCATTTAGCTTCTAGTGATTTCATCTTCAAGGACAGAAAATATTTAAGGCACACATATAATTGTAATCAGAGAAGAGGGAACTCCTAAACATCCTTGATTATAATTATGAAGATCTCTAAAACAATTATTTAAGCAAGTACAAAGGGTATGATCGAAACAAAGCCTCTTTGACAGACTTTAAAGAATAGTACTTTAGAGACAGACTTCAAAAAAAAGTGTTTAAGTGGTAGAAAGTAAGCAGGGAAAACCATAAATCATGCTTGAAACCAACTATATTCAACTATTTATGAAATAAACAGGCTTAGGGGGGGTCCAGAGAGCAATTAATAATTCTCTTAAATGTCCTAGCAGAAGAAAACATTAAGGCAGTGAAGAATAAATAGAATTAAGGTGCTTTCAAAAGACATTTCATAGCCTAAAACTTTTATTCTACTGCAACATAGAAAGGTGGAAACATAATGAAAACAAGAAATAACAATAAAAAATATAAGCACTTCACCAACAACCAAGCTCAGTGATCCAGTGATCTAGCCTCCTCCATCAACAAAAAAACCAAAACATCCACAAGTTCCAAGGCTTCAATTTCTTTTCAACTTCCAAGAGACTATGTTTTACTTCAAAGAGTCATCAAATGCCAACAATATAATGAGTTCAGATACAATATTTATGCTGCAAATGAGGAGGTGAAGCCTAATATAGGGTTTTAGTATCATTTATTACAGAGTAAGTGCATTCCTAACCTTGAAGACCATGCAAGGCTCAAGGCAGGAATATCTACAGCTACTTCTCTGTTTTAATAACTTCTATCTTAACTTCTAAGGATAAATAGGTTAATGTGTTATCTTTAAGGCTTATTCATAACTTCTTACAATAGCTGTTTGTCAGATAAACATCTATGATTCAGCCCAATAACTGCCTAATTATTTTTAAAGGAAACAAAGCACTTAGGTGGCTAAAAATATCCTTGAGTGGAATAACTGTTGTGAACTGAGTCATTCGAATTTATCCTGGGTTAATATGTCATTTTTCTATTTTTAATCCCTGTTTTAAGCCTTAAAACTCTGTCTTTGTGCTTTGTTGTCTGTTCTTCTAATATTTTTTTTGTTTATTTTGATCTTTTTCCTTTATCCCTTTAATCACTAACTGTCTTCACTTTCTGTCTTAATCTCTGGGTTGTAAATTAATCTCCTTGATTTTATTTTTGAGATGAGAATAACCCTTTAATCTTTCTTTCCTTCTTCACTACTTCTTTTGATTTTTGTTATCATAAAATATGACCCTGATAGGCTACTCATCAAGTAGAATCTGAGAAACTCTTTCAAACCAATCTTTTAGCTGAGGCTTAGCCTCCTCAGCCTAAGAGGGCTCTCTCAAAGGTTAATGATATAAGATATATATAGATGGCTAACTCTGTGGTTTGTGATTTTGTATGTTTATAGGTTGAAAGATGAAGGCTTAATACCATTGGGCTATGGAGTCAACAAGTTAGTAGATTCAGTGGCAAGATCTCTTGACATGGAAGCTGAGAAAAATAGGGTTTTTAACAAAGATAATTCACCCAATAACATAGGTCAAAATAGTCATTCCATTACTAAAGTAAGTCATAGCACAGGGCTATGAATTCTGAGTAATAGTATGGAAATCTACTACTAGTGTTTCAAGGGTAGTTTACTCACAAGATACAGGAAAATCACAGTCATCCTATTACTAAAGGAAGTCAGAGCACATGGTTGTGAATTCTGAGTAATAGTAATAAGATCTACTACAAGTAATTTAAAGTAAAATATAGATTAAGAAAACATTAAACCCCATGAGAAACTCAGATATGTCAAGAACAAAAAACCTCTCTTTATTACTGATTATAGTCCATAACATAAAGCAGTAGCTGGGCCAAAAAGTCTCCAACCCATATGAATTCGACCTAATGCTTTATATAGAGCATTTAAAATATTGGATTCCGTTATCCATCATTATGAGAATTTGAATTCTATCCTTGACACCTATTATATTCATCAAACAAACTATTAATTACAAGCTGACAACTAACTGTCTTTCAGGAGTCCTAATACAAATAGGAGTGAAACTCCTAAACATGTTTGAAAAAAAAACTATCTAAACCTTTAATGCTTCCTTTGACACCTACAACCTCATGAGGTAGAATTTGGATGATGCCTTTAGTAATGTTATAAAACCTGCTGATTCATGACCCAACTGACTTAAAAACCAGGAGACAGAGTTCCTGCTTTTTAGCCCCTTAACCTTCATGCTTATCTTCAAGCAGCTTTGCTGGTCTTGATGACTATTTCATATATGTGGCCTATGTTAAATTGTCATTAAAACTTCAATCTTCCACCTGTGCAAAAATAAATCCTCGAAAAAATGGAAAAGAGAGGGAATATGACTGCACTATGAAATTAACTTGTTTTTGTAGCGCAGCTTTTTATACCGCTGTAAAAACATTCCTTTGACCATTATTTTTCTTGCATTTCAACCTGAAACTTCATTTGTGATATTTCTCTTTCCATTTTCAATACTAAACTATGAATACCAGTAGCCCTTACCACCAAAATACATCTATAAAGTGCTAAAAGTTCACTTTCAGCAGTTTCGTAGCACACTACGAAACTTCTGTGTATGCTCTTTTTTAACACAGTTTTCAAAAATTTAAAGTTTGGGGATTCTCAAAATTTCATAAGGACTGGTATGATCACCAAAAATCGAAAAAACTTAACTTTATAAGATGTTCTTCTTCAAAAATGATCTTCTTCTTAATATCAAAACTGATTTAAGATTTATCTTTTACTACACTTTTTCATCTGAAAAATAGATGTTGAGACAAAGCTTTTATCTTCTCACCCATAATTTATTTTCAAAAAATGGAGGAGGATTTTGGAGACCATTCTGTCTTGAACAAAAACCTCTTTTTTTTTTTTTTAAATACCTCTCCTACTGCCCAAAAACTGTCTTTGAACAACCTATGTAAAACTGGAAAATTCTGATTTCTAAAAATATGGCTTCAAAGAAAGCCTTGTATCTCCCAACTAGTAACACTTGTGAGAAACGTGAGATAGCTTATTGTAGCTGGATATTTTATGAAGAGAAATTTCCTTCAGAATTTCAAAAGACCTTTTCTTGTGGCCATAAACTGATCTTGAAGTGAACTACTAAAACCAGAAAGCAGATTTTTTCTCTCAATGACTTTCAATAGTTTCGTAGCGCACGTTGAGTCATCAATTTCTCCCACCTCATAATGAATTTAAAGAAAATGAGAGAGGTTTTTGTATTTAGGTATGTCAGGAAGAAAAAACTCTTTCATTTTTCAAAAATGAGTTTTTCAGTTGCTCAGGAACCCCCTTGGAAGTTGACTAATAAAAACCAAAAAAACAGGGTTTTTGCCTCATAGTGCGCTACAGAAACATGTTGTTTTCGTAGCGAAAATCACCTTTTTTGAACTAGATGCGCTACGAAAATGTGGATTCCTATATTATTGCAAAAATATAACCAAAAAATTCATGGCATGACCCCTAAATGAAAAATATGACCTATTTTACCATAAAGTGAACCTAAAGGACTTTATTTGAAAATGAAAACTGACCTTTTAAAACTTCTAAATGGATGATGGGATCTTTAAACCATGGAATAAGACTTCTAAAATTTATTTGGAAATTAAAGATGACATTTTTTAGACTCAAAGCCTATCACTTACCCTTTTAATCATGAAATGAATTAAAACCTATCTAAGACCTACTTGAAATCATGACCAAAAGTAGAGTTGACACAATGATGTTTTGATAATTTTTGGGTGATAACAATGGCTCCACTTGGGATAGTGTGCCCCTGTGGTACACTAAGAACCAATAGCTCTAGTGCTGCTATCCATCCTTTAAAATAAAACTCTGAAATTCTACCCAATCTACTTCAAAATTTTATGGTCTTCACCTTAGGCTCAAGTTTGATGGTCTCTGCAAGAAGCACTCAAACTATACCTACTAAAAATGCTCAGTAAACCTACCTTGAGATTATTTTCACATTCCTACCTACCTACCCTATCAGCTGCAATCTCCATTTGTAACTCAAGGAACATGAAACTTCCAATGAAGCCAGTCATTGATCTGATCTGACACTTGAATCTCTTGACTATGCTTGAGGCAAAAATAAACTTGATACTGAAATAATCGAGGCAGCATGAGATATATCTGATCTTCAAGATGAAAATATAACTGGAAATCTAAACAGTAAATCTTTTCCATTTAATTAGTTATAGAACCATAGAAGACATAATCTATTTGAAACTTCTCATGACATTCTAAGACTTTGGACCACACATACATGCTTTGATCAACCAGATAAGACATTAGTTGTGTGCTCTGAAACTGCTTTTCAAATTAATTTTCAAAAATATTGCATTCTTACTCAATCTCAAAGGAGAAAGGTAGAAACACTCTCTGTTTGTGTTCTGTCATAGAAATATTTTGAAAAGAATGATCATGATCATGAATACTATATGATTGAATTTTACCTTGTAAGCCTTTAATGTCATTCTCAATGTTCTTAGAAAATTCATCCAAAAATGTCATCTTATGTTCTATCTTGCACTCAAATGATTTTGGATAAGAAGACAAGGACAAAGAAAAATTTTCATCTATTTCTTCATTAGTATGATCATCATTCCATTGTTTGAAACCTTGAATTGAAGGAGAGTTTGCCACCAACTCTGTTATGTCTATCCATTCCTCCAAAAACATAAGCCAAAAGTCTGCAAATAACTTAATATATCTGACAGGAAAAATTTCAATCCACTCTTTACATTTCCCTTGAAATAAATCATAGAACAACATAATGCAAACATCTTCATGTTTGAATCGAAGAAGCTCAGTAAAATCATAGAAATCTGATATATGCTTCAAAGTTAAACTCAAATCTTCTCCATTGTATTTTGGACCATTCCTTAAAAAATATGTATCCTTGGGAAAATGATTTGGGAAACCATGAATTCCTGAAAAATGTATGCATGCATACCTTGAAATAAGAATGGTAGCATCTGAGTTCTTCATAACTCCAGTGGAGTCACCATGAATCTATGAATTTTGAATTGTTCAACAATGGAGTTGCCAAGGTAGTTCTGTATCCTCGAACAGATTATGAGCTCTTGCTACCTTCAAAAGTTCAGCTTCTTGATTTTGGGAATGAATAATCTTCAGGCTCCTGGCAGACGCACCAAAATTTTATCACAAAATCTGACCCTGATAGGTTGCTCATCAAGTAGACTCTGAGTAACTCTTTCAAACCAATCTTTTAGCTGAGGCTTAGCCTCCTCAGCCTAAGAGGGCTCTCTTAAAGGTTAATGATATAAGATATAGATAGATGGCTAACTCTGTGGTTTGTGATTTTTTATGTTTATAGGTTGAAAGATGAAGGCTTACTACCATTGGGCTATGGAGTCAACAAGTCAGTAAATTGAGTGGCAATATCCCTTGACATGGAAACTGAGACAAATAGGGTTTTTAACAAAGAAAATTCACTCAATAACATAGGTAAAAATAGTCATTCCATTACTAAATGAATTCAAATCATAGGGTTATGAATTCTGAGTAATAGTATGGAAATCTACTACTAGTGTTTCAAGGGTAGTTTGCTCACAAGATACAGGAAAAACACAGTCATCCCATTACTAAAGGAAGTCAAAGCACATGGTTGTGAATTCTGAGTAATAGTAATAATATCTACTACAAGTAATTTAAAGTAACATATATATTAAGAAAACATTAAACCCCATGAGAAACTCAGATCTGTCAAGAAGAAAAAACCTCTCTATATTACTGATTATAGTCCATAACATAAAGCAGCAGCTGGGAAAAAACGTCTCCAACCCATATAAGTTCAACCTAATGCTTTATATAGAGAATTTACAATCTTTGATTTCATGATCCATCATTAGGAGAATTCAAATTCTATCCTTGACACCTATTCTATTCATCAAACAAATTATTAATTACAAGCTAACAACTAACTGTCTTTTAGGAGTCCTAATACAAATAGGAGTGAAACTCATAAACATGTTTGAAAACAAACTTATCTAAACCTTTAATGTTTCCTTTGATAGCTGCAACCTCATGAGGTCGAATTTGGATGATACCTTTAGTAATTTTATAAACCCTGTTGATTCATGACCCAACTGTCCTAAAAACCAGGAGACAGAGTTCCTGCTTTTTAGCCCCTTAACCTTCATGCTTATCTTCAAGCAGCTTTGCTGGCCTTGATGAATGTTTCATATATGTGGCATGAGTTAAATTTTCATTAAAACTTCAATCTTCCACCTATGAAAAAATAAATCCTTGAAAAAATGGAAAAGAGAGGGAATATGATTGCACTACGAAAACAGCTTGTTTCCGTAGTGCAACTTTTTATACCACTGTAAAAACATTCCTTTGACCATTATTTTTCTTGCCTTTCAACCTAAAACTTCATTTTTTATCTTTCTCTTTCCATTTGCAATATTAAACTCTGAATAACAGCAGCCCTTACCACCAAAATACATATATAAAGTTCTAAAAGTTCACTTTCAGCATTTTCGTAGCGCACTACGAAACTGTTGTGTATGCTCTTTTTTAACACAAATTTCAAAAATTTAAGTTTGAGGATTCTCAAAATTTCATAAGGACTGGTATGATCACCAAAAATCAAAACAACTTAACTTTATAAGATGTTCTTCTTGAAAAATGATCTTCTTCTTAATATCAAAACTGATTTAAGATTTATCTTTTACTACACTTTTTCATCTGAAAAATAGATGTTGAGACGGAGCTTTTATATTCTCACACATAATGTATTTTGAAAAAATGAAGGATTATTTTCAATACAATTCTGTCTTGAACAGAAACCTCTCTTGGTTTTTTGAAATACCTCTCCTACTGCCCAGAAATTGTCCTTGAACAGCCTGTGTAAAACTGGAAAATTCTGATTTCTGAAAATATGGCTTTAAAGAAAGCCTTGTATCTCCCAACTAGTAACACTTGTGAGAAATGTGAGATAGGTTATTGTAGCTGGAGATTTTATGAAGAGAAAACTCCTTCATAATTTCAAAAGACCTTTTCTTGTGGCCTACAACTGATATTGAATTGAACTACTAAAACTAGAAAGCATAGTTTTTCTCTCAATGACTTTCAGCAGTTTCGTAGTGCAAGTTGAGTCATCAATTTATCACACCTCATAATGAATTTAAATAACCTGAGAGATTTTGTTGTATTTAAGTATATTAGGAAGCAAAACCTCTTTCAATTTTCAAAAATGAGGTTTCCATTGCT
Organism: Pinus albicaulis; assembly: GCA_034641835.2. Taxonomy (NCBI): domain Eukaryota; kingdom Viridiplantae; phylum Streptophyta; class Pinopsida; order Pinales; family Pinaceae; genus Pinus; species Pinus albicaulis. The sequence goes on along the minus strand of JAXQQM020060288.1, from coordinate 17,165 downwards.
CAGGAAACCCCTTGGAAGTTTACTACTAAAAACAGAAAAACAGGGTTTTTGCGTCATAGTGCGCTAAGAAAACAGGTTTTTTTCGTAGCACAAAACACCTTTTTTGAACTAGCTACGCTACAAAAAGGTGGAAAAATGTATGATTGCAAAAATGTAACCCAAAAATTCATGGCATGACCCCTAAATGAAAAATATGACCTATTTTACCATGAAGTGAACCTAAAGGACTTTATTTGAAAATGAAAACTGACCTTTTAAAACTTCTAAATGGATGATGGGATCTTTAAACCATGGATTAATACTTCTAAAATTTATTTGGAAATTAAAGATGACATTTTTAAGACTCAAAGCCTATCACTTACCCTTTCAATCATGAAATGACTTAAAACCTATCTAATACCTCCTTGAAATCATGACCAAAAGCAGAGTTAACACAATGATGTTTTGAGAATTTTTGGGTGATAACAACTGTAATTGTATTTTGTGTGCAGGGGAGGTTTCTTCGTGGTATGAGGGTTTATAACCCATCGAGGATCATGCTTAATTGAGGGTAAACCTTTATGGAAACCCCCTAGCTTTCTTTTATGTGATTTTACTTCTCGGATCATCATCCAGAGTTTAATTTGATCATTTCTTGACCATCGGAATGCCCCTTGGGCATCCCACCATTAAACCTGCACATAACAAAACACATGTTAGCTTTAAAACTTGTGAGGAGTGGTAAGACTGCATTTTTTTGGGGTTTTGAATTGTCGGGGTTTGCTTGCAGAGGAGGAGAAGGTGTAGGAGCATGGTTCTGAAGGCAAAACCTGGGAAAATTCAAAGGGGGATGAAAATATTTGCACGAGGAGGGAGAAAGCGGTTTCGGAAAACTGGAGTAGTTTATCGTACGAGTGGAAAGTGGTAATTGGTTTTGGGCTGAACGCACGTGATTCCCTTAGGAAATCGACAAGTTTCCGGCAGAAAACTCCCTATTTCTCGCGGGTTAAGGGTTATTAAACCCATTGCAATTTTCTATGCGATGTAATTTTTAGGCCATAAGATCTTAGGTGATGAGCTCTACAGTGCAGAACAATCTGGGGAGTGGTGAGTAGGTTTGGAGGGTGGAGCCCGAGACAGATGGTGCAATTTGAATGGTCGATGGGGTTAGTGGAGAGTGGGGTCAGGCGCGAGGTGATGTGGGGTTTGATTTATGGATGGGGAGGGAAGCGACTGTCGTCGGATTGGGGTCCAGGGATTTTGATCGATGGTGCGTTGTGGCCCAATGAAACAACGGTGCGGTGAGGGAAAGCAGGACGCACACTTTAATTTTTTCAAAGGTTAGGGGCCTTTTTATAAGGTTTTCGAGGAGTATAAAAATAAAGGGGCAAAGGTATTTTTAAATAGGGGAAGGGGCTAGAAAACAGGCGGAGGCCACAGTCTCATGTGTGGAAGGGGCTAGATCCTTTAACCAGAAAGGGGCTTAAGGCCTGGTTTATACAAAGGTCGGGTTTATAACATACAAATAGGGTTTTTATGGTAATTAAAAGGGCTCAATAGGTTAAATTTTAACCTTAAACAATGTAAAAAGAGATTTTACATTATTTAACAAAGTTGTTTAGGAAAATGATGAATGAGGGGACTTATGAAGGTTTTGAGAAGGGAAAATGGGCTTTTCAAAGGAAAAGGGCTATAAATGTGGGTGAGCATGATGAAATGAGGAAAATAGGCCTAAAATGATGAAGCCTTTCTTTGCAGCGAAAGGGCATACCTTTAGGAGACAAAGAGAAAAATATAGTGAAAAATAGTTAAATTTAGGATGATGAAAGCAGTGAGATTTCTAGAACTCACAACACTTCTCAAATGTTGTTTCTAGAAATCTAGGATTACAACTTAGTCATATTTTGATATCAGCAAAAGTTACTGATGACTAACACATATTTATCATTCCTACTGAGAAATGAATACCTGGTACACTATTTTATGCGCAGAGAACCTGAAAAAAGCCATTGCAGATGTTCTTAAAACCACTGGAATATTTAGGTCGACTTCCAGATACCTTCAAAAGCCATCAAAACCTGTCTGATGCCTCAAAACCTATTTTAAAGACCAAAATACCTGCACAAATAGGTATTCTTCACAAAAAACGACTTGTTTATCATTTTGAAAGGAGTTTTCTGAAGGAATTAAACCTAGTAAAACCTACTTATCCACATAAAGCCTATATTTTCCTGTAAAAGAAAATTCATTGCAAAAATCCTGATAAACCCTGTTTTGATACTACAAACTGGTTTTTTAAATTAGAAATTTAATATTTTTAGTCTTTGCATACCTAGAAAAAACTTTGTTTCTATCCAGAAATCCTTTACAAAATATCCCCAACCCTTATGTGCCCAATTTGAACCAATTTCAGTCCAATATTATCCAAAAAAGGCATTAAAACGCTGGTTTTATCATTTTAATGTCCCTGTGAAACTCGGAAATCTAGTTTAAAAGTCAAAATTGAAGGTTGAAAGCCAAGAAAAAGGAAAGTGTATGCCTATTTCTGTTAAAGGAACCTCTATCAAAGTAAAAAACACTTTTATAAACAATTTAAACTTACAGAAGAGTTCAAAAAAGTCCAAATACAGAGTTTCAATTATCCAGAAAGTCTAAAAGATATCAAAATCAAATCCAGCAGTGTCTTCCAAGACTGCAATTATTGTAAAACATTGAACATACACCCTTAGCAGATGTGGATTAAAAAATAGCAGATCTAGTCATAAAATTTAATTTGTTACACCTCCATTGCTGGAGTTACAAAAAGTCATTAGATCAAGTTGAAGAAGTCCAAATTTGGGAGTCAACCCTACCCAAATATGTTTTTTTACTCACCCATCAATGTCCAGAGGTTATTAGGATGTGTGAGACTTATTATTCACCTGAACAAAGAGCAATGGTAAATTCAAATAAAGAAGTGTTATTCACAATTACTGATGAGTCAATAAACTAGATGCTATAGCTCAAACCAGACCCCAATGCAGTTTGCTTATCAATAGAAGCACTCACCAAGCTTTACATTGGTCTTGATTTTCCCAAAAGGTTTCAAATTTTCCAATTATTCATGCCTTTACATGTAAAAATTCCACAAATAAACCCTCCTTACTCTACTTCCAAATTTCCTGAAGGGTCTAGGCATGTCATATCCATGTTTTCCTTTATCTTGGGGTATTTTATAGATGAGCATATATATGAGTCAATCCTAGGTTCTTTATCTACTTTTGCATCAGGACAACCTCCTTTTGTCATTTTCAATTATGTTGAATACATAGTCTATAATGTCCATGATCAGCTTGTCAAATTGACATCTGAAGGAGTATTTAGGTATACATCCTTTATTTTGCACATGTTCTTATATTTCCAAGCAGACAAGTTTCCAATAACACTTCAGAAGCTTAATATAGAAGAGAACCCACTTTCAGTCATATTTTGGACTTCTTTGATTAGAAAAGAGTCCACAGAGTTCAGTTATGTAGATTTTACAGATTACTTTATTCATCCATTGATAAATATGTTAACAAACACAATATAGCCAAGAATCATTGATGAAATAAAGAAAGTTCTACATCTATCAAAGTAAACTAAAACAGGAGATTGGTACTTTTATCAGAACCATATAGAAATCAGAGTTTTTGGGTCCAATCTTTTACCCTATAAACTACCTAAGTATGTGCCATTACTTTTATCTTGGTGTACATCAGGAAAATCCTCAATTCATTCAATCAATTTTTTGGTAGCCAAGAATAAGACCCAATTTATGTTGAAAAATCAGATAGGGCCCTTCATTTGTAATCATAGATATGCAACACTAGAAGCCGCAAAACAATTGCTGGAGTACAAATTTGATTTTAGCTTCTTATGGAATTATGATCCACAGGGAATTATCAAAAAAATGAGGGTTAAGTGAAAACTGACACCTTATATTCATGACAAAAGGCTAAAAATTGAACAATATGCTAATCAAATAGAGTGGCTAGAAAAAACCTTGATTGAAGCAGTAAGACAGGGTGATACTAGTCATGCCTTGGAAGTTGTAAATAAAGGAGAGAAAGTTACTAAGAGAGTCATAGAAGAATGTAATTACACTGCCGAGAAAACCACTGAGACTAGGTTTAAAATCAGGTATAACAAAAATCCTAAGCTCAATTCAGTTTATAAAAACAAAGACACCATAGAAGTGGAAGATACAGATGTTTAAGAGACAAACACAAATGCAGCTACAGTCATTACAAACGAGCCAGCCATAGAGATTATTAATAAAGAGCATCCTAATAATTCAAACACACAGGTAATAGATAAACAATAGAGTAAACATTGTTACCGATGAAATAGGTAACCTGACCTCAAAAAGGGAACTCTAGCCCAAAAAGACTCAAAAAACATGAAAAAACACCCCAAAAACAAAAAAGCGTATTCCAAAATGCACTTGGTTTTTTTTGAAGGTCAAATTTCAACATTTTATAAAATTATGCTAAAACAAAATTGTTTCTTGAAAAAAGGATTGAAAAAGCACCCTCAAAACAAAACCAGTTGATGCTGGAATAACAAAAAAAAAAAATTGTGTCATATTTTAGACATTTTTAAAAATAAAATAACAATTTTAAATTTTTAAAATTCAAACATTAAAAAAAACCTAAAATATAGGAAAAAATTAAATTTAAAAAATAAAAACATTTTAAAGCTTAAAATTTAAAAATAGGAATAAAAAAATAAAAATAAAAACAAAATAAAAATTTTAATTCAAACATTAAAAAAAAAAACCTAAAATTTAAAAAAAAATAAATAAAAATAAATAAAAATTAAAATTTCAAAATATATAGAAATAAAAAAATAAAAATATTAAATTAAAAAAAAAGGTTAAAAAAAAGAAAGAAATTATAAAAAATAAAATATAGAATTTAAATTTAAAAAAGAAAAAGAAAAAGAAAAAGAATAAAAATTAAAATTAAAATTAAAAATTAAATTTAAAGAAATATACTAAATTTTAATAAATTTAAAACTAAAAAAAAAAAAAAAAAACATTATTTAAATTAAAAGTAAAAAAATTAAAAATTAAAAATGAAAAATAAAATACAATAAAATATTAAATTTAAAAAAATATATATTAAAAAAACAAAAAAAATTTAAAAAATAAATTAAATTTAAATTATAAAAAATAATATATATATATATATATATATATATATATATATATATATATACACGAACTTAAATTAAAAATATATATATTAGATTTTATTAAATAAAAAAAAAATTTAATATTAAAATAACAAATTAAATTTAAAAAAAAAATATATTAAATTTTAATAAATAAATGAATAAACAAATAAATTTTAAATATAAAGAAAAAAAAAACATTGTTAACATAAAAAGTTAAAAAACTTTAAAAATCAATTAAAAATGAAAAATTGAAAAACATAAATTAAAAAAAATATATATTAAATAAAAAATAAAATAAAAAAACAAATTAATTTGAAAATATTAATTTTAATTAAAAAAAAAAATCAAAATTTAAAAACACAATTTTAACTGAAATAAAAAAAATATAAAAATTTTATGTAATTAAAAAAATAATAATAAAAAATAAAAATAAAAACATTAAATTCAAATAAATTTAAAAAAAAATACAAAATTTATTAAATTTTAAAAAATTGAATGAAAAAACTAAACATAAAATTTAATAATAAAAAAAAAATATGAAAAAAAAACACAAAACTTAATAAAAATTATTAACAAAATTTAGAAAAAAAAATTAAAAACAAAAAATATGAATAAAATGAAAAAAAAAAAACAAAAAATAAAGAAAAAAACAAAAAAAATTAAAACAAACTAAATTTCAAATATAAAAATTAAATTAAAAAAATGCTAATTTTAAATTTTTTGAATTTAAAAAAAATCAAATTAAAAAAAAAATATTAAAAATATAAAAAAATAAAAAGAATTTTTTGATCGTGGTGGCGCCGCTAATTGGCCTCCCGCCCAGGTGGCGGCGGAGGCCGATTCTAAGAATAGTCCTCCCGTGGTGGGAGGGCGATTCCGGGAATCACCCTCCCGTGGAATCAGAATCGCCCTCCCGTGGAATCGCCCTCCGCTGCCACCTGGGCGGGAGGCCAATTGACGGCGCCACCACGATCAAAAAATTCTTTTTTTTTTAATTTTTTTTAATTTTTAATCATTTTTTTTTTTTTTAATTTGATTTTAATTTATTTATTTTTTATTTTTTATTTTTAGTTTTCTTTTTTAATTTTTTTTTTAATTTTTAATATTTTTTAATTCGTAACATATATTTTTATTTTATTTTGTTTTTAATTTTTTAATAATTTTTTTTTTTAATTTTTTTTTTTGGTTTCTATATATATATATATATATAAAATTAAAATTTTTTATTTTAAATTTAATTTGTTTTAATTTTTTTTGTTTTTAATTTTTATTTTGTTTTTAAATTTAATATTTTAGGTTAATTATTTTTTAAAATTTACAATTTATTTATTAAATTTATTAAATTTTAATTTAATTTAATTTTTTTTTTTAATCTTTTAGTTTATTTAGTTTTTCATTTTTAAAATTTATAAATTGTTTCATTAAAAAAAAAATAGCAAGTTTATTGATATTTGTGTTTTAATTATTTGCACGTGGTTTTTTTCATTTTTTTTGTTTTTTAATGATAGTTTTTTTTTTTTAATTCTTTTATTTTAATTTTCTTTTTCAATTTTAAATTTTGTTTTTTTTGTTAATTTTAAAATTTGTATTTTTTTTCTTCTTATTATTATTTTTTAAATTTAATTTTTTCTTTTTTGTATTTTATTTTTTTTATCTAAATTTTGATTTTGTAAGTTTAATTATTTTTCAATTTTCTATTTTAAATTTTTTTTTTAATTATATGGTTTTTTTAATAACTTAGAAAAAAATGTTTTTGATGTTTTTTAATTTTTTAATTTTTTTGATAATTTTTGTTTTTTTTCTTTAAATTATGTGTTTTTTTTCAAATTTTGTCATTTCTTTTGATATAATTTTCGAATATTTTTTTTTTTTTTCTTTTATTTATTTATTTTTTAATTTTTTATTTTTACGAGTTAACTTTGTTTTTTTTTACATTTTTATTGGTTTTTATATATATATTTTTATCTAAGTTTTGTGTTTTATTACCAACATGAAAATCACCACTCTAAAAAAAAAGGTTGATGCTGCATCAATACGTTTCAAAATTAGCATGAAAATCACAGCTCTAAAAAAAAAAAGTTGATGCTGCATCAATACGTTTCAAAATTAGCATGAAAATCACTAACATTTTAAAACAAATATTCATACTTCATAAATAAAAATATTAGAGTGTTAAAAATGTGCACAAAAAAAGGGTGATTCTGCATCACCACTTTTCAAAATCGGGTGCTTTTTATGCTACCAAAAAAAAGTAGGTAACAGTTTGGTTACCTATTTCATTGGTAACAGTGTAGTATGGAGGCATCCCTCCTTGCCTCCGATAAGGATAAATATATTGACATCAGGGAGAAATATAAGCAAATAAAGACAAAGAATGAAGGAATAAAAAATGAGATCTATTCTCAATATTTAAATTAAACACCAGGAATCCAGAATAGACTTCGATTAGCTTTTGATTATTCAAATAAGAAGCTGATTATGTCAGTACTTCAACCAATATTTAAGACTCCCAAAACAGTGGAAGATTACAAAAAAGTTGATCTTGAAGTGCCAACAGAAAGTATCCATGCATTAGATCAAATTGAATTTCACAGGAAAACTTCTGAGATGTTTTATTCTACCATGACTACAAAGGCCATGAGTGTCTGAAAACTCCAGAACACAATAATAAATATGAGAGATCAAATGAAAGTTGAAAAGGCTTCCTCATATGCTAAAGATCTTAGGATTAAGTCTTTAGAAGAATTGGTTATTCAAGTAGGATATGATCCTGCCAATGTGAAAGTTGCAGAAGAGTTAGTGAAGAAAAAAAATGATGATATTGCAATAATGAGGAAACAACTCAAGCTTCCTCTAACTGAACATCCACAAGCCAAAGAAATAGCATTGGAAATACTGAGAGGGGGATTTCTTTCAATTAGAGCATTAGTTAATCTTCAATATTATCAGTGTTTGTACAATGATAGTAGCAAACAAGAGGAACACAAATGCACACAATTTTTAAGGTGGAAACCCACTCCGGGACAAAAACCACCTAATGTTTTTCTAATAATTCTTTAATATTCAACTCCAATTGAAAATAAAGCTCCAACTTCCTAGAATCTAGAAAAGCATTCTTCTCCAGCTCCCACTGGATGGATGCTCCAATGCTCGAGATTCTTCAGTAGTCAACTGAATGGATGCCCCAACACCCAATGAGCTACAACTCACCCTAGCACCACCCTACCACCCTATAGAAGAATAAAAGAAGAATGGACTCCCGTACCAGGGAAAATGGTCCACTTTACAATGATATAGAATGATGTAGAGAAGAAGATATACTAGACCATAACCCCAACTTTGACACAACCACCTAATGATGATCCTAGACCTCCCAACACTGCCTCTTCAACCCTTGGCAGATAGACACTAGTACAAATTTTACAATAATGTATTTACAATGACTTAGTACAATGATACCTTTACAATGATTGTATGCAGTGCTGCCCACTTGATGACTTCATAGGATGAAGTTCTTGATGTTGTTATGCACCTTGGTTGATGCTATTTTCATGCTACCCTCTGCTGCACCTTGCTTTGCTTTGCTGCCCTAGAAAATCTGGTCCTTTGCAACCCTTGACAACACATGATCTAGCTTTTTCTTTGCCTTCTAGGAGCTCAATATTGAATCTGGTGTTTCTCTGTTATTTCAGATCCTCAATATCTGATTTTTAGTCTTATAGTGGTCCTCTGAGTCTTCTTTCCAATGCCATAGGTCTGACCTAATTTGGATTCTTTAAGAGAGAGTTATACCCAATATCTCACAATGCCCTAATTATGGACTGTTTTAGCAGTGCGCACTTGTACGACGATCCAAGTATCATTGTTTCTTCATTTGGCTCTGAAATTGATAGAGAAAAAAAATACAACTGTGCACTATCTGCCACTTTTTACAGAATTTCAATCCAATACTCAGAGAGAGAGTTATGACGATTTTACCAAGGTCACTTCCTTGAGAGGAATTTTAGGAGCTTGCAAAAACCATGATTTCCACAGATCATATCTCCAAAAATATTTCGCACCTTGATCAGAGGCACACACTGGCGATTCCCTCGGGATTTTGGCTTTTCCTCATAAAAGTTCCAGCTTCTAAACCGCATAAAAATAGTTATCAAAGCGAAAATTCCATGATGGGCTGATGTTTGAGATGGTGAAATCCCCTTACATAAGGAGGAAATGAGGATGACAATTTATATAAATGCTTAGGTTGAGGAAGGGGCTTCAACAAGTGCACATGGGAGGAATTTTTAGGAGCTTAAAAATATTAATTATGAATTTTCAATGGCCCATGCCCCAACCCCATGGGGTTTTATCCCACTAACTGGGGGTACAAACTTCAAACATGAATATCTCTCAAACCGTGAAGAATTACATGGCGTGCCATATATCAACAGAAACATCTCGACAAGTAGAAACCATCAAAAGCATTATTGACCCAGAATATATTAATTTTGTAGGTCAAACTTCCCATTCAATATTGGGTTAGCCCCTAGTGCTGCTTGGGTTGACATAAATGACAACCGTTGATCAACAATCTCCCCCTTTGGAATTGATGGCAACATAAGTAATCCCCCTGTGATCATGACACCTCTTCCTACAATATTCTCTCCCCCTTTGACATCAATGGCAAAGGGTAACTCCCCCTGAAACACAACCATCTGCCCGGACACACACACTTCCACTCCCACGACACATGACCATCACCGCCAGACTGTAATCTGCTTCCCTCCCCCTTTATATTAGAAAAGGAAAATATAATGAGAACTTGGGAGAATCCCAAGTTTTACGCCAAAGAATATCTTCCAATGTTTGGCGAATATTTAATATGTGATTCTTTTGGTCTTGCTTGGAATCTTGCTACTTGTTGACTACTTGCATAACTTGTCTGGTGAAGGCTGTACCTGCAGACTACCAATCATAGATCTGTACAACCTTTGATCCACATCCTTAGATGAGTCGTCTATGCTCAATTTGCAACCTGTTACCATCAGAGTAAGGATGGGTTTGCAATCTTCCATTTTGAATTTCATGAGCATTTCCTTGATGTACTTAGCTTGACATATAAATATTCCTTTCTCTTGCTGAGATATTTGAAGCCCTAAGAAGTATGTCAACTCACCAAGTAAAGACATCTCGAAATCACTTTGCATCTTTGTATAAAAATTCTTACTTAGTCGATCATCATTGATACCAAATATTATATCATACTCTTTAGCTAATAGACGTGCTTTAGTTGCTTCATCTAGAACATATATGTCATTTGGAACTCGACTTGCTGTAGCCACAATTTCAGCATACCTACCTTTCCTGATTTCACATTTTTTGGAGTTGAATAGTATTGTATGTCCTTGATCACACATTTGTCCAACACTAAGCAGATTGTGATTCATGTTTTTAACCAATAGAACATTCTTGCCTATAAAATATTTGCTTCCGAGAGTGATGGTACCTAATCCTATAACATATGAAGATCCATCATTTCCAAAGGATACGGTTCCATCCTTCTTCTCTTTCAGAGATACAAATTTCCTTCTATCTCTAGTCATATGTGTTGAGCAAGTGATGTCAACATACCACACATCTTTGTTGTTTTGAGCCTTGAGAGCGAGAGCAAAATTATTAGTCTTCTTCTTCTTCCATGTTCATTCATTATGTGGCTTCGAAGATTCTTCTGGAGGATTTTCAAGTCTGCAGTCTCTAGCTATGTGTCCAAAGTTCTGACATTTGTAACATTCCATATTATTTCTTAAATGTTCAAATCTATTGATGTTTCACTTAGCCACAGGAGTTTTTGTATTTGATAGATCTCCACAGGTGTATGGAGTTCTAAGTGCGTGAGACATGAGACATTCTACAACTTTATGCCCAAATTTTCCACATGAATAGCAGTAGCCATAAAAAATATGTTGGTACCTGGATGGAAATTTTCGTCGAGGAATTGTCTTCCAAGGCTGTTCTTGCAAATCTTGTCCAATGAAGTCTACATGCATGTCAGATCTCATAGGTTCATTGTATTTTGTTGTAGAGTCCAACTTCTTCTTCTTTTTATGTAGATGCAGTAATTTCATTGTATGATGGAATTGATTGTTGATGAGTTCTTCACATCTATTAGTACAACTGGCATAGTTTTGAATAGATTTTCCTTTCTTCACTTCCTCACTTTTTGTGAGACTACTTCGGCTTCTAATTCTTCCCCTTTCTTGGTTGCTTTCTTCCAACTTCTTTTGAAGTGAGCTCTACAATGCATTTGTGTTCTTCAACCAATTTTGAGACCTTGAACTTATTCTTCAAAGAGTATTACGACAGAGATCTTCTTTGCCTTGAGATCTTTTATAAGCTTGATTTCTTCCTCATAAAATTCTTCTATGGTCCATCTTTCTTCTTCGTTGTTTGATACCTCTTGTTTATTGTGTTTGGGTTTATTGTGCTTGGCCATAAACAATACTCTCTCATTGGCTTCTTTTTCACTGTCATTGTCTTCATCAGATGATGAGCTATCTTATTTCGAGAGAAAGTTCCTTTTGGATCCTTTCTTGTTGAATTTCTTAAAGCCTTTCTTTCCTTTTGAGTTTCCATTACTTCTGTTTGGACATTTTGCTGCAAAATGCCCAACCTCATTACGGCTGAAACATATCAATGGAAGTTTACCTTTGAATTGTCCCTTAATAATTTTTAGTTTTCTTGTGAAGTAAGCATATTCTTCATCTGAAAGACCTTCTTCATCATCTCCATTTTCTTCACACTTGCAGGTGCATGTCTTTTCAATTTAAGGTTGTTTATCCTTATTGTTTTTCTTAGATGCAATGAACGCAGTTTCTAGATGCGAAGTACCCTCTTCTTTATCAAGTCTCATTTCATATGCTATGATAACTCCATGTAATTCCTCTTTGCTAAGTTTGTCTAGATTTGCACTGTATTCTAAGACCGATACCTTTGGGTTGAATCTCCATGGTAATGGTCTAACTTCTGAGATCTTCGTATAATCCTCTTCTCATCAACTAGATCTCCCAGTCCTTCCGGTGTATGTTATTTCATCAATGTATTGGAAGTATGCAGCAATATTGCAATCTTCTTTCATTCGAGTTGCTCAAATTTTGCTCTATATATTTTAAGCTTTGCTTCTTTGTTTTCAGTGCATATATATTCTCAAGCTTGTCCCATACATTTTTGACAGTTTTGCAACCCAACACCTTATGATAAGCAGATTCAATAAGTCCACTGATAATAATATTCTTTGCTTTTGCATCATTTACCAAATTATTCTTACCTTGTTCATCTGTGGTTGATGTAAATCCATTTTGAACAGTGTCCCATACTTCGTAACCTTGCGCCAAGAGATAAACCTCCATTCTTCCTTTCAAAAGTGCATAATTATTCTCATTGAATAGAGGCACACCATTCTTGGTATGCTCCATGACCTCCTTCCAATAGTTAAACTGCCATTGAAGGAACCAAGCTCTGATACCAATTGTTGGAAATACTGAGAAGGGGGGTGAATCAATATTTATTTCAATTAGAGCATTATTTAATCTTCAATTATTATCAGTGTTTGTACAATGATAGCAGAAAACAAGAGGAACATAAATGCACACAGTTTTTAAGGTGGAAACCCACTCCGAGACAAAAACCACCTAATGCTTTTCTAATAATTCTTTAATATTCAACTCCAATTGAAAATAAAGCTCCAACTTCTTAGAATCTAGAAAAGCATTCTTCTCCAACTCCCACTCGGTGGATGCTCTAATGCCCAAGATTGTTCAGTAGTCAACTTAACGGATGCCCCAACACCAAATGAGCTACAACTCACCCTTGCACCACCCTACCACCCTATAGAAGAATAAAATAAGAATGGACTCCCATACTAGTGAAAATGGTCCACTTTACAATGGTATAGAATGATGTAGAAGAAGAATATATACTAGACCATAAACCCAACTTTGACACAACCACCTAATGATGATCCTAGACCTCCCAACACTGCCTCTTCAACCCTTCGCAGATATATACAAGTACAATTTTTAGAATAATGTATTTACAATGACTTAGTACAATGATACCTTTACAATGATTGTATGCAGTGCTGCCCACTTGAAAACTTCATAGGATGAACTTCTTGTTGCTGTTATGCACCTTGGTTGATGATATTTTCATGCTACCCTCTACTACACCTTGCTTTTCTTTGCTGCCCTAGAAAGTCTGGTCCTTTGCAACCCTTGACAACACATGATCTAGCTTTTTCTTTTCCTTGTAGGAGCTCGATATTGAATCTGGTGTATCTTTGTTATTTCAGATCCTCCATATCTTATTTTAGGTCATGTATTAGTCCTCTGATTCCTCTTTCTAATGCCACAGGTCTGACCCAATTTTGATTCTTCAAGAGATATTTATACCCAATCTCTCACAATGCCCTAATTATGGATTGTTTCAGCAGAGCGCACTTGTACGGTATGCCACATGTCGCTATTTCTTCATTTGGCTCTGAAATTGATAGATAAAAAACTAAAGATTGTGAACTATCTGAAAATTATTACATAATTTAAATCCAATACTCAGAGAGAGAGTTACGAAAATTTTACCAAGGTCACTTCTTTGAGAAGAATTTCAGGAGCCTGCAAAAACACTAACTTCCACATATCATATCTCCAAAAATGTTGCACACCTTGATCTGAAATTTTTACAGCAGCTTCCTTAGGATTTCAGATTTTCCTCATAAAATTTTCAGCTTATGATCCTTCATAGAAACATAGTTAGAGCAAAAATTCCACAATGACCTGTTTTAGATGGCGAAATCCCTTGCATAAGGAGGAAATGACGATCACAATTTATATAAATGATTAGCTTGAGAGGGGCTTAAACAAGTGAAAGTGGGAGGGATTTTAGGAGCTTAAAAAATAGTAATTATGACTTTTCAATGACCCATGCCCCAACCCCATGGGTTTTTAGCCCACTAACTGGCGGTACAAACTTCAAACATGCATATCTCTTAAACCGTGAAGAATTACATGGCATGCCATATATCAACGGAAACATCTCGAAAAGTAGAAACTATAAAAATCATTATTGACCCAGAATATATTAATTTGGTAGGTCAAAATTCCCATGCAATATTGGGTTAGCCCCTGGTGCTGCCTGGGTTGACATCAATGACAACCGCTAATCAACAAATAGTGCAAGAGTAAAGCCGGAAAGATGATATGATGAACATAATTTTACAATTGATAGCTCAGATAAAATAAATGGAAATCCAAATGGACAAGCTTGTCCATGAAACAGAAATTACAAAATCACAGGAAACTCCTACAATAATTTCGATGGTTACTACAGTTGTGCCTTCAACTCTTGCAGAAGAGTTGGCACCAAAAGTACCACTAGCTACTGCAGTGCCAATAACCTCATCCACTACTTCAGCTACAGATTCATCTACATCAACAGTGCAGCCAACAGATGAGGCTAGTAAACTAGTTAAAGCCATGGAAGAAATTTCACTTCAGCCCAATGATATCAATAGGTTGAAGAAAGTGATTAAAAATATTGAAGACACTAAGAAGCTAGCCCAAATCAATGCCAAAACTCATGAACAAAGGGCTAACAGGTTAAATGTTGAGTTGAAGAATTTGAAAAAGGATTTAACCTTGAAAGAGCCAATGTCTTATGTGAAGAATTAGTTATGGAGTAAAATCATTGAATCCATCAATGATGTGTGGCCATCAATACAGTTGATTTATGAGCAAAGGGATTTACTGAAGGCAGCACAAGCAAAAATTCAGAAAACAAAGGATGAACTAGGTGCCAAACCTGAGCAAGCCCTAAAACTAATCAAATTTCTTAACATCAAAAACAAGGAATAACTTGAAGAGATAGAAATTATTGATAGAACAGAGACAATCTTAGAAATAAGGAAAGTAATTTCAAGGAAGAATTTAATGAAGCAGTTAGAGGAAAAATGTGAAAACATGAACATAGCCATAACCAAGTTTATGGTTAAGTTTGAGATTTGGAGGCAAAGAGTTTTTCCTAACATCCTGGTTATTAATGATAAACTCATGCCACAAGAAGACTATAACAAGAAGATAAGAGATCATGCAAAAGAACAAGTGGGAAAAATAGAAGGACAAGGAATTCCTACAGGAAAGGTTTTACTTAAAAGTTTTGAAGACTTTTTTTATCTTTAGCATGAAATAAAACACTTATTTGTTATTAAACTAACATTTTCTAGATACACTGAGGTAGATGAGAACTTTAGGAAGCTGAAAAAGATAAAAAATTCTGATGATGAAGCTTGGGAATCACTCACTGACTTACTGTAGAAGTCAAAATGTAGAGAAAAAGATTAAAATAGTTTTCTAGTTTTTTACAGTCAAAACAGAAAATTACAGCGGTAAAGCAATTTTTACAGAGTTTAAAGTGTATAAGTGATTAAAGAGTATTAGAGATAAAGAGTATCAGAAAGAAGATAATATTTCAAAAAATATTTGAAATATATTCGGCCAACGTTGAAGAAAAAAAAGAAGCCAGCTAAACCCAATCCACAACAGCATTTTCTATTTTATTTGGATAAATAGGACAACTTGCTATGTTGTTAAGTAGCTGTCACTATTTTGCTGTAAAAGTTATCCTATTTCCTTAGAAAAATCCTATGATTATTCTAGGATATTCTGTAAAAAGTTTTGTATATATACTTCATATTTTGAAGTATTATTGTGGAATAAATTGCTAAATATTTCTATAGTCATTTTTGTTGTACCTAAAGGCTTTTTGTGGAAAGTTCAAGTAGCAGACTGGATCAAATCATTTGGCATCATATTTCAAGTTTCATGTGATGAGCCATTGATGTGAAGTAATTTCTACTATCATTATTTAATCTTGTTATGTTTTACATGCATCCATATATGTGTTCCAAATTTGAATGATGAACTAGGAATATTATTACAGGATTTGTTAAAAGCACCCTGTCTTTAACTAGTTATCATTTCTATGTTTTCTATTGATTTCCAGAGTAGGGAACCCTTAATTGCTCCCTCTTTCGAATGACCCCTGTCTACTCCTTCCTTATCTAGATCAAAGAATCCTTGATTTCTCTTTATCCAAATCAAACTACTTCACTAATCATCCTTCCTAGATATTCAATGACTTATCTATCTTTCCCTAAAAACATTTGACTTTTTTTACCTTGATCCTAGTCATGTCTACTTGACATTTGACTCCTTAGCCCAATGGAAAAATAGATATCTCACTATCCATCTCATTAACTGATTTTTTCCCACCAAACCAAACCAATATTCACATCATAACTAGCCTTATATTATATAATTAAAACAAAGTTAAATCTTATATAGAGAGCCCTGTCTGAACCCTAAGAAGGCTAGATCTTTTCTTAGACTTAAAATCAAAATCTCACAACTTTAGAATTATTAGAGTGATAACACACATGACTTTCATGATGAGTCAAATGAAAAATAGATAGAGAGATCTTTCCAATGAGCTATCATGAGTGAAATTTTTACTTGAGGAAGGCCTCCAAAAATTTCCTGCACCAACACTCTTCATTTATGTGCCCTCATTCAACATTTTTTGACCAATATTGGGAAAATAAACTTTTGACAGGTTCAATCAACTCCAATAAGCAAACAAATGGTATATTTGTTAGTATGAATTCTTCGTCGAAGTGTACGAAAAAGAACCACTTTAGCTACGCATAACTAATAGCCCTAACAACAATAATGGCTGCAAAACATCTTCAGATCTGCAATTAGTAGTTAAAGTGCTGCAACAAACAGATCTATAAATGGAAAGGCATTAAGCAGTAAAGTAAAGAGTTTGCTCCATGCATCCAACAGACAAGACAAGAACACGATTTTTGAATGAATTTTTATATTACAGGGCACCTGGGAGGAAACAAGAAGGTGTATCCAGATCTCCTCAATGGGATGGGTTTTTTGTAGTCCTCA
>JAXQQM020070560.1:0-11301 GCA_034641835.2 Pinus albicaulis | reverse complement strand
ATTTATTATTAATAATATTTTATATTAAAAATTGAATGTGTTTCCTTTTAAGAACTAAATAAAATATTTTGACCTTTAATTATTTCCTCATCAGGAGTATTGAACATATTACTAATTAAGATATATTGAATATCAATGAACTAAATAAAGATATCTTTGCATTTTTTTTAAGTAAGTTGTCTTACATGCAATATTGTATATGAAAGTTTGATATAACTTCACCAATACATAATGTATAATAAACTCTATTTCATAAAAATAAAAATCATGACGATAACCATAAAACATAAACATAATCTAACATACAAATTCAAATTCACTACCATCATCTAATTATATACACTTTCAGTAGCAAATATAAACATCATAGGTAGCACACAAATCTAATAATCGAGTAGAGGATGATCATCGTGATCACATCAAAAAAAGCACAAATATTGTAATATAACATATTCACCACACACTCTCAAATTAATATAAATCGCATGTCAAATAAGTTCTATCACATACACATCTATCGGCAAGCACATTAAATTCACATTAACAACAACATATAAATTAATTATATAAACATGAACACAAAAAATGCAATATATATACATACATACATACATACATACATACATACATACATACATACATACATACATACATACATACATATATATATATATAAAGAAGTCAAATAAATACATCATGAAGTGAAATAAGTGAAATTAAATATCCAATACAATAGACATAGAAGTTCTTATATCTTGGTTTGCACTTGAAGACAATGGATGCTCAACTACTGCTTGATGAAGTAAGTTTGTGGAACTTCACTGAGGTGGAGGCCAACTAAGAGATGGTTGGTCTATAGCACAACATAGATGGTACGTAAGAGAATTTGGCAGGTCTGCTCTATCTGGAGAAACATATGACACATCCCCAAGCTTTGGAATATCCACATCATTAGGTCATAACTGACGAGAAGTTCTACTACGAAAGAGATTTCTGAAACCCTAACAACCATTATTTGATGGGGTGGAATGAGCACTAGAAGAATCATCATCACCATTTCCATGATAATTATTATGATCATCACCATCATCATTACCCTCATCATCGTCATGAGAAACCTCATCATTTGATCGATGTGTTATTTCATGATGACGTACAACCCTCATCGTTGTTAGTTCCCTACTAGGTTCTATGACATGCGGCATAGGAGAAATAAAATCCCATAGACATGTCCTATATATATTGAGGAACACCATATCCATGTTAACATCTTAAGGCCTCATAGGGCGGACTCCTCGCTGAAACAAAAATTTGACCAATCTATTCGACTAGTCCATCTGACATCGCATAGTAGGCCTCTGCCCCCTGATGTTCATGCCCCCCTAAGGATTTATTTAGC
The DNA here is from genome assembly GCA_034641835.2 of Pinus albicaulis. Taxonomy (NCBI): domain Eukaryota; kingdom Viridiplantae; phylum Streptophyta; class Pinopsida; order Pinales; family Pinaceae; genus Pinus; species Pinus albicaulis. The sequence continues at coordinate 9,902 of JAXQQM020070560.1, read as the reverse complement.
CTCACCCATGTCCTCATCTCATCTGACATCTGGTGTGAGAGGAGGCATGTCGACATAGAATGTTCCGATGTATATAAAATATGTAGTACGTAAAAATAATTAGAAAATTTCATTAAACAATTTAACAAAACAAGTTAAAGAACATGCTAGAATAAATTTTATTCTAATTAATTAAAACAAGAAAAGTATACTATATTAATTGAAATAAAAAAATAGTATTACCTCTATAATCTATAGGCTTATCTGTTGTTAATAATATTTTTGGAGACCCTCTTGAACAAATTAGCATCTACAAATACACCAACACAACAAAAAAATTGTGATCCACATTGGCATGTAGCTCGAGTGCCTCGTCCGAAATCCTAGTCCAAAAATATAACATTTCCCACTTGGGCATCATCTTCCCCTACATGCTCATATGGGCCTCAATGATCAACCTAAGAGGGAAAATACAAAACGTATGACTCATCTCTAGAAAATTCTCAAAAAATTAAAAAAAAAATACTCGAAAGTAAATGGGAAAGTCTCCCTCCCTTCTCTTGACAATGCATGACATCTATCTAAATTTGTGCAAAAAGTGTCTCAAAATAATGAAATACCATTTGATGGAATGTGGCACTTGAATCAAAGAATCAACATAATACAAAAGAGGTAAACTGATGGGCTTCCAATCACCACATGAATGTGAAATGGTGGTGACTAATAATGAGAGGCAACTAGCCTCCTCTATATCAAAAGAATAAATATGTACTTTTCAACCACAAACTTGAAAATTGGATGGAAGGACTACATAAGTCCCGACATATCTCAAAGTGTATGAAATATGACTCTCAGCTGCAACACCATGGAGGACATTGGGGAACTATGCAAAATCTTCCCTCTCATTGACATGCTATTGATAAAATAAATGTCCTCCTCAGTGGGCCTATACCACAACTCATGATCGACATGGGAAGCCTACTACTAGACATTCCATTGACATATCAGATGTTCTAATAAGACAAAGTGTGCCTTTAGGGATGTACTCTTCTCATATTACTTTAGGAAGCCTAGATTTTTCAAGGGCACTTGAGTCACTGCAGTAATAGGGTGAGGATATAAATCTCTCTCCCTCTCGCAACATCCTCGGTACATCATTGAAATATAAAATACATCAACCTCATACATAAAATATTTTTTATTTTTTTATTAAATGAAACATGGATTTGTAGCCATGGAAACATCACTTTCAATCTAAAAAAAAAAGAAAAAAAAGAAAATTTAGATGCACTCAAGACACAGTGATGCACCAATGCTAATATGATTTCAACTATAATTGCACTTGTAACGGTGCACACATAAGTGTGATGGACTGTGAGTTTTTCAAAAAAATTACTTTTCATAGTAGTGAGACATACTTGTGCACTAGTGCTCATGCCAAATATTTCTTGGTGTATTTGTATCTACAAAACACACCACGACAATGGAGGTGCTTTATGTTCACACAGCGAAACATGGTACACCCTGTAAATTTACAATGCACACCACTGTAGGTGTGAGCAGAACAAATAGAGTGCATCGCGCATCGATTTTTTTTTTTTTTTGGCAAAAATAATGATGAATTCAATGTAATTTGCAATTCTAATCAACTTGAAGATTAAATAAGAAATATACAGAGAGATTACATGGAAATATGGTTTTCATAGAGGCATTGTGCACATGTAATGGAGAAAAAAAAAATTCACACCATTTAAAAATGTTGGAAAATAAAACAGTGATCAAAGTACTAAAAGTTTGTGAGGAAGAGAAGCAACGACGTGTGGATGCTTACACGTGCAATGAATGGCATAAATTCTTTAGATCTATCTCATACTGTAGATGGTAAAAATGAAAATTACAACCAAAATGGTTTTTTCTATTTCACCCTCTACTACTGTGGATCTCAAAGCGCACCATGGAAAGCTATATACAAAATCTCCCTTTTTTTTCAAGTGTAAATTATCATGTTGCTCTATCGAAAGCCATTGGTGCTTTAAGTGACTCCTACCACACTAGTGTTGCGGTTTTACAATATCAATGATATTTTTTTTAGAAAATAGAAACCATCTATGGGTATGCTTTATATGACGACCCAAGCGGTTGTTATACATTTACCGCACCTGGCCATAATTTTCAAATAATATGAATATGTTTTACTATATGAAGGAGTTCAATCTTAGATAATATCCAAGAACTAGTATGTTAGGGTATTTAGCATGCCATCATTCTTTATTTAAAATAAAATAAAATCTATGGTGTATATTAGCACAACATAGTAAATTATTTAATTCTATAGTGTGAGTTTTTTGATGGAACACAATTTGAAACCCCTAAAATTGCTAGGAGGATATTTTTTATTAGGGTTTTCTTTTAGTTTGGTCTAGGGGTAAATAGGATAGGTCACGAGGACTAGGAAATGGTTCCTAGTTACAGGTACCATTGATTCTCCATACTAGATAAATAAAGTAGATGTGCACATAAATATAAGTATTGTAGTGATTTTTAACATGAAATGTAGAGTCTATATATATATATATATATATATATATATATATTCCAAGAAATAGGAAACAAATAAGGGCACACTTTCACATGGATCAACTGGGACAATGTCACTTTACCTAAGAAATGGTGGGGTTGGGGCATCAAAAATTTGGACTTAGTTGGCTCTGCACTTGCTAGAAAAATGGGATGCCATATCATGACCTCCCACAACCTCTAGATTGAGGTGGTCACTCAAAAATATATTCGCCCTCTATCTCCTATTGAATGGATTCGCAGGCCCTCATGGAGTACCAGAAAGGTGTATGTTGTTTGGAAAGGTGTTATCAAATCACTGCCTCACATCTGGGATGGTCTTGCTTGGAATATCAATTTAGGGGCATCTTTTAGGATTAGGCTTGATCCCTGACCAGGATGCGGCGTTTCCCATATATTACCCTCTGCACTTGTGTATCATCTCAAAGGCTTGGGGATCACTACTTTTGATCAGATTGCACACCCCGAGGGTACATCTATATTTGTGTAGGTTTCGAAATATTCCACTCTCCTCGGGCTACCCGAACAATGGCATGATCACTGGCATGATTTTATAAACTCCCTCTCTGAATCACACAGGCAGATGATGAACTCATTTGGAAACATGCCCCAAGCAGCCGATACACTCTAAATATTGGGTACTCATTCATTCACTCTGATCATCGTCCCAATGATATTTTATGGTGGTGGCACTGTTTATGGAAGTTAAAGGAACCTCCTAACTCCATCCTTTTCATGGGGTGCATCCTGTGTAACATTTCCCCTATGAGAGACAACTTACGAAAACACTCTATCATTGGCCCCACATGGTGTGTCTTATGCAAAGAAAATTCTGAATCATTTTGTCACCTTTTCCTTCAGTGCAATCTATCACTTGCATTCTTCCAAATTATATTGGACAATCTCAATATATCAACACAATGGCATGGTTCTGGTATTGCCGAATCTTGGAAATTATGATGGCATCAGGAAACTTCTCTCAAATCCCACAACCTACCTTTGTTGATTTGTTGGTCCCTCTGGAATATTTGGAACCAAATAATCTTTCAAGACATAAAACCTCATTGGATATTGGCCTCCACATAGGTGATGTCTCTGTTCAACTTTCTCCCTTCGATCGCCCCTCAAGCACCTCCTCGCATCATTGCCCCAGAAGTCATCAACAAGGAAAACCAATGGGTATTTTTCGATGGCTCCGCCCAGATTCATGGTTGCGGGGGTGGTTTCGTGCTTCACATCAATGATGATAAACATTGCATAATTAGAATGGGTCTAGGACCAGGCACGAATGCCACCATTATCACCTTATGTCACCTCCTACATTTTTCTATAGAACATGAATGCCACGATCTTTAGATTTTCGGGGATGCCAAGATTATCATTGGTTGGTTCAATATGTCTTCTACATGTCACGTTCAGACACTTTGTCACATATTGGAGGACCTATGGCAATTAAAAACACAATTTGAATCTATCTCATGTTGTCACATTTACAGGGAGCGTAACCATCTTTCCCACGCACTATCCAAGGAGGTCACACTCCAACCTTGGGTGAATCATCTTTCAAGACATTAAAATTCATTGGATATCGGTCTCTGCATAGGTGATATCTCTATTCAACTTTCTCCCTTCGATCACCCCTCAAGCCCCTCCTCGCATCATTTCCTCAGAAGTCATCAACAAGGAAAAGCAATGCGCATTTTTTGACGGCTCTGCCCAGATTCATGGCTGCGGGGGTGGTGTTGTGCTTTAAATCAATGGTGATAAACATTATAGAATTAGAATGGGTCTAGTTGCGCCGAGAGGCGCATCTACAGCCCAGTATGACCCCGATGTCAGGTGGGTCACGTCCTCATACAAAATGTCGGCTTAAGTTTTAAATTAAAAAATAAAAATAAAAAATAAAAATCGCATTGTGCTAGAACATATATCAATTTCTAATATAATTATTTATTATTTATGTAATTTGAATGGATAGTAAATTATATACGTGAATTTTAATGGATCATAAATTTACCTTTAACAAAAAAAATTACCATATTGAATTTCCAAATTAAGTAAAACTTTAAACATCTTTACTCTTTACTAAAGTCAATACAATTTCCTAAATCAAAGGAAAAGAGTTAATTCAACACAAACAATCAAAATCCTAAATCTTTTAATATTTCTTTTAATTAAATATTTGTAAAATGAATTTATACTTACTCCAGAGCTATGGTAAATAAATAAAAAAATATATAAACTAGATGTATGGTAAATAAATAAAAATTATTTTTATATTTATTCCATAAACCTTTTTATATTTAAAAAAAACTTTAAAAAGAGGTTTTATTTAGATGAAGCTTGTGGGACGAATACCATGGGACAAATTAATATTGATACAATGGGCCAAATACCATAGTAAAGAAAAGGGGTATGGTAAATAAATAAAAATATAAATAAGCTAGAGGTATGGTCAGTAAATAAAACCTCTTTTCATATTTACTCCATAATTTGCTTTATATTTACAAATATTTATGGTTATTAGTTTACATAACTAAGAAGAAATAGAGAGAGAGAGTGATAAGGGAGAGATGGAGAGAGAGTGTGTATGTTTAGGGGTGAGATAAAGAGACAAAGTAAGATGTATGGAAAGAAGGGGGGAGAGAAGAAGTGAGAAGGAGAGAGGGACGGATATAGTAATGTAGTTGGAGAGAGAGAGGGGTGGAAAGAGAGAGAGAAATAAAGGGATGGGGGAAGAGAGAGGATTATAGAGAGAGAGAGAGATATGGGGGAAGAGAGAGGGTTGAAGGGAAAAGAGAGAGAGAAATGTGGGAGAGAAAGGGAGAGAGAGGAAGAATGAGAGAGAGGAGAAGAGTGATGGGGGAAGAGAGAGTATTGGAGAGAGAGAGAGAGAGAGAGAGAGAGAGAGATATCAGGGAAGAGAGAGGGATTTAAGGGAGAGAGAGAGATAGAGGAAGGACAAGAGAGAGGACTTGAGAGAGAGGAGGAGAGAGGGATCAATAAGAGAGATGGAGTTGGAGGGGGAGAGATGTAGGAAATAAGAAATATAGAGAGTGAGAAGTGGAGAGAGAGAAGGAGTGACAAGGGAGAGACAAAGAGAGAGCGTGTATGTTTTGGGCTGAGATAAAGAGACAAATAAGGAGAGATGGAGATAAGGGGGGAGAAAGAGATATAAGGAGAGAGGGAGGGATATAGTAACATAGTTGGTGGGTGAAGAGAGAGAGAGAGGGAGAGAGAGATGGGAGAGAAAGGGAAAGAGAGGAAGGAAGAGAGAGGATGTGAGAGAGTGGAGAGAGAGAGGGAAAGAGAGATGGACTTGGAGGGGGAGGGGGAGAGAGGTAAGAAGAAAGAAATAGAGAGAGAAAGGTGGAGAGAGAGAGAGTGAGTGAGTGATAAGGAAGATGGAGAAAGAGGGAGAGAGGGGGAAGATAGAGATATAGATGGAAGGTGAAGAGAGGGAAGAAGAGAGAGATGGGGAGAGGAGGGGATTGACAAAGAGATTGATATATATGGATTGCGAGAGTGTGTGTGTGTTTATGGGGGTGAGATAGAGAGACAGAAAAAAAGAGATGGAGGGGGATATAGATATGGATGGAGGGTGGAGAGAGGGAAGAATATTTCTCACACTAGATGGATTGATATAAGTGGAGATGGTGTTTTATAATCCTATTTGATTATTTGCACTATATGCATCGATTTTAGTGTAGAAAATTATTTCTAATGATATTTGATTACTTGCACTAGATGCATTGATTTCGGTGTAGGTGGTGATTTCTAATACAATTTGATTGCTTGCACTGAATTTGTTGATTTCAATTTAGATGTCGATTTATAATTATATTTTATTACTTGCACTAGATGAATTGGTTTCAATGTAGATGATTTCTAATCCTATTTTATTGTTTCCACTAAATGCATTGATTTCAGTGTAGATGGCGATTTCTAATCCTATTTGATTTATTTGAGTAAATGCATTGATTTCATTGTAGATGTTAGTTTCTAGAGACAGAGGGAGAGTGTGTGTGATAAGGAAGATGGAGAGAGAGGGAGAGAGGACAAAAGGAGGAAAGAGAGATATTAATGGGGGAGAGGGAGAGAAGGGGAAGATATAGATATAGATGGAAAGTGAAGAGAGGGAAGAAGAGAGAGATGGGGAGAGGGGGTGATTGAAAAAGAGATTGATATATATGGAGTATGAGAGCGCGTGTGTTTAGGGGGGTGAGATAGAGAGACAAAAAGAATAGATGGAGGGGGATATAGATATGGATGGAGGGTGGAGAGAGGGAGGAATATTTCTCGCACTAGATGGATTGATATAAGTGGAGATGGTGATTTCTAATCCTATTTGATTATTTGCACTAGATACATCGATTTTAGTGTAGATATTTATTTCTAATGATATTTGATTACTTGCACTAGATGCATTGATTTCAGTGTAGGTGGTGATTTCTAATACAATTTGATTGCTTGCACTAAATGTGTTGATTTCAATTTAGATGTCGATTTATAATTATATTTGATTACTTGCACTAGATGACTTAATTTCAATGTAGATTATTTCTAATCCTATTTGATTGTTTGCACTAAATGCATTGATTTCAGTGTAGATGGTGATTTCTAATCCTATTTGATTTCTTTGAGTAAATGCATTGATTTCAGTGTAGATTTTGCTTCCTAGAGAGAGAGAGAGTGAGTGATAAGGAAGATGGAGAGAGAGAGAGAGAGGAAAAAAGGAGGAAAGAGAGATATTAGCGAGGGAGAGGGAGAGAAGGGGAAGAGAGGGAAGAAGAGAGAGATGGGGAGAGAGGGTGATCAACAAAGAGAATGCTATATATGTAGTGCGAGAGTATGTGTGTTTAGAGACAAAAATAAAGAGATGGATGGGGATATAGATATGGATGGAGGGTGGAGAGAGGGAAGAATATTTCTTGCACTAGATGGATTGATTTAAGTGGAGATGGTGATTTATAATCCTATTTGATTATTTGCACTAGATGCATCGATTTTAGCGTAGATATTTATTTCTAATGATATATGATTACTTGCACTAGATGCATTGATTTCAATGTAGGTGATGATTCCTAATACTATTTGATTGCTTGCACTAGATGTGTTGATTTCAATTTAGACGTCGATTTATAATTATATTTGATTGCTTGCACTAGATGCATTGATTTCAATGTAGATTATTCCTAATACTATTTGATTGTTTGTGCTAAATGCATTGATTTCAGTGTAGATGGCGATTTCTAATCCTATTTGATTGCTTTGAGTAAATGCATTGATTTCGGTGTAGATGTTGGTTTCTAATCTTATTTGATTGATTGTATTAGGTGCATTGATTTCAATGTAGAAGTTATTTTCTAATCTTATTTGATTGCTTGCATTAAACGCATTGATTTCAATGTATATGTTGATTTATGATTTGATGTAATTGGATATATGATGGTACATTAATATTAAAGTGATTGGATTAACAATATGCATTGATTTTAGTGTAAGTACAAAAAGTTATTAACAATGCATTTAGTGCAAACAATCAAATAGGATTAGAAATAATCTACATTGAATAATAGGATTAGGATTACTTGCACTAGATGACTTAATTTCAATGTAGATTATTTCTAATCCTATTTGATTGTTTGCACTAAATGCATTGATTTTAGTGTAGATGGCGATTTCTAATCCTATTCGATTTCTTTGAGTAAATGCATTGATTTCAGTGTAGATTTTGCTTCCTAGAGAGAGAGAGAGTGAGTGATAAGGAAGATGGAGAGAGAGAGAGAGAGAGGAAAAAAGGAGGAAAGAGAGATATTAGCGAGGGAGAGGGAGAGAAGGGGAAGAGAGGGCAGAAGAGAGAGATGGGGAGAGAGGGTGATCAACAAAGAGAATGCTATATATGTAGTGCGAGAGTGTGTGTGTTTAGAGACAAAAAAAAGAGATGGATGGGGATATAGATATGGATGGAGGGTGGAGAGAGGGAAGAATATTTCTTGCACTAGATGGATTGATTTAAGTGGAGATGGTGATTTATAATCCTATTTGATTATTTGCACTAGATGCATCGATTTTAGTGTAGATATTTATTTCTAATGATATATTATTACTTGCACTAGATGCATTGATTTCAGTGTAGGTGATGATTCCTAATACTATTTGATTGCTTGCACTAGATGTGTTGATTTCAATTTAGACGTCGATTTATAATTATATTTGATTGCTTGCACTAGATGTGTTGATTTCAATGTAGATTATTCCTAATACTATTTTATTGTTTGCGCTAAATGCATTGATTTTAGTGTATATGGAAATTTCTAATCCTATTTGATTGCTTTGAGTAAATGCATTGATTTCAGTGTAGATGTTGGTTTCTAATCTTATTTGATTGATTTCATTAGGTGCATTGATTTCAATGTAGAAGTTATTTTCTAATCTTATTTTATTGCTTGCATTAAATGCATTGATTTCAATGTATATGTTGATTTATGATTTGATGTAATTGGATATATGACGGTACATTAATATTAAAGTGCTTGGATTAACAATATGCATTGATTTTAGTGTAAGTACAAAAAGTTATTAACAATGTAGACTGATTTTTGTGTTATAGTAATTTAATCTATTAATTTTGGATAGCAAGAGAGACAACGTATCATGTTCGCTACAACAGATCGAGCTAAAGATTTAAATGGTTTACGATTTAAATTTTCTTTTTCATATAATCAATATGAAAGGATAACAAAACTAACAAGGGAGGAAATATGAATAGTAGAAGAAAATAGTTTGATATTGATTGTAACATGAGTACATTATTATTATTCACATTTTATATCTTTCAACACTATTATTTTCACTTTGCATTTAAAAAAAATATTTCATCATTTTTCATCATTATAGTTATTAACAATAATTATAATCTCAACGAACTGAGGTAACTAAGAAAATTTAAAATTAAAATGACCAAGTTAATCTCATAAATATTTAGAATATTTAAAATGATTATATTAATATTTGATATATTTACATATTACTAATAAAATTAATCATATATTTGATAGATTTTCCTTAGCAGTACACAACTGAAACCAGCCTAGATCCATCTTACATCTCAAAAATATACAAAAAATTTAATAATCTGAAAAATGTGACGTTGATGCCTCCGACTAGAACCAGCCTAGATCCATCTGACTCTGGATCTATCATGCACCGAGAGGGATCAAATCTCTTGAGGTGCAAACCTTTCCTCAAGTTTTTCACTCAAAAAATAGGTTTGCACCTCGAGAGATTTGATCCCTCTCGGCGCATGATAGATCCAGAGTTAGATGGATCTAGGCTGGTACTAG